>CAOKZL010001115.1:0-421173 GCA_948472985.1 Iguana delicatissima | reverse complement strand
TAGTTAATTATACTACTTTCGGTTAGGGAGGGCCCACATGGGGGAATACTCTTCCACCACAAGTTACTCTTGCACAGAAAAAAATGATATATCAGAAGAGTGTGAACTGATAACTCATTTCCCTGACACTGAGAGCTTTTTAATCTGAAGGGACTCTTTGTATAGGGAAACATCAGCCATCTCCCGTATGAAGTGGTGTAGAACAAACACACGTTTGCTCAGCCCATTTGCTGTTTATTGGATCAAGGCTTTAAGGTGCTGTATTTCATGATAGAACAGTTGCAGAAAATGACTTCGATGTAAAGAAACCATGAACCTGTTCATCCACTGCTTTTTCACTTTCCAGGGGAGTATGGAAGTGCTATAGAAACCTTGGTGACTGCAATTTCATTAATTAAACAGTCCAAAGTGTCTGCTGATGATCGTTGCAAAGTACTTATTAGCTCTCTGCAAGACTGCCTGCATGGAATTGAATCCAAGTCTTATGGTTCTGGGTCAAGGTAAACCTTTTGTGTAGCAATAGACCAACCTTTTGGATAAAATTCCTGAGCGGGATAGGGAAATATAACTCAGACTTGAAATGTTTCATAAAGTACTTCCCTAACTTTGTAAGGCTTAATTTCTTGATTGAGAAATGCATGTGTAATATGTGTAACATAAGAAGTATCAAGACATCTTCTGTATCCCAATGTTATCTATTGTTAAATATGATTCCAGTTTTTACAATGAATTTTAATAGTGGGATTCAAATGACAGTGAATGGTAGTAGAATTACAAATAAGTGTTCAGGGGACTTCAGCTTGGCTCTGAAGGAAATCCATGCTACATTCTGAACGCTAGTAATGCACTATTTAAGAAAATATCTGTCCTGTTCAGTTTTACATAAACATACTGATTAATTTTTAAAAAAGCGCAGCAGAGTGATTCTGTGATTATGTTTCCTTGTACCTAACATAGCCTAATCTCAGTGGACCAGTTACTGTTCGTAATTTAGAATTGTTGGGCTAGGAAAAAAATGTTTCGTTGTGTCTGCTTCTTCCTGCTTCTTGCAGCAACTTCCCCAGTTTGGGATGCTGCATTGGAACCTGCCTCCCATGACTACCTGCAGCTGCAGTGCAACAGCGTAGTGGCCACCACTGAATGTGCCACCATCTGCTGCAAATTAAGTGACCTTGCAGTTGCTGCCACTTTTTGATGCAAGAGGGCATCAGAACTTTGTCACCATGGAATCCTGTGAGATGGTATGATTCCTCATGTGAAGTGACAAGATGGAAGGAAGCTGCTCATTTTGGAGCAGCACAATGTCTTTGAGACTCAAAATAGGTGCAGGGTCTGGATGTGGTGTCCAGACTTGTGTTGGCTGCCTTCTTGTACTGATAGAGTATTTACAATATAAATGGTGTGGAATCTCCTGTCCTGAGACTGAATTCAATCCTCTGGTTTCCCAGATGACTGCAACTTGATCCCAATGAAAGCATAGTTTGGTGATTTTGTGCAATTCTGAAAGACTGAAATGCCTCTTCAGAGCTTTTGCTATTTGTGGGAAGAGTGCTAAGTGAAAGGATGCTCACAACTCTGGTTTCATGTTTTTGTCTTTGATCCTCTCACCACTGGAATGCAGCCTGCCCCCAAAAAACTTTTTATTCAGCTCTTGAGGTGAAGGAGATTCCCCACCCTTGCTCTGTATCCAAGGTCTTTAACAAAATCAGAGCATTTGGTTTATTTCCACAAAATATGTGTAATTTGAGAGAATTAATGAAATAATTTCTTTTAGAAGACGTGAGCGATCGGAGAGAGACCACAGCAGATCAAGAGAGAAAAGCCGGCGCCACAAATCTCGTAGCAGAGATCGCCATGATGATTATTACCGGGAAAGAAGCCGTGAACGAGAGAGACATCGTGACCGTGATAGGGACCGTGACAGAGAGCGTGACAGAGAACGAGAATATCGACATCGTTAAAAGGTGGGCATGTTCTTTCTTACATAAGGATTTTTTTTTAGAAGTGATGAAATAGTTTTAGAGAATAAGCATCTCCTTTTAAATTGTATATTTGTACGCTGAACACATCTACAATGAGGTACAGTCACTATCATTTAAGTATTCACACTTGTAGTTTTTCTACCTCATTATTTTCTCCCTCCCCTTTTGTAATTTGCATGAGTGTCTTTGTTCAGTGTGTTCTTAAAATTTTGCTCTTTATGATAGCCAGTTCTACTTTAAATATAACAGTACAAACAAGTGGTTTGTGATTGTAAGTAAAAAAGATCTCTAGGATTTAGATAGGTCTGTTATCAAAGCCCAGCACATAAATACTTGTCAAAAGGATGAATGTATGAAGGTTCTTTCAGGATTTGGGGCACCATGTAGTTGGGTGATCTTGCTTTTGGTCTACAACTACTTTACAGATTTCCCTAACACGTCAAAGTGCAACTGAGAGGTTCTTAAATAGCAGCTGTTATTGAAATCAACTGCTGCCATTTTGTAGTACGAGTTGTGACTTTACACTGACAGAGTAGTCTAGTACACATTCCTGTGAGCTATTCATGTTTGCAATAGAATCACTTGCAATCAAGCTGTAGCTCTCATGACATCAGTCCAGTTGAAACTTGAATTTACATTAACCTTCTTGAAACAACTGAGGTTAAATTCAAGCATCTGATTGTGAGCTTTTAAACAGTTGCCAGAGGAATTCAAATTACATAAATCATACAAGTTTTCAGTTCTTAAATTCCTATGTCTCTCAGGTTCAGGGACTGACTTCTCTGTTTTGAAGTGTGTCTGAACACATTGTGGGGTAAGTTGTAATTGTGATTTTAAAAAAAGTTGTAATTGTGATGGTCTTGGCCAAGCTCAGTGAGTGTTCCTGTGGCTATTTTAAATAATGTTTCCCATTTCAGAATTCCCAAAGAGCCTTTAAAAAAAACACAGGTTGGGTATCCCTTATCCCGAAATCCAAAAACCTCAAAACCCAGAACCTTTTGCCACCAGCCACCTGCTTCCACTTTAGAGGCAGCGACTGCAGTGCCCCTGCTTGTTCATCTCTCATATTCTCAACCTCTCTCCAATCTCATGCCTCACATGCCACACAAGTAGTGAACAAATGAGATGTGAGGCTGGAGAGAGACACGAACATCGGCGGAATGGCAAGAATCCAAGCATAATACTTAGTGTGAAGCAGCGGCTGCAGTGTTCCTGCTTGTTTGTTCATGGGCTCCACAGAGTTCTCCTACAGAGTACTGTAGTATGTGTATACATAAATACAGCTATTCCAAAATCTGGGAGAAAAATCTGAAATACAAAGCCCTTCTAGTTCCAAGAAGGAACTAAGATAAGGGGTACTCAATCTTATCTAGTTTTAATTTGTTTTCCTACTGTATAGTGTCAGATTGTTAACATTGCAAAACTTTCCTATATACATATAGTTTGGGATTACTGCAGGTATTTTGTTTTCCTGCGATAACACACATTTCTTGTTGTTTTCTCATTCAAAATTGTCCCCGCTTGTTTTTATCCTTCTAATAAATGGAGGCTGCTCTTGATTTAAAAATAAATGCAAGGAAGGGGCATGAAATTCAATGCCACAGCTAGTTAGGCATCACACTTTCTTTCCACGATAATTTCACTAGTCTTCTCAAGTTTTCAGTTCTTGAAGTCCTTCCTCAGTTCCTTTGTGTGCTTTCAAGTCAGTTTCAACTTATAACAACCCTGTCCTAGGGTTTTCTGGGCAAGATTTATTCTTACGAGGTTCGCCATTGCCTTTTCCTTTGGCCAAGGGAATATTGACTTGCTCAAGGTTAGTCAGTTTTCATGACTGAGTAGAGATTCAAACCCTGGTCTCCCAGAGATCTCATCCAAAACTCAGGCTGCTACACAACACTGGCTCCCGTTCAGTTTCTAGTTAAGATTCTTTCTACCTTGCTGCTTTTAGAAACCATTGTCATCCCCTTGCATTGATTTACTGTCATTGCCATTTCCCATGGGTATTATTTAATCCAGTGGTTCTCAACCTGTGGGTCCCCAGATGTTCGTGGACTTCAGCTCCCAGAAGCCCTGAGCATTGACCATAGTGGCTGGGGCTTCTGGGAGCTGAAGTCCACGAACATCTGGGGACCCACAAGTTGAGAACCACTGATTTAATCCTTCCATTTTCATTGTATGTGCTTCTTCTGTTCAGTATAGATGATTAAGTAACTTCTTGGACAATTGTACAATCCTTAGTAAGGATTGTTAGGTTAGTAAGTTATGTTTACCTATCTTACAGGCATAGCTTTCAGCACACCACTCTGATGAAATGAAAAGAATGTTGACCTAGGCTCTAGCAGCTAGACTGTAATAAAAACACACACATCAGGTCTTCTTACCATACACTGCAATACTAATATGACAAGCATATCAATATTACTTTTGGGATGACACATTCAGGTTTTTTTTCCTCTTGACATCTTAGTATGAACTCTCCAGCTGATCTTATTTTATTTCATTCAGTGATTTTCCAATTAAATGTTACTGTGGATGATCAGTTTATCTACTCAAGTTTTGAATGGGCCTTTTCTCCTCTTTTCACATATAGAAGTGCCAGTTAATCACTATGGTTTCTTCCTCATTTCACAGTAAAGGAACTGCCCCTTTTCTGTGCTTTCTCTATTAATGTACATACAGATGCTCCAGTGATTCAGAAGAGTAAAAAACAAAACAAAAAAATGCCTAAATTTAAAGGGAAAATGTAGTATAGAGGGTACATATTCCACATTTCTGGAAAAGTATCGTCTGATAAGGGTTAATATTTGATGTGATCTGGATAGCTGCAGTTTCTTCTTTCTACAGACTAATATGAAATCCCATCACCACCAGGCAGCATGGCTAGTGGTCAGGGAGTTAACAGTACAGTGCACATGGGAGACTATGAGTACCTTATTTCTGGTGTAGCATTAAAAATGACAATCTTGTAAAATCTTAAATATATTTAAGAATATATTTTTGTAGTAGTTCTCATGGATGAAGAACTCACTTTTCACTCCAGGCGGGTTCTGTACATATGCATAGTGGTTGCAAAAATGTGATTTATCTCATAAGTGTATTTTAATATCAGCAATAGAATTGCATATCCCAGGTAGACAGTCTTGAATAAAATTACATTGTTCTGTGTACAGTGCTTAACTTGTAAGTGCCTAACATCAAGATCCAAAGAAGGAGATTGTGTATTTTGGGGTGAGGTAGTCAATTTTCTGGAACAGCTGTCTCATGCCACTCAGCAACTCCTTTTATAACTGAAAGGAAGTTGATATGATGCGGTAAGTTTGTTGCTAAATGAAAAAATGCAAAATACCATCAGCCTGCCTGTGTTTGCCTGTAGTATTTAGGATGTCGGATAAGAGCTGGGAAGGCTTGTTAAAATTAACATTTGCTGGCATAGTCATATTGTTTTGATTTTAACTATTACATTTCAGTAACAGCTTTTGACCAAACTGGGTTATTTGTATTTACGCACTGAGACTGAAGAAGTTCAAACAGTTTGAAACAGTTATTTGCATTGATGTTGATACTTTTGTGTGCTCAGAATTTTATAACCAACACTGAAGCTGAAGTTAATGTCCATATAAAACTTTCAATTATACAGTTTCTCTGTAGTAGATCTAGGCATTATTGATTGGTGATTGATCTTACTGTCAAGACATAGTTCATTTGCCTTGGTTACAGTCAGCAATGACTTCCCCTAAATAGCAGGGGTGGACAACCTGTGGCTCTTTTGTTGCATTGCAACACCCAGCAGTCCTAGCATAGTCGAAGGAAGACTGATGGGGACTGCAGTTCAGCAGCTCCTTGAGGACTGCACGTTACCCATTGCAGGCTCATAGTAACAATTGGGAATCTTCACAGTACATGACCAAAGGTCTTACTGTAATCACAATTATTTGAAATCATGAGGACACAATTGTATTTAAAATGAGTGTGTGACATGTGTCACTAGTATGTGTATCATCTTAGTTTCTAAGCATAAAATTCCACATGTCTCTTTTTAGTCACATAAAATTTAGAAGGAATTAATTTGTATTGACTCTGAAAAATGCAGCTGAAAAGACAATGGAATGTTTGTAAACCTAAAAGTGGAGTGGGGTATTTAGAATAATTACATTTTCAAGAGCGTGTACTTTTATACACACGGATATAAATTAAAATTGCTTCATAAGAAAATTAGCAGTATTTGCCTTAGTAAAATGGTGGAAGGTACTAAATGTCTTCTGGAAGGAGATATGATATAAACTGAGTGCTGTGTGCTGATCACAACACTGTAAAAACAATCTGTTATTTAAAATGGTCTTTGTTTTCTGTAAAGTTGAAAACTGTTTCTCTAATAGATGTATATTGTGGTGAGAGCCTTAAATTGTATGCAGTTATACAATATGTATTATTTTGAGTTTACAGAATTTATATACAGGATGAGCTTCAAGAAACAAATGTTATTTTCTGTGTTGGTTATAGAAAAGCAGTTTTCTTCATGGCACACAAATTAGATTGTCAGGCTGAGATTCAACTACTTATAAGACAGCTAATTTAAATTTCCATATTCATCTAAAATTCCAGTATATTATCCTAATACAGTAATTACAGTAATGTATCATTATTGATGGGTTAATTCAAAAAGTGAGAATTTAAAATGGGAATTTGATTTTACATACTCTTTTATATCAGTTGCTGCAAGGATTAGTCAGTTTTACTTACTTGTTAAAATGTTAAATACTGGTTTGTACCCTTATAAGCAGTGATGTAAGTAGATATAAATGTCTTTCCAGTGGCAGAGTGACTCTGCTTTCCTCTCAGTGAAATAACAAGTGACATTGAGCTAGAATGAGAAATTCGACTTACCGTGAAGGTTTCATTCTGAGATGGCAGGAGGAGGAATCTACAGTGATTGGGTTAATCCCCACGTGCTAACCAGAATCTGCAGGAGTCCACGTTCTAAATCATTTGAGACTATTAGGACCCCAGTCCTCCTCTGTCAGTTTCTTCTCCAACCAAGCCCAACCATGAACTTTCTTCAACTCTGTCCTCCCACCTTTCCAAAAGTTTCAAATGTGACAACTTGCTGCACTCTCTTCAACATTTCCTCTTTTCTTTGTTCCCTTTCCTTTTTTTTATTTCCCCAGCGTTGGTGTGGCTTGTTCCTCCCGCCATCCCAGAATGAAACCTTCATGGTAAATCCAATTCCTCATTCTCAGGATGGCATGGAGGAGTAATTCACAACGATTGGGATATACCCAAGCCTTAACCTGGTGAAGAAGTTACAGCATAAGCCTTACTAGATGCCATGGATCTTGTAGAATGCAGATATACATTGCGTGGTCTTGCTTAACCCACCACATCATAACATTGAAAAATGCACGTCTTTATCCATTTTCCAGTTACAGCCTTAGAAGCTTTTTGACCCGTAGTCTTTGGATTATATGAAACAAAGAGTGCCTCTGTCTTCCTAATTCTTGCTGTTATTTTAATACAAAGACATACAGCCCTCATCACGTCCAAAGTATGACATCTCTTTTCCTTGGCACTCTTCGGATGAGGAAAGAAATTCAGCAAATAAATTACATCCAGTGCAACCTTCTTCCATGCACATTTAGGAAGAAAGGTTGGATCCAAAGTTAGTACCAATCTGTTTTTCTCAGACTTACATAAGTTAGCATTTACTGATAATGCTACCAATTCTGAGACTCTTCTGACTGAAGTAATTGCCACCAAAAACGCTGTCTTAAGCGTCGTCAACCTCAAAGAAGCATCCCTTATAAGCCCAAAAGGTGCTTTTCTTAAAGAGTCCAACACTGTATCCAGATCCCAGCTCAAGAATCTGTTTTGTTGGAAAAGAAGTCAACATTTCTGCTCTCAGAAATCGTTCTACATGTGGATGTACTGACAGGGGTACCCCCTCAAATTTTAATGCCACAGAGAAAGCCGACACTTGATGCTTTAATATGTTTGGCTTCAGATCGCTTCACAAGGCATCTTGCAGAAACTGCAATACATGTTTAACTTGAATATCAGCCAACTGCAAAACATTTGCAGTACACCATTTCTCAAAGGCTTTCCATGTCATATATGTTTTGAGTTGATCGACACCTAAATACCATAATAGTGTCCACCACAGCCACTGAAATTCTAAGGCCTCCTCAAGACCCAGGCCATCAAATTCAACCATTCTAAGCCCTTGGCTTAGAAGATCCTTTCGAAGTGGCAGTGTCCAAGGATCTCTTACGGCCATTTGTCTCAGCAGAGAGAACCAAGGCCTTCTTGGCTAATAAGGTGCTATCAACACCACCTTTGCCTCTTTTCTTCGTATCTTTAACAGCACTCTCTGCAGTATCTGCACCAGTGGGAAAGCATACAATTGATTTTTTGACCATGGAATTGACAGAGCATCTGTTGGTTCTGCAAGCTTGCTTCCATTGATTGAAAAGAACCTTTTTAGTCTGGTATTTTTCGCTGAGGCAAATAAGTCTAGTTGAAAAGGCCCAAATCATTTGTTCAAATTCTGAAACACTAGATAATTCAGTGTCCATTCTCTGGGATGCAGACTGTTCCGACTGAGATAATCCAGTCTGACATTCAATTTTCCTTTCAAATGTACTGCTGTTAAGGACTGCAGATTTTTCTCCGCTCAGTGGAACAGTTGGATCAACTCATCTATCAACACTTTGGAGCGAAGGCCCGCTTGGTTCACAAGATATGCTCTTGCTGTCGTGTTGTCTGTCCATATGTGAACATCTTGGCCCTTCACAGCATCTACAAAACTGTTAAGTGCTTGATGAATAGCCTTCAGCTCCAAAAATTTATATTTCTTTTCAAATCCAATCCCGTCCAAACAACCTGTGTTGTCATTCCCTGACACAGAACTACCCAGCCTGTCAAACTCACATTGCTTGTAATCTTTATGTAATGACTAATTGCCTGTGGAACACCCTTGTTCAAATTCAAGTCTCTCATCCACCAGTCCCATTCTGTTTTCAAATTGGCCAGCAACTTGACCAAATAATGCTTTTCTTGCCTATGTTTCACTGATGAGGAATCCACAACCTTTGTAATCCTCTGGAATGGAACCTGGCCCATAGAACTAACTAAATAATTGACGACACCAAAGTTCCCATTAATTGCACCAGCCACATCAAATCTGCTGAAGTACTCCTGAGCAACTTTTCCATCACCTTCTTGACTTTCAAACATCTCTCCTCTGAGAGAGAAACATGCCGCTTCTTGGTATCTATTTTTGCCTCTAAATACGTCAGTAGCATTGTTGGGGTCAAATGACTCTTTTTGATGTTCACTAGAAATCCATAAGTTTCCAACACATCTACAGTCATTTGCACACTCTTTCTCAAATTCAGCTGAGAATCTGCATTTATTAACAAATCGTCCAAATAAGGGTAGATTTGCATCCCCTTCTGCCTCAGATGAGCTACCAAAAGGATCAAAACTTTTGTGAATACCCTCGGTGCTGAAGCCAAACCAAAAGACAGAGCCTTGAACTGGTAATGTTTGTTTATATACTGAAGCCTGAGATACTTCTTGTCTGTACTCCTTATAGGAATGTGCAGATACGCTTCTTTCAGATCTATCGAAGCCATCCAGTCCCCCACTCTCAAATTTTCTTTTATAGATTGTAAAGTTTCCATTTTGAACCTCATATATTTCACAAACCTGTTTAGATATCTTAGGTTCAAGACAGGATGATAAGTCCCATTGCTTTTCGGGACCGTGAAGAATGTTATGAAAAATTATGAAATTACCCCCAAGAACCAATGGTCTTGAGACACCACCTTCACTGCTCCTATTTGCATGAAAAGCTCTATCTCCTTCAACACTATCTTTCTTTTCTCTTCCACTTTTGCCACTGGCAAGGAGACATACCTGCATTTTGGCATCCTATAGAACGAAATCTTGTAACCCTGTGTTACCACTTGCAAAACCCATTGATCCGATGTAATCTGATTCCACAGAATGTCAAACCGCAGCAGCCTTCCTCCTGCACAGTTCATCCGATTGTAAGAATGGGTTTCTTCCCTTTTGCTGAGTAGATCCTGAATTTCTCTCAGCAACTTGGCCTTTCTTATTAAAAGATCCTGACCTTCTCAACTGACCCTTTGGCCTATACCATTGTTGACATCCATACCTTGAATCCTGCTGTCTGTTACTTCCTCTGCCATGAAAGGAATAATATGAGTTGTGAAATTATTTCCTATCAAACTTCTTTTTCTGCAAAGTAGGCATTACTTGTTTTTTCTCTCTACTCTCAACCAATACTTTATCTAATGCCTGACTACCAAATAGCACCTCCCCTTTGAATGGAACAAAAGCAAGATTGTTTCTGGACTTTTGGTCAGCATCCCAATGATGCAACCACAATGACCTTCTGGCCACAATTACAGCATTTGTATTTCTAGCTATAAATGCTATAGAATCATAACTGGCATCTGCCACATATACTCCATTACTTTTCTAACTCTAGAAAACACTCTCAGACACAATTTAGACTGAACTTCAGCATCATCCATTAACTCTTGCATCCCCATTACATTAGCATATTCAAACATAGAAGCTGCTACAGAGGCTCTTATTGCCACAGCTGAATCTTCATGTGCTTTTCTCAAAGCTGAGTCTGCTCTCTTTTCATCCACATCCTTCAACATAGTATTGCCTTCCTGGGGAACTAGAGCTCCTGAAATAAGTGCAGCTATTGGACCGTCCATTAGGGGGACCTTCAGAAACTCTACACCTTCCCCCCCCCAAAGGAATAAAGCTTTTTAGTATGACCTACAAACCTATGAGTAGTCAGTTATGCTTCCCATTCAGTATGAATCAATTCCTGAAAAATTTCAGGCATAGGAATATCTAAGCCATGAGTTTCCTTCTTTTTTATCACAGATGCCACTTTCACCTCCTTCACCTTTGAGTCTTTAGATTGACTATTATCTTCATCCAACTCTAAACCTAATGTATGCAGAACTTTCCTAAGTACACCATTAAATTGATCTTGTTGAAACAATCTGCTACTGCCAACTTCCTCATCCTGTTCTCCTTCTGAGGAGCTATCCTTATCCAACTCCCCTACTTCAGTATGATCCTCATCATTTTGCCAGCTGTCAACATCCCGATCCTCAGTTTTCATACTACTCCTCTTTCTTTTCACAGAACTTCTTGTGTCATCATACATCTCATTGTTATCCATTCTTTGACTCTCTAATCTCCTTTTCCTTGTTAATGGTTCCTTTAGCTGTCTTTCTCTTTCCATATTTGTTTCCAAAACTACATCCCTTCTATTATTCATATTCATCACATCAGTGTCCATAGTTTCTTGACATGCAGTTGCTGAATGGGCGCCCTGCATAGCCATAGTATTCTGAGAATTCATTAAATTATGATGTCTTCCATCAATCACTGACTTAAATTCATTAGATCTTTTAAATTGATTACATTGATTAAATTGATTTCTCATTGATAATATCATGGTATTTAATGCATTAGAGATAGTTTGCTTAATCATGTATTGCAATTCATTTGTATTCAGTGAGCTCAGTGGCAAATTTGTGGCATTGGGAGTTGTTCCAACCCAGCCGTCTGGCTTAAAATTGGGTCACATATCCTCCATGCCACCAGCACATTGCCTCTCCATATACATACTAGGCATTCTCATCCTATCACACTCACTACCACACACAATATTATATTGCTCTGGCGATACCATGTGCGTTGCCAAACGCCAGCCGCGTTTCTCAAAGTATGCAGCCCACTCTGGATAATCTCGAGTGCCATTTTCTCCAAGCCTTGGAGCACTTGGTGATTGATTGACTGCACTTGATCTTACACTCATTGAACGGTCCGATGTGTCTTCGCCCCTTACATCCGGGCGTTTAGTCAGGCTCTCCGCTCCTGCTCCAGAGATGGATTTTCGCTCAGAAGTTACCCCTCCCATCTCTGTGGAATTCATAAAATCAACATGGCAGCTTGAACCTGCCTTTGTTGATTTAACTCCTGGCACCTTGACTTTAACCATCTTAGAAGACAGATCCGAGCACCCTTTCTGAACAGTACCTATTTTCTTGTTACTGTCTTCTGTGCCAATTTGCCTGACTTTTCCTTACTCTCCTTTTTATCTTGCTTAGTTCCCATAGATCTTACCTCCTCCACTTCGCTCTCACTTAAGTCTGTCATTTTCCCTCCCCCAGAGAGATGCGCTCCTGCGTTCATCTGGGAGGAATCTCCTTTAATAGCATCTTTTGGTTCAGACTCAGAGGCTCGCTGGGTGGCGGGCATCTGGGATTCAGTCTCCATCGACATATTATCTTTCTGCTTTCCAAAACTCTTTCTTTCAAATACTGACAGAGAAGGAAGAAAGCATGTCCGGTTAGGCTGGCAAGATAAGAAAAACCGACAGAGGAGGACTGGGGTCCTAACAGTCTCAACTGATTTAGAACATGGACTCCTGCCGATTCTGGTTGGCACGTTGCAGATTACTTCTCTGTGCCATCCTGAGAATGTATGAAGTATGCTAACCATAATGGCCTGAATTCTGTTGCTAATCCTGACTGAAGTAGAACCATTGAATCAGTGAGATTTACCTTTGTAAATTCAGTCACTGATTAAATGAGTCTGCTCCAGTTGGAACTAACCAACAGAATTTCCACTCGTAACTTACTGGATATTTAAAATATTTCACCATAAATGAAACAGTGAGGTATTTTAATTAACTACACTGGCTTGGAACCAAAGATACTTCTCTCTTCATATGAAGGAGATTAGTCTCTGATTTAGTGGAAGAGTATTATGTGAAAAGTGACTCTCAAGTCCAGATGAACTATTCTGCACAAGCTCTTTTGAAAGACTTTGAACAAATGCATTCTCAAAACATTTTTGCGGTCTGTCAGTCTGTAAACTGCAGATTCCAGGACCTCCCCGCCCCTGCAGATGCCAAAAAATTTTGATGATCACATTCCATATTACTAAATGGTGGCAACATGAACATTGACACTTCAGTGTGGATGTGTTCACAGTGCTGCCATTTTATGTATAGGACATGATGCCACAGTCAGTAAAAATCATAGATCTGGAACTTGATCTGGAGAGTCCACTGCATACTTTGTTTTCCCTATTATTTCACTGTATTACAACCTATGTAAAATTTAGGTAGTGCACTGGGGATAATATTTGGTTAGCTCTTGTGCAAGTGGTCATCTGACAGCACAAATTAATTTTATCTTTCTGCTTAATTCTTTGGACCCAAGCCACTGCCATTTGTACTTAGTGTACATTAATAGTAATGAACGGAGTCTGCAGCTTCTCTGAAATTGGATGCCCTTTTCTAGATTTGCTTATTGAACAGTACACTGTACTATCTTGAAGTGATTTTTCACATGATTTTCACACACTTATATTGGTTCTTTAATATGTATTGGCAATGTACTTCTGGCTATAACTTGCTTATTTTGAATGTTTTCATGAAATTCTGTATTTTTTTGTTACGTCTTTTGTATATTGTCAATAGAGAAGTACAAGAAAATTGTGAATATTTTACATGTACTTATTTTCTTGTACTGATCTGCTAGAAAATTGAGCAAATTTTTGTGCAAATCAAGAAACCCATTTGTGTTGAAATACACATGTATCTAGATTAAAGGAGACAGCAACATAAATATGTAGCAATACAACAAATCACATATGTTAGAACTGAAATCCAAGAATGAAAACTGTAGCTCATTCCTTGTGATGAGCGATATGCTTTCATGATCATGTTTTCTCTTACCCATGTACTTCTCTTTCATAGGAGATGTGTAATGCTTGAACTTCTTACACTCTAGGGCTGATAAGATGTAGATTGAAAATGAGATAGTTAACTGCTCTGATAGATGGAACATGGGTTGACTTTATTTACAGTAATTTTTTAGAGCCACAATCAAATTAATACTGAATTAAAGAAAGATGAAGCATCCTTAGATTGAATTGATATGAATGTAGTGTTTGAGTTCCATTTGACACAACACTTATCTATGCTGTGTTCTCAAACCATTATAAGCAAAACTTCATATTGTAAAACAGTATGAATGCACAGAACAAAGGAATATTCTTGGTCACGTTATATTAAAGTCTAGTTTTTAAAAATACTCATATACTCGTCTTTTCTGTGTTTAGACAATTATGGTGCCTAAAAACCTGTTCACAAGGTTAGCTATACAAGCTTCCATCCCTAGGAAGAAATTTTTTGAATGTCCCTGTTCATATGCTCTTTGGTGTGTTCAGCATGTGAACCTCCTTAGCCTGCCTTATATTCACACACTAGACATAATAAGAGGAGTTTATGTGCATGTAAATCCAGTCTATGAAAGTCTTAACCACTCAAGATCAAGGAGTAAAGGTCATGCTATGTCATTCCCACTTTACACAAACTTTGCACATCAAGGCATGGTACAGGGTAATAATATGCTGTGTGTCAGATGAATGAGTCTGTTTTTGCTTTACTGTTTGTTCATGATACCACTAAATCTTAGTAACATAGAGTGGACGGCTGTACTCAATACCTTCTTCCATATAAATAAAGGATGGGAATTCTGCAGTCCATGGGCCAGCCATGAGGGTCCTGTGTGGCCCGTGATCCTCCCAGATCCCCAGACCTAACTGAACTTCACCCCCCACACAAAAATTCAGTGTTTTTTTTTCCTGCCTAAAAATATGATCTGATACAGTTGCAATTTTAAAAGCTGCTTTGAGGAACTACTCAAAATCATCCCAGAAATACCCCCAAAGCAGCCAGAATGGACAAGCCTGCCAGAACCAAAATTAGCCCACTGACTGCAGACACATGCCGACCCCTGATAGAGATGAACAGACACTGGCCCATGATTAATCATAATTGCTTTCATTCTAGAATCTCATGCTTATTTTGACTACAAAAAAAAAACAAAATTGTTGGAAAACAGGGTTAGCAAAGAGACAAAGTAATAATTACACTTGTCTCCTTTTGTGATACAAAATCAATTCTGTTATGTTTAAATTTTTTGCTGGGTAGTACTTATTTTAAGGATAACATTAACGATAAAAGGCATGTTACTTATTTGTATTTGAAATTCTTAATGTGGGAGATCATATATGTTATGTCTTCCTGCTGTCACATATTTATTTTATGGTATTGGTTGTGCTGATGTTGTTTGGAGCTGGTAACTGATAAATGTCTTTGCATATATCATCATGTAGATACGTTCACCTATGAATTTTGGCAAATCTTTTGTTCTGTTTTGTCAAAACTTAAATTAGTGTAGTGAACAATAATTCTGTGCATGTTAGTAATTTTTTTTCTGTTCAATTTGTTATTGGTTTTATGTTAATGCAGTGTTCTTGTTGATTCCGCTTTTCATAATCATAAGTTGTGAGTACAACTTATATTGTTTCGTAAATGCACAACAACCTGTTTTGACTGCTTTGTTTTTCCTGGAATGACTTAATTTTGGAGAAGTACACATATGGTCAGGATATTTTATTGAGCAAGCAAATTGGAGAGAATCTCTTTTGCTTACTGTGGTTTGAGAACGAATTGATTTTTTTAAAACCCAGTTCTGGTCATTTTATTGTTGCACTCTGTTGTGCCTTACTATGAATGTTATTATGACTTAAAAGTTGAGCATAACTACATTGTGCAGTTTTGGAGGGAGGATGTCTTATGAAGTAAACCCTTGCTGAGATTCCATATTTGTATACTGAGTGCATGAAAGTTTGATTAAGCTATGACTTCAGTCATCGCAACTAAGGTTCTCTATGTAACTCTACTAATCTGCAAAGCCTAGACAAAGCAAGTAGAATTCCTATTCTTATTAGGAATATGAATCTGTATAAGTAACCTCAGAAATATGATTGAAACGTTTCTCACCAAAAAGCAAATTTTAATTTGGAAGCATGCACTACTAAATTTGATAGTTTTTATTAAGCATACAGGAGAAATTGAATGAAAAGCATAAATTTATGTAGACGTACACAGCTAGACAGGTAATTGGATGCATTCTTTCCCCCAAAAGGGGGCTATTAAATGAGGAAAGAGTCTGAAGTACAAAAAGCTAGTTAGGAAAACAGTACATTTTTTGAAATTAGGTTAAGTAGAGAGTGCCCTGATTATAGAAAACTTAATGGGTCACAAATGCAACTTCAAATTACTGTGTTACATGTAATCACAAAATAAGATCTTGTATTTGTTATATTGTCAATATTAGTATTATGCAAAAACTGTATATAATTCAGTTTATAGTATGAACTGTGAGTTGAAAGAATAAGTACAAAGGGAAACTGAGCTCTTGCAAATGTAAAAATTAACTAGTGTTTAGGGATTGTGTGGCTATAAGATTGCATGCCATTCTTCACAATAAGGTTTCTCCATCTTGCACAAATCCTCCCTGCCCTCTTGTCTGCATTGCATTACGTCATTATCAGTCACAGTGAGCTTTCCCCAATTCACTTGGACAAGCTGGTTTAATTGGTATTTTCAAGTGAGTTTAGAAACATCAAAAGGATTCATTTACCCAGGTTTGATATTATAAGTAATCATTGCCAACCTGGTTTCGACTTGAGAGAGAAGGGATATAAGAGAAGGAGATGGCTGGGAGGGTGGAGCAATGCATGTGGTCTCGCTTGCAGTTCCTAAACCTTGTTTATTTTTGCATCTTAAGTGATTAGTAGCAACAAACGTTTGAGTACTCAACAGTCATTAAGGTTTTGTTGCTGTCTAGTGAAGTTTTTGCATTTAAAAAGTGTTGAGATTTGAAATACACACTGAAATTACTTGCCAAATAAAAATGATATAGGAAACACTTTAATGCATGTTTTAATATGATTTTAGAAGGCAGATATGATACTGTCATAATGGAAGGAGATATTGTAATACCAAAGTCATATTGATATTCTGAAGTCCTCGGTGCCTCCAAAGAATTTTAATAGAAATGTTATAAAACTTCACTGAATAGCAGTATTTTTGTACAGCTATAAACTATCATTGGTCTAAATCATTGCAAACATTTTCAAATTATTAACAAATGTTTATAGCCTGATATTTTGTATTATACCATTTTGCCACAATCTACAGAATATTAAAATCGCTTGGTGTAGCTTATATAGATTGCTTGCAGTGGAAATCAGTAAGTTTAAATTTACTAACCTTTTTAACCACAGTGAAATAAAGAATAGAGTGGATGTTAACTCCTGATAACCTTTGGAGTATTTTCACATTATGAAATATTTAATTCGTGTATTGATAGTCTTTAAAAATGTGTTCATTGTCTTAGATGAAAACTGGGCTATGTCCTTAGTGTGTCATGGCTAGATGAAATCTTATATAACTGTTCAGTATTCCTTTAGAAGTAGTAGATACCGGATACCAGTTGGATACTGTGTCTGTGAGTTTGGAAAACCTAATAGCAGTTCTGCAGCTGTCATTTTACTTCTCTAAAACTGAGATTCCGTGGGTGCACTAGCACCTTTTCTATCCATTGGCTGCTGTAGATACACAGTTTGATGCCCCTTTCTAATAAAACTAGTTTTAAAAGGAATTAAGGATTTGGTTGTGTCAGAAGGCCTTATATCACAAGGTCATTGTTAATTACTTTATATCAGAATTACCGGTAATGAAATTGGTCTTCTAATCTTGTGTACTGATGACACCCATTCTTAAAAACAGAGCGTGTGGGGAGAAAAATATCTCAGTTTCTCATTACTGTCATGAATTTGTTTTCTAATCCAAATAGTATTAGCAGTAAGAATGACAGCTGCATGCTACTATACATTCTCAAATTCTTGATCCACATGTCTGCACTTGAAATTACTTACCAATATGTATCTTTGCAAATACTTCTGATTTTTTTTAAAACGTTCTTTCTTAAAAGCTTTTGGAAAATGATGTGAACTACTGAAAAATAACTTACTGCTATGGAGTTATTAAACTTACACCTTTATTTGAATCCAGTTGTTATTTCCAACTAGAGTATATCAGCTGAATTAATGGGACTTTATGTAAAGTGTTGACTTATCAAGTCTCCCAGGTCTTTCATATTACACAACTACAGTACTTTGTTGTTACTTTAACTGCCGTGGCTCCATCTTATGGAATCCTGGGACTTGTAGTTTCAAATTCAGAATTCTCTACCAGAGAAGTCTATTGTGTCACAAAAGAACAACTCTCAGGATTCTATAGGATGCTTCCATCACTTTTAAAATAGCATAAAGGCCCATGATTGTGTTGTATGTTCTAGTTGTAACTAACAATCAGACTCATCCCCTTGATTCCATACTAATTTATTGGCAGTACGTTCCATAAAATTCAACATGGCTTACTTCCAAGTTGTTGTTTTAAGGCTGGAAATATCAGCTTGCTTACTTGGATGTAAACACTACTGAAATTATTGGAGTTTGCTTCCAACTAAAAATGGGACCAAAATGTGTACTGTGTATGTAAAAACTATCCAAATAATGTTTGTGCATCTGCATAGGTGTGATTTTTCATTTCTAAAACAAGATTTACTAGAGTCTTCCTTTCCCTGCTTCCTTAGCATTTTAACAACTATATATGTGGCATCCTGTTCTTAAGCACCTCACTTAGAAATATAGTTCATACTTGTCAAACAGGTAGGATTGCTATAAGACAACCTTTTGTTTTCCAGTGTGATTAATTTATTTGCATCTGTAAAGATCTGTGTGTATATGCACCTAGGAACCTGGATTGGCTGGGGTACTGTGACACATAGATACGGATGTTTAAAGACGTAAATATGTTAGCTGCATTTTACATTTTTGCTGAGGGAAGCAGCATTCATACATGTGGCACTAGTACTGATATTAAAAAATTTAGAGCCTCACTAAATCTCACTGGCCTGGATCCAAAGAACTGTGTTCAATGACAACTTGAATTTCTGGTTCTTGAACACTTCTTCGTGAAACTGAAGGGAATTTCAGTAGTTCTTTGGATCTTTGGTCCTTATTTCAGTGCAACTCACTTTCTATGAAAGCCTTAATCACTGGTCTTTCAGAGAATAAACAGGGTTCCCATATGAGCAAGGCATTGTTCAGAAATGGCTCCTATCCATGGCAGAGGGATTTATTTTTTATTTTTCAGGGGGTGGGGTGTTATTTAGATTTGCCAGTATTTCAGCTGGTTCAGATGACTGCAAGAGAAGCCTCAATTTATTTAATTTTATGTACTTCTAAATATCCTGCATGCCAGTTATAAACAAAGGAGAGCCAGTCATTTGTGGATGTCAGCCATGTACTGAACAAAGCCATCACATATATACATACACGCCGCATGACAACTTTTCCCCATTTGCGCTAATTCATATGAATCAGCCACTGGTTGTTTCTCTAGCTTCCATTAGCTCTACAACATATTTGTAACTTACCAGTGAGATGAACTGCTGGCTTACAATTTTTGTGTAATTTACCTGTCATATAAATATTTATTTATATATATATATATATGTAAATAATTATTTTTGCTTTACAAATATGGTGTATAAAACAAGATAAACCCATCACTCTTCTGCATTATTCTTTGTGTTCATGATTTTTATTCTGGAGGAATGTTTCTATTTTAAGTTTTTATGAAACTGTAGCTTTTAGTGACTAAATGCTGTAAATCATTATAAAAATATCCAGTTGTCATTTATTTTCAAGCAGGTAGCTTCTGTCTGACATTCTTGTGTTAGTTTTCCATTATGCTGAAATAAGATCTGAACTGCACGATTTGTGTATGTATAGTTAAACCAACCATTTGTGCGTGCTGTGGGATCTAGCAAAATCTACATCACAAATTTTGACACATTACAGCTGAAGGAAGAACGCCTCACCAGACAAGAAACTAAACTTCGTGGAAGGAGGCTTGTCCTGCAGTTTGCGTCTTGTGATCGAACAGAACCTGTAAAGATTCATGGATAAAATGAACAGGAATAGATCTGAATAAGGCAAATCTGCGTACATGGTAACCAGTAGCTCTCTTACCTTTTTATGTTGCTTAGCTGTTTTATTTGAAGGAACCTGTGTGATTTAAAACGTATAGCTTTTTGCAACTTTATTACTGGTTATATATATTTGACAATTAAAATGTGTAAGCAATTGGAAAACAGTCACGTAAATGCTTGTTTTTATAGTAGTTCTTGTTTAAATGTTCAAATGATGATGTCTGTAAAAAGCACCAATTTGATTACAATAGATGTAGTGTTGTAATAAACCATTTAATGGGGCTGATGTGTAAAGCTGTTCAAGTTATTTGATGTTTACACCTCAGGGAGCGTCTTGTGTTTAGCAATATTTAATGGTGTTAAAATGTCTCTAGCAAAACATTGCAAATTTTTTTCATATGCGTCAACTTGTTGTATCTGGTGAATGAATAGCTGTTGTGTCTAGCACTAAATGTTACTAGAATAGTAGTATTAATTGATAGCTATTAATTGGAACCAATCATTAATTGGAAGCTTTTTTTGTATCAGTGGCTTGAATTTGCTGAAAGGCATATAAAAATGTAAAAACTGTACACTAATCTTCTGTGATCAGAAAAAAATCTGAGTGTCCTTTTGAAAAGATGAAATTTGAAACTGAATATTGATGATAATGCCAAGTTCATATAAACATACCATTGGGGAAATCATTGGTCACTTTCAAGTGAGTTACTTGCAGGGTTTTTTTTAGTGCTTATGTCCTGCCTTCAGAGTTCTAGGCAGTCTGTACATAGTTGTATGTCAGTTAAAAGTGACTGAAGAAAAAGTTCCCTTTAAAAAAAGAAAAATCAAGATTTCAAATAGGCTTTTCAAAGCAACAGTATTGACTGATATATTAACTAGATACACATACACACACATCCTGTATAACTAACAAAGTAATAATTTGCCTTAATAAATGGACATTTAATACACTCCACAAACTAAAGAGTTTACATATATGTTTGACGAAAATGTCACTTGCTTTGTAGTCTTAAGTTTTCCTTTTGAAAAATAAGACTTTTTTTCAGATTACACTAGCACCTGCCTGGTTTCTGGTTATTTCAGAATAATTTTAAATGTTTGGTTTTATAGGTATTGATTCTTCTATTAGTGGTAAAATCTTACATATTAATCACACATATACACAGTAATATGAGTCAGAATACAGATTTACTCTAGGATATAAAATTAAATGAAAGCCACTTCAAGTTTTTCAGAATCATATTTGACCCTACCACAAAGCACATTTTGACAAACTGACCGATCATACTTTTCTAGTTAGTGCATTTGTATAATGGTTCTTTTTTTAAAATTATGTTTGTCACATCCTTGCATGTATATAGTGTATTACTAGAAGGCATAATGTACTAAGTGGTTTGTAGGCTGAAGTCTGTGGAGTTATCTGGGAGTGAGTCCATTGAACCTAAGGCTTCTTAATAGGCCTGCATATGATTCGGTCCTGCTTAGCACAGAAGCAAATTACTAGGCTGATCTAGACATCATGATACTTAGAATAGAGCCATTAAAATAAATGAGACTTAACTTAGATGTGAATAATATAGGTCACATTGATTGCAGTGGGTCTACTTTAAGTAAAATTATTCCTGGACCTAAACCTCTTATCTCAGAAGACTGTGGCCAAGACAAGCTGATTCTTGCAGCTGCAAGAGTCAGCTTTGTCATTTGCATAGCTGAGGCCAGTGTGATTGGCTTACTCATTTTTTGCTAGTGTATTTTACATTGTGTATAACTAGAATTGTGCAGATGTACTAAAACCTCTTGCTGGAAAGTTTTAATGGCTAACCATTTAATATAAAAATTGCCCTTTAATTTTTTATACATTGAAAGTTATCCTGATATACTCCTATTTGTTAATAGGTTTTATTGCTCCAAAGATACTTCATATATAAAATGTTTGATTTCCTGTGAGAAATATTTTGGACTGGATCTACAAATTTGGTTATGTGAAGATAACAATTCCTAAATTCCCTTTAGCTTTGGATTTGTTTATACACTGAAAGAGTGGTTGAAAAGTTGAAATGAACTGAAACAAAATATCATGAATTCGTAATTCACATTAATATTTTATTCTAGAATAAGTGTTCATGCAATTTATGCATTGAGACTGTTTCCTTTGTATGGACATGAATGAGACTTGTGGTGTTTCTTGAGGGAGTTAACTTATGAATAACTCACAATAACAAGAAAATACCTTGGAATTGGTTGTCTGTGTTGGGTAATATTCAGCTCTTTAAAAAATCCAATGTAGTATTAATTTTAATTATCTGTACTGTGGGTAAAGAATCTGGATTGAATTGTACTGAAAATAACAAAAATGGAAGAAACAGCAGGTAAGTGAGATGTGCAAATCAGTATGTTTTTGTTTAAGAAATAATTCCAGATATTTAATAACCAAAATGAAAATACAACTGTAAAGCATAATTTAGCTTTATGGAAATCAACATTTTATCACTGAACAATGAAGATAATGTTTTGTATAAATGGTCTTGCATATTCTTCTCAAGACTTCCATTGCTGGCAATGGATCTGCCAAAAATCAAAATGTGATTGATTTTGATAAACTTTTGATATATGTAGGATGAATATTTCTAACATACGTAGTAGTTTGTAGTCCTCATAATTGTCTTGTGAGTAAAATGTTATTTTCTCAAACGAGAATTATAAATTCTTGGTGTATTTTAAAACAAGGTCCAAAGATTTTTTTTTTTTTTGACAAAGAAAATGAAGGCATTCCACTTGTAATAAAGTCTAAATAGAAATCTGTACATAATCTTTAGACTTGTCAACACTACAAGCTCCTTCAGGAAAGGTTATTGAAGTGGGCTTTAATGACTTATTTAATCTGCTTCTGGAGCATGTAAATAATGTGCAAGGATGTACTTGATACTTTGTATAAAAATTTTCATAGTTAAATCAATAGTATTTTATGTGCTTTTTTTTTAAGAAAAGGATTAAACAGTTACCTAAAAAGCCAGATTAAAGGCCCAGTCCTGGATAATTGAGTTGTCATCTGCCTGCATTGCCACTGTAACTTAAGTTTGCAGTGTGGTGTGTGGTTATAGAGACTGGTACTTCTTGAATTGGCAGAGCATATTTGCACACCTTTTTCATATGTAGCTTTCCTTCCACTATATTGAACCAATAATAATGGCTGGATATTTTTTAGACAAATTACTTTTTAAACAGAGTTGTCAAACAAACGTGATGCCCTTTGTTCTCATTCAGATGTCAGACCAGATGGCCTGATAAGCAGTATTGGAGCATGTGAGGCATATTTCTGAGTGATTTTAACAGAGAAAATCCTGGTTAGTTTGCCATTACTGAGTATATGTATTATAATTGGTTTTGATTATTCTCAGTATGTTCAACCGCATACTTAAGTCTCTTGTTTCCCATCAGTATAAACTGCAGGTTTTAAATGTGTGTGTTGACTTCAGTTTTAAAACTCCTTTGTTAATATTGGATAGTTTTTCATTTTTCACTCATGTGCAGCTTAAGCATACTTTCCAAGTTTTAAATATAGGATCTTATTAGTCACACTGTTTACTTGTTTGATGTAGAATGATGCGGAGAACATACAGCCTTAAAATGCAGCTTTTAATGTTATATCATTAAATGTCTTGTGTAAAATGTACATTTTACTAATACTTCAACTGTTTGTCAATTCATTTTGAAAAGCTAAGAGGACTTTATGAAAAAAGTGTTCAGGCTCTTGAAAGTAAGATCAGTAACAGATTTTAAAGACAGGAAGCTACAACTATTGATTTACTATTTAGGTAGCTGATGTAAAGGCAAAATATTTTTCAGGAATATTGTATATAATCAATATCAGCACTTCTTTTCTAGAGAGGAGAGAGAATAGTACATGTATATCTGATAATTTACGATTACATGCTCTTTTCCCCATCTGACTGCACGCTGCTTAGATGCTTTCCAGTTAAGAAGTCTTAGATTAAATAAAAAGAATGCCACTCCTTGAAAATATCTCCATTTTCTGAGTCACCTTTCTTGAATATGAGTTGATATCTTACTCTTACTGAGAATCATATTAAGCATAGTTTTCCAAATCTTAAACTTGGAATACTGACCTATATCAGTGCTTCTCTGGCTATCAGATGTTGTGGGCTAGATTTTTTTTTCTGATACCAATCAATTGTTTATTTACAGTCATTGACCAAATGATATGTCAGGGGCCACTACTATATTTGTGCTCATTGGCTACAGCTATTTCCAGGAAACGTGCCACAGACCAGCACTGATCCAGAGACCACAACTTTTGAGTAGAATTGATCTACATCACAGTGAGGATAGTATGCTATACGACAGGTAGAAAATATTTTTCTTAAAAAGGGCCATTGACTCAGGAGATGAGTGGTTTTTGCCGGGGGTGGGGTGGGGGGGAGATTTCATAGCTCTTTGTGCCATTCCTATCACTTTGCTACCTTCCTCTTCTTGCTTGTTTATATATAAGCACAACACACTATTTCCAGAGTTGCAGTCTGGAAAGCAAAAGGGAACCTGCAGTGTCAAGAGAGCTGTATGGTGTTAAGGGTTAGAACTTAGGTTAGATCAAAGGTGGCAGGTTTCCCACCCTATCTGTACATGTTTACTTTTGTTAGAACTGAAATTTGGGCAGATGCTACAAAACAAGAGTTTTGCAATAATTTTGAGTTTTACACTAAGTTAGTGTATTTACTGCTTTGAGATAATACTTTGGATGTCATACACATTATATACATTAGTTTACAGCTCTTATTTTTTGTGATTGACTTTCTAAATGTGAAAGAATGGATTAAGCTTACATATTGCAGACTCTCATTAAATCTTTTTACAGATTTAACTTGCAGTTTGGCTACATCTTCCCTATATGTGTAATTAATGCAAAATAATTTGTATACCTGAAGGATAGGTGCTGCATTATAGGTTTATATACGTAGGTGCACAACCAGTTTTTAAAAAATACATAATAATCATGACCTAATACACGATGGTTCATGCGAGACTGTTGCATTTCTTGACACTGAAATTTCATCACAAGGTAAGCAGGTATCCTATCACATTAACATATGTTCTTTAACCCTCTGTCCAGTCTCTCTCTTACATGTGATTTATCAGAATTCCTTTCACTTTAATACTATTTAATTCTTCAGTTATCCTAATTATCTTTCTTTCCAGTCTTCAAGAGACTGTTAGGATTTGGTCTTTAAACTGCAAAAGAAGTTACCTTGTGTTGGAGAAAAATAAAGTCCATTTAATAGATCTTTTAAGTTTCCCTTGTATTCTTTTGATGCTGTGTGCTCCTGTTTTGAAATACAAGTATACACCTATGATTAAGATCTAGGGACTGAGAAATGTGAAGCTATTAGAATTTCTTCTTGAAACGAAATAGAACAAATTACCTTGAGAAATAAAAGTGGAAAAGGTAGCATTATATCTACTTAGATGGATGACTTGCTCAGTTCTAATTCTATGAATGACTGCCACTGTGTAGAAGCTCTAACCACTGTTACTGTTTTATATATACAACTGTCCCTCTAAATAGGTTTGGATTGTGTAACTGCATCAGGAGGAGGAAAGGGAAATGAATTATCACTGCTGCCAGTGATCACACACAGCCTTTGGTCTTTTCTCTTATTTGGCTTTTTTGGCTTCTCCATCACATTTAGAATCTCATGCAATCTATGCATACCTTCTCCATGAAAGATCTCATCAAATATTTTTGTAACACTTCACTGCTAGCTCCTGACTTCCACCACAAATATTCCTTTTATGACTAAAAAGTCTGAAAATTCATGATACAAATTTGAAGCTATGGTTCTGAAATGTTTTGCCTTAAAAGGATTCTGATTGGCCAGAAGGAAAATCTGTGTACAGGGGGAAAAAATCAGGGTCATCACTGAAAAAATGTAGAACCAACAGTGCAGATTGCAAATATGTTGTCTTGTGAGTATTATGCACCAGTATTTAGATAAATACTAGTGATGTTTAAAATCAGTTTTTTAAAATAGCCAAAAGTGATATTCCAGAGTACAAGATGACAAAGTGGCCTTAAATTCTAAGTGAAAATATATTTCTGTAAAATAAAAACTTGATTCAACGTTAATACTTTTTGTCACCCTTCATTTTTATGTTGATGTCATACTTGCATTCACAGTAACAGCCAAGTTGATTTTGGAAAAAGGCTTGATTAATCCTGGTCGTTGGCAAAATTCAGTTATGCATACATGCATACGCATAACTATTAAGGTGTCCTTTCCTGGAAGCTGTTCCATACTGGGGACTGTTTTAACAGACACTTTTATAGGCTGTTTTTCATAGGTACCAATGATAATTATTTGGTGATGATGATTACACACATCTTTTTTAAAGTCCTGTGACCAATCTGCTTGTGCAGCTTTCAGAATTGTACATCTACTCATCTTGGTTCAGAACTATTCTGTTAATGTTCTGGGAAGCCTATATGTAGTACTTAATGCTGGACATGTTTTCTTTTCTGCCGTCTTTCCTAGCTTTGTAAGAACAGGTAGAAACAAATACAGGAAATATGCCAGAAGTCCAGCAACAAAAGTACCTTTCCTTTCTCTAACACTTCCTCCAAAAGGAACTTCAACTGGAGAATGCTGGATTGGGCAAAGTGGCCAATGAGGAAAGGATAGGTGCTTTTATCCATATATTAAAAAGGAGACAACAAAACAGGGAGGGGACCTCCTCCCACACAGTAACAGCATGTGAGTCATCATACAACTGTTAGTGTCTGGGTTGGGAGTGGAATGGGTTACTTTAGAAGTAGAGGGGCCTGTTTGAACAGGAGCACTCCACACTGCCAACATTTACAGCACGGCCCTCTCTTTTTTCCCCTGGGTTGGGAAACATGTTTCACAGCTGTCCTAAAACAATCAGATACAGTTGGGGGATATTCAGAATTCTCTGTCCTGTGAATATGTGAAGTGCTTTCAAAGTATACATTTCCGTCTATGCAGAAAGCAAGAGGTTCACATTTGGATCATCAAGTGTGACTTGGAAACTGAAGAAATAAGCTTTTCAGTAGATTCACAATAGTGCCAGCATTTTAGTAGCAAATTAAACCTGCATTAGATATAAATTGAGTTCAGTACTGGGAAGCGTTTCCCACAAAAAGGCATTGTGATGATATTGAATGAAGAACACGTTCGTCTGGTATGTCAGCCTGTGTGTGTGTATGTGTGCCTTCAAGTTGTCTGTCTTATGGCAACCCCATTAATTTCATAGGGTTTTCTTTGGCAAGGAATGCTCGGAAGTGACTTTGCCAGTAGTTCCTGCCTCTGAAGTACAGCCCACAGCACCTGACATTCATTGATGTTCTTCCATTCAGTTACTAACCAGGGCTTAGCTTTCAAGATAATAAAAACCAGGACACAGATGACCAATCAACACCACAGTGTGGACAAGAGAGCAAAAATTATTGATGAAGAATACACAGGCTAGGAGAGGCTGTGACAGTATGCTGCCTAAGCCTACTGGGACGGTCAAATCTCAACCCCCTTCTCCCTTCCAGTTAATTGAGTGCAAACTACTCTTGCACTTTTATCTCCCTTTTCAGCAACAGATGTAAGGATTGAGAGGGAAAGTGGGAAGAAAAAAAAGGACATTTTAAAAGCAGCTTAAAAAGTAGGCAACAGAATTAGGGGGTCTCCTGCCACATCAGGATGGTGGGAGAGTGTGTTAATATAACTCCCATATCTTTCAACAGCAATTTGAAAGAGTGTCTCTCGCAGCTGGGATGCAGCTCTTTGTCAGTTGCATTTCTGTCCCTTCAGGGAGTTTATAATAACGTATATACTTCTCTGTTTTTTGTTACTACCTTCTGAGATAGGTGGCGGGACAGATTGTCATTGACCTAATGTCATTATACTTTTATAAAAAAGATTTCAGTCTGCTTGTACATTTACATGTCCTATCACTATTCTCAGAAAAATGCTTCCCAATTAAAATGGTTAAAGCTATTACAGACCTTTCCAGTTACAATCTTGAGTGTGGGGTGGGGGGTCGGCGGGTTTACTTTAAAATTGTGGGATTTATTTAGGAATTCAAGTATGATTGAGCAGTAAGGTCTGCGAGCACTTATGTATTTGGAACACAATAATGGTGTGAAGCCTACTGAGGAGATTTATTCAGAAGTCTTGCACAATGCCTACCCAGGATTGCAACACGAATCTTTGCTCAAAGTGGCTTTCCACTGAACAAGGAGACTGCTCAGATCGAGGTGGGAAAATTTCGCAAGGATGTATCGGGAGGACAAGGACATGGCCGTCCCCAATAAGAGTCCCCCGCCCCTGAAATCTTTGTTCAATCCCAACATTTCTAGCATTACAGCAACTTGCACCTTGAGCAAGGGGCAGGCCAGGTAACCACGGGAATGCCAACGCAGCAAATACAAGCCTTCTAAACGTGAATGCCTTCCAATGGCCGTTTCCGTACTAGATGTCACAGTGCCGTTATTCCACTTTCAACATCCTATGGCCCCTCCCAACTGCCAACCCCAGGTTTCCATAGGATGTTGAAAGTGGAATAATAACACGGTAACAGCCTAGTGCGGAAATGTCCAGCGTCTCGCGCTCTACGTGAGAAATTTAGGGAATGAAGGACAATTCCCATTGATGAAGCAGAATCCTCGCCGGAGGAGCAGTATCTTTGTTTCCACACTCTCTAGCTACATCCTTGACCTCCAGATATTTTGGACTACGACTCCCATTTTTCTTTTTAATCTCGCTGTGCTACCTGGAGCTTCTAGGAGTGAAGTCCGACAATATTTGGAGAACTAAATATTCCTCAAACTGCCCACCTCTTTTATCATCCACATCCCACCCTCTGGTTTTACCTGGAACTAACAGGGCCCCCTCTGAAACCTGTTATTTCTCCCACCTTATTTCCCCCAACCTCCGGGTCGCGAGCCCAAGGCCGTTTCCGCACTAGGGTGTTATAGTGCTATTATTCTACTTTCAATATCCTATGGAAGCCTTTGAGGACTCTCCCTAAACTACAAACTCCAGGATTCCATAGGATGTTGAAAGTGGAATAATAGCGCTGTAACAGCCTAGTGTGGAAACGTCCCTGGAGACTCGACGCTGGCGTCAAGCGGATGAATTGGCCTCCTTGCGGCGAGGAGGAGGACGGGGAAGGGGGGCGACGCGCCTAGCGAGCGCGAAACTGAACTTTTCTCACCCGGAAGCAGTTGGGGAAAGGGGTGGGGCTGTCGCCGGGCTCGGTGGTGATGGGAGCTGCTGCGAGCGGGAGAGGCGGCTTGAGGAGAGGAGCCGTTGCTCTTTCGGCGGCCTGGCTGCCGGCGTCTCCTGAGGCGAGCGGGCAGATGGGGGAGTCTCTGCCCTAGCTCGGCCTTGCTGCTCTCGAGCGGCGCGAGGAGCCTTCTCTTCCGGTGCAATATGTTCAAGAGAATGGCTGAGTTCGGGCCTGACTCCGGGGGGAGAGTGAAGGTGCGAGCGCCGTTCGTTGGCGCCGGTCGGGGGAGGACGCGCGTGCGCGCTCAGAGGGGGCGGGGGCCGTGGCCGCAGGCTTTACGAGGGGCGGTTCCGTCCGGTTGTGGTAGCGGTAACTTGAGTGACAGGGAGATTCCTTAGGAAGAGGGGAGGGGCGCTGATGATCCCTGGTGTGATTCCTTTCGGGTTCAGAAAGCTCTATTTAATATTAGGTACCTATATAGCCAGAGTAGTTAGTGGTTTGGGAGCCGGACCGGGACTCCGGAGACCAGGGTTCGACTCCCCAGTCGGCCATGGAAACGCACCGGCAGACCTGGGAGAAGTCACACACTCTCAGCCGCACAGGAGGGCAAAGGCACCCCCCCCCCGGACAAATCTTGCCAGAAAAACGTTGTGGTGGTTCACCATAGGTCGGAAACAACTTGAAAGCAAGCAACAGCAACAAACCTGAACAGGATTGTACTTTTAAATTGCAATCTTGAATGCACTTTTTGAGAGAATTAAGTGCATTTAGCCTCTTTGAGCCCCATATGTTGCAGACCAAGGATTTTCCCATAACACCAAAGTCCCAGTGCATAGCTGTGTCCATTAAATTCTTGTAGTAGGAAAGTTAGTCCTATATATCCCATCTGAGCACTGGTTACAGCCATGCCGGCTCAGCAGTAACATTGCCTGTTTACAAACTACAAGCTGAGGGATTCAAATGCATGTCTCATGATTTTGTGGATTTTTGAAGCCATATTTAGCTAGATCTTCCAAAATCTGTTCTGATTAGAATTAAAGAAAAGTAATGGAAAGTTTGGGTCAGATTTATCCTTTTGTTATTGTTGTGTGCCTTCAAGTCATTTCCAACTTACAGCGACCCTGAGGCAAACCTATCAGTGGAGTTTCTGTCGAGTAAATCCCTTGAATTCATTTGGGCTGAAGTTAGTCACAAAATGCCATTTTGACATTTTGGTGAGTCTTTGGCAAGCATGTCTAAATCTGACTCCAACCTTTCATGACTTGGGCGGTTTTGAGTTCCTTAAACAAACAAAACAGGTCTGGAATTGTATCTGCCTATTTGTAAAAAAATCAAATGAGCTAATCTGAGAGAAAGAAGGCAGAGTTTAACAGAAAGCAAACAAAATGATAATCAGTGCAAACTTTGACTAATTGCAGTTGCCAAGGGACTTCGTGTACATGCTATATACATAAGGTAATTTTTAGACTGTTAGTATATGTTTCATTTTCTTTAGTCTTTTTGAATCCTTATATTAAACTCTTTAACTTGTTGAATTTTTCAGTATGTTTTAATCCACTTAAATTATCTTTGTTTTAAATATTCACTTTACTGAGATCCTGCGATATAGGATGGGATAGCAAACTTTTGATAATTGCTTATACAGTATAGGTACATGGAATTTGTATAGATGTACATAGTACAAGAATGAAACTTACTATAATTCTGTGTGAGTGCTAGCAAAATTGTTTATTTGAAAAGTGACCGTTTTCTGAAAACTGTTCTGTGTTTTTTAAATCTTTCTGAAGGGTGTAACTATTGTGAAACCTATAGTTTATGGGAATGTTGCACGCTATTTTGGGAAGAAACGAGAAGAAGATGGGCACACTCATCAGTGGACAGTTTATGTTAAACCTTACAGGAATGAGGTAGGCATAAAAGGAAAAAATAAACTAGAATAGTTTTTATTCTATCCTGAACACTTATGGTGTGATACACATTTATCTAAGGCAGTGGTTCTCAACCTTCCTAATGCCGCGACCCCATAATACAGTTCCTCATGTTGTGGTGACCCCCCAACCATAAAATTATTTTCGTTATTATTTATGTATGTATTTATTTACTTAGTTAATTATTTCCAACATCGAATAGATTGGAAACACTGCCCTAAATCACTGCTCTGGATACACTTCTACTGCCTAAAAACTGGTAACCCTCCCCCTTTTTTTTAAGCACAGAAAGCATCCATCAATGCCAGAATTAAGACAGTAGTTCTAGTTCTGAATGTTGGGTTTCCACAGTTCAAAAAGCCAGTCACTCCCAAAGGCAACGCTGAAACAGCCCACATTTTACACGAGGCGCAGGGAGGAAAGGACAGGGAGAGAGGAAAGATGGCGGCAGCATAAGCAGACACGTTTTGTTTCACTCCCACCCTCCTTCCCTCCCTTAAAGGGAGCGCGGCTGCTTGGACGCTCTCACTCCCACGTCACATGGGCGCCCCTTCCTTCCTCCTTTCGTCCCTCTGAGGGCTTGGGAGTGGGGTGCGATAGCCGCTGTAGCCCCTTGACCATGCTACACCCATGAGCGTCTCTCGGTCTCCCCACATTTGCCCGCCTGCCCGGCAGGGAAAGACAGCAAAACGTCTCCACACGCGCTCAGCACGCCTCCTTTCCCCTTCTGCCAGCGCAGGGTCTCCCCTCGCCACTTCTGTCCCACCACCCGGCAGGGAAAGACGGCGAAACATCCCCACACGCGCCCAGCATGCCTCCTCTCACCTCCTGCCAGCGCGGGGTCTCCTCTTGCCACCTCTGCCCCCCCACCTGGCAGGGAAAGACGGGGAAACGCCCAGCATCCCTCCTCTCCCCTCCTCCCAGTGCGGGGTCTCAGAAACAGCGCTCCCATTGGCTGTGAGGCCGCCTTCTTTCAAAAGGGGGCAGGATAGAGGAATGGTGACCCCTGTGAAATGGTCATTCAACCCTGAAAGGGGTCGCAACCCACAGGTTGAGAACTTCTGATCTAAGGAAAGTAGAAATGGAGAGACTACAGTATACAGTAAACAAAAAACAGATTATGGCACTGTAAACAAATGGTAGATATACTGAAAAAGTGTGATTGGGATAACCTTGAGAAACATAGTGATCTGAAGAAATTGGCCATTAGCAGATCCCCTGTGGTTGCAATCTGAAGTGTCTTTTAGTGGAATGCGCTTCATTCCTTAGTAAATTTACTCGGTGCTAGATGCTTCTTCCAGAAAGCTTCTAGGGAGAGATTAGAGGTCACACAAATGTTGCAAGAGGCAGCAATTTAAAAACAGTTAATACCCTCTGGTAGGTTGAGAAGGGAACAGGCTAGGAGGGGACAATGAAGCATTGTAAAATGTGTTACTAAATGTATAAGTAAGTGTTGACTATATTTGTTCTAGGATATGTCTGCTTATGTAAAGAAAATCCAGTTTAAGTTACATGAAAGCTATGGTAATCCACTGAGAGGTATGTTTTAAATGTGATTTTTTAAAAAAATAGATGCAAGTTTTTTTCCCTTTTCAAAATCTGTGTGGCTTGATTCTTTTTTTTTTTTTCTATTTTAGTTGTAACTAAGCCGCCATATGAAATCACTGAAACAGGTTGGGGTGAATTTGAAATCATCATCAAGATCTTTTTTATTGATCCTAATGAAAGACCTGTAAGTATGCTCTCTATCACAAATATCAAAGCCCTGCTTTTCATTTCTAATTATAATGAAGGTGTTTCATATTAGCTACAACATGTTGGTTCCTACATCCCTTGTCAGAGTCATGTGAGAAGAATATGTTTGTCTTTAAAAGTTGCTTGTGAATGTACAGTTTCTGTGCTGTAGTGAGAGAAACTGGGTTTGCTGAAATGCTTCATTTTAAACTCCTAGTAAAAGCCAAGTGTACTGGTTTTAATATCTCATATGTTTGCTGGGCACCACTAGCGTGTTTATATTTATCGGATTTGTATAATGAATTGTAATTTTCAAAATACTGTGTTGATGTAGTTCACTTCTTTCTCATTGGATCCATATTTCCTGTGAACAGAACTTTATTTCTGGAATGGTCCTGTTGAAGGAGGAGAGAAGGGATTTTTGTCCACTCCACCTTCTCTCTACAGATAAGCCATTCTGAATTATTGTGGGATCTTCCAAAACAGTGTGTAAGTTGGGTGGAAAAGGAACTGTAGCGAGAAGAAGAGGAGAATAATTGAAAATCACCTTCCTTCAGCATAAGGCTCAGGTGGATCTTAATCCCTTCTGTGAATGGAGGCTAGAGGTATAGCTATGTGGTGGTGGTGGAGAATGAGGATGTTGCCTGCTCATAAGAATTCTGTTTCTCCTAATGAAATTTTCCTTCAGCCTGCAAATTTCTAGTATTGCACTAACTTAAGTCTTGAGCTGGCCATTTAGAAAATACACTTTAGGCGTCCAAAGAAAAGGGGCAGACAAAATTACAAAGGGAATACAAATGCAGCAAATATAAGAGGTCTACATGTGAATACTTTCCATGTCTCACTGTAATGCTAGAAACTAAAGGGGGCTGAAGGAAAAATTTAGTCTGGGAGGCAGAATTTTTATTTGGGGGACAATATTCTCAGCCCCACCTCTACCAGCTACATCCCTGATGGAAGGGTACTCTGGACTCAACCCTTAGTCTCTCCACTGCTTTATGTTGAACCTCACTGAGAGACCATGTGCATATAATACTGTTTATTTATTTATTTTAATGATTGAATCCCACAGTAAAACTGACTTTTGTGCTTTGCAACGAAATTTAGAACTTGGAAAATTACTTGAGCAAATATAATTCTTGAGGAAAGTACTTACGTAAGGGAAGAAATTATTGAACATGAAATCTTGTGTTTTGAATGTATTGTCTCCCACATAATCAGGGACAAACCGCCTATTGCAACTGTATGTGTCTGCTAAACAATTCACATACTTAATCATGAAAATCATTCTTAATACCAGAAGTATTGGTAAAAGAGAATTTTGAAAAACAGACTTGAGAGAACACATCCGTTTATTGGATCACTTGTTGCTTCGGAAAACTATGGAAATTTTGCGTGTGTTTTGATCCATTTAAATATGTTAACTTTCTTCATCTTAGGGTATCAATGCAATTCTGTATGCTAGAGTACTGGGAAACTGATAGCTATTGTTACTTGAACTCCTATGCACACCTACTAGGAAATATGCCGAACTGATTAATATATTGTGTCTTACACATAAGGAAATATGAATAGCTTTTTGTTCTGAGTGTATAATCACTGGGTCACCTTCAGTAAGTCATCCTGTCTCAGCCTCAGAGGTTGAGAGAGGGCTGCCTCTGAAAAAATCTTGCCAAGAAAACCCTATGATATGTTTGCCTTAGGGTTGCCATAAATTGGAAATGACTTGAAGGCACAAAACTACAACAGTATCATTACAACTCCATTGTATGTTGCCTATAATTCAGCTTTCAGCTATTCCTTTAGATTTTGCCTAGATACAGTGTATTCTTCTATTGTAATTAATATGTTCTTAATATTAAAGCTTGTGTTGATATGCAGAAAGTTATAAAACAGTGTTCAGTTCTGTTGTAGACTAATTTTTGTAGTTTGTAGTCATCAGACTTTTTTTTTTTTGCGTAGGTGACCCTGTATCATCTGTTGAAGCTGTTTCAATCTGACACTAATGCAATCTTGGGGAAGAAAACTGTAGTTTCTGAATTTTATGACGAGATGGTAAGAAAACAAAGCATTAAAGAAATTAAATAGTTTATCTCAGCTTCAGAAATTCATTATTTTTTCTTCATTAGATTTTTCAGGATCCTACTGCTATGATGCAGCAACTGTTGACCACATCTCGTCAGTTAACGCTTGGTGCTTATAAACATGAAACTGAGTGTAAGTGTGGAATGCCACAATTACATGCAAGGTTTGGTTGAATTACAATTTGATTTTTAAATGCTCCCTTTTGAGAAGAAAAGCCTAGGTCCACAACTTCACATGATTCTTTATAGTTTATATTAAATATAGTTTGAAAAAGGAATTGAAATTGACTTAAATTTATTTTTAGGATAGCTATAATTTGCACAAACCCCTTTCTGATTCCCAGCTTTGTTAGCGTAGGCAGAGAGCAATCAACCTGCGGAAGATAGCTGTGTACTCTAATCAAATCTGAAAGCCAATGTAAGAAAGCCATTACTACATAGAACACTGAAACAGCATACGGCAGATTCCTAGCAAAAATGGACTTGTGTCATATCTGTTATGTAACTTCTAGTGTTTTAAAGATAATATTCTTAATCTGCAAACAGACTTGAATTATATGTTAAAAATCAGGCTTGTTAAATTATATAAGCACCCACATTTCAGTGTCCATCAAGGCATGAAAAATATAGCAAATGAGATGGGATCATGATTTTTTCCTAAATATTAATACTTACTTTGGAGTCATTATGACCCAGTAATAAATTCTGCATGCATTTCTTCCTTCCAGTTGCCAATGTAGAGGTAAAACACAGAGAAGCTTGAAGCTGCCAAGAAGAAAACCAGTTTTGAGATTGCTGAGCTTAAAGAAAGATTAAAAGCAAGTCGTGAAACTATCAACTGCTTGAAAAATGAAATCAGGAAACTTGAGGATGATGATCAATCCAAAGAGATATAGCTTATATCTGCCCTTTAAGGGACTAAAAATAAACCTTCTTCTGGTACAGAATTTCTTAACGTATTGTCCAAGATTTAGTAGAAGCGATGGCATATAAGAAGATTCCAGAAGCAGGAGAGTGAGAAGTGTGCATGCGTGTGTGTGTGTGAGAGAGAGACCAATGGTGCATTTGACATTTCATTATTAAAAGTTTTTAAAATAAAGATTATTTTCATAGTTTAAATACAATTGTCTCTTCATTTTCTTTAAGTAGTGTAGTTCTCTGTTCAAAAAAAGAAGGAAAGGAAAAAGATTCCCCCCCATTGTCCTTGAGAGCTACATATACATGTTCTTCTGGTAGTTTGCTGAGCTTTATGTGAAATCCCACCATAATATTGGTGTTAAATGTTTAGAAAATGTACTGTTTGTTCACTTGATAAGCATTTGTTGACTTAGATAAGAAGAAACTCTTGTTGCATTGTAGATTAAAGTAACTCTCTTGTTACTTGCCTATATATTTTGACTTTGTCAGAATTATCTGATAAAACAAATGTATCACTGCACACAAAGAAGCAGCACTGGTAGATTTTACCTTGATGTAAATTGAAAATTGCCAAGTGAATTGATGACGGTAGCTATGTCTATTGCTTCAGATTCCATAAATAAAAATACCATTATGAAACATTTATGTATTTTTTTTAGTGCACTGACTGCACAATGCTTTTTCAGAAGTTGAAAAAATAAAACTTAAACACTAACTGGCAAACTATAGCATGTGATGTGAACATAACTCTATTTAGTCTTTATGAAAAGGTCTGTGTTATTGCCTATTTATAAGTTTGCTGAAAATTAACAAATTCCCGATTCTCTGCATAGCGTGAGTAAAAGCGAACATGCTTGTGCATAGATAGAGAAAGATAGCTTCATTAATGAACCATAGAGCATTTTAAGTGGACTATAAGCCCTGTTCAGACATTTAGTCTGAATGTGTGCATTGGATACAAGACTATGGCGACCTTACCCCACGTCCCAGAACAGGCCAGCCCCTCAGTCAGTTCAGACCCTTGCCTTGTTAAGCAGCAAGGTCTGGAAAGATCGTGCATTCTCCTGAATACAAATACAGCTGTCCAACACAGTCAGGGCCTCTACTTTATCAGATGCATGGGAAATTGTACTTGTAGCCAGAATGCCTTTTCATTGTTGAATAAGGCAAGGTCTGAACTAAAAGAGGAAAGACTAGCACCCTATGGTATACAGGGCATTAGGGCTCCCTGCATAATTGTCTGCCCTGCTTGCATGTTCAGCCTGCTTTGCTCACACTGAATGCCTGTGCTCAGCTGTAGTGTCTGGTGATTGGCTGGATTCATGCAAGGAATATTGGACTGGGCAGACCTGAACAAGATCCAGGATGAAAAAAGAATCACAATGCTGATATAATACAATAGACTATAGTTCTGAGGAAAAATAAGGTTAATACAGTAGAGTCTCGATTATCTGTCCTTCGGTCATCCGACATTCCGGATTATCCGGCATCGCGGCTGCTTGGGGGTGTGGCTGTAGGCATTTCCACGCCCCCAGACAAGGCCCCAAACATGGTGGCCGCTACGGGCCTCTGCATTATCCGACATTTTTGGCTATCCGACTATCAGCCCGCCCGTTTATGTCGGATAATCGAGACTACTGTATATAGGGCTATCAATATATAGTTGGCTCTCCACATTTGCTAGGGGTAGGGGCACAGGACCTTGTTGGAGTGGAAAAACCACAAATATCATAATATGTGTGTGTGTCCGAGGGAAGGAGGCTGAGGCATGGTGAGGAGAACAGGCGCCCAGGGTCCAAAACAGCTGAGGGAAAAGAGGGAAGGATGGGGCTGGCATGGTAGGCCTATATTTCCTTTCTCTTGCCCATCTTCTTTGGGTACAAGGGGGCATCAAGAGAGGGTTTGTAGTGCTGAGAAATCAGGCTGCGAGCTGTCTATAGCTGCCCAGGCAGTGGCTGCTGGGGGAAGAGGAGGCCCAGATGTGGGTTTCTAAAGGGTTGCATGGCCTGATCAGAGCTGCCAAGAGGGAAGGTTCTGGAAAATAAGTGCCTGAGGAATCAGGGGTTAAGAAACTGGCAAATAATTCGTGAATGTCAAACCTGCAAATGTGGAGGGCCTACTGTAATATCTTGGTACCATAACTAATTCAGCTGTTGTTGAGACTTGAAGTATTAAATGCCATTTTTTTGTAAATTTCCCAGGGTCTACTCTGTGTTTCATCCATTGGGTCTTTCTAAATGGGGCTGCAGATGGGGAGTGATCATGCTTGTTTCTAATAGTGCTCCTTGAATGTGAGGGAGGGAAAAGAAGCTTTCCTTGACATTAAAGTTCCCAAATGAAGCACCAGAATCAATAAGTTTTGCCAAAAGGCAAATTTCCAAGCAGGAAAAAAACAACTTGGTAGAATTAAATTGTGTTACAGTGTACAGGTATACCTCAGTTAACAACATAGACATATTCCTGGAGTTTACTTCTTTAAGAGAAACTTTGGCACCAGAGGTAGAACTAACATGGAAAGAATAGGGAATAGGTTCCTATGCTACAAAAAACAAATAGTTTAACATGTTCCAGAAAGCTTTTTATTCAAAACTAACATTACGCACATGTAAATGAAATAAGCAGGTTAGGTAAGCAAACAAAGCAGTCTGAATCTTCTGGGTAGCATTTGAAAGCTTCTTCCAAAATGCATCCCAGGATGATTTTCTTTCAGCAGCCTCCACTTTTCCTATGATTTCAATTTTGATGGCAAAATTTACAGATTTATGCTTTTTCAATGTAACAAGGTAGCTGGTAGCTACTGAGATGAGCTACTTTGCTTTTGCCATTTCTGTTTTGCTCTTCATTCATGTTCAGTAAGTGATTCTGGAGGCAGCTCTTTACTTTGCCTGTTTAAACAAGCACACACAACTAGGTAAGATCGTCTACAGTAGAATCTCATTCTTTTCTCAGGTCAAATTTTTATTACATCATTTACTCCAGACACACTGCTGCAATCCAGTACGGAAAGTCTGTCTATCTCCAGCCCTCCTTCACCATCCTCCCAATGCCAATTCTTAAGAAAACTTCTAATTAGACAGAACACAATAAAAGGGTGGGTGTGGCTCCAGTAAAAAGACTCCTTTGTCAGGGGCTTTGTTAACTGTGGTATGTCTGTATTTTACTTTAGCAAAGAAGTGTGATAGAATAATTATGAGGTTTAGCCAAATGAGAAGAGATCAGATGAGAGAAGAGTGGCAGTCATACAAAGTGGGTGCGATTAATGTTGTATCAGTGGATATCCACATACGCATTGCTATTTGATCTCTCCTTCCCTGCCCACCTGCCTGCCAGTAAATCTACTCTGGAAGATGCACAGTCCTTCAGAATGGAGTTTGAGAACATACATATGGTTCCAGGACAGGATGAGTTACTTCCATCCCAATCCTGCCCACAGAAGCTCTTCTGTTTGCGGAACTACGGTACATTTGCTTTCACCCTTTGCTTGTTCCCAGTTGGGTACAAAGCCGATGGCTATGTTTTTTTCCATATTGAATTTGTTTCTTAATCTTGAAATGTTTATGCTTTGTTTTAGTGAGTAATGTGCAAAGCTTGGCATTGTAAGCATGTTGTTACAAAAACTATGTTACTTTTTGAAGTAACAGGCACAATGAGGTTTTTGTGAAGTATTGCAATAACCTTTAATTTTTTTTTAGGTGTAATGAGTGGTCTTTACTTATTACTTCTAAAAAAAATGGGAAAGTTATTTGTGCGGATTTTTGGTCTGCGTCTTTGTTTTTAAAGTACATTTTCATAATCATCATAATAATGCATTGCTCTTAAAGTAATGGAAAGCAACACCTACTGCCAATTGTTCACTTTAAAAAAAGTATTCCAAATTCTGGTAATATGTTTACATATCAAACCACTTCCTTAAAACTAGTTACAGTATATCAAATCTATTTTTAAAACACAGCTATGCTTTAAAAATTAAGTTAGCCTAGCAAAGTCTACTGTTGAAGCTATGTGATAGGCACTTCCAAGATGTCATTTATATTTTGTGCAGTAGGAGGCAGTTTTACACAACAGCACCCTGTACTGTCGCAGTCAGTTAAACTCTTCGTCAGGAGAGAGGGTGACTTCTCCTGAGGCCTGTAGTAAAAGTGTTTCTATGTTAACATCTGTCAATATATTGAAAAGAGAACCAGTCTGGTGCAGTGGTTTGAGTGTTGAACTAGGACACTGGGAGACCAGGGTTTGAATCCTGCTTGGCCATGGAAACTCACTAGGTAACCTTGGGCAAGTTACATTCTCTCACCCTCAGATGAAGGTAAGGGCAAACCCCCTCCGAACAAATTCTGCCAAGAAAACCCCATGATAGGTTCGCCTTGGGGGATACCATAAGTCAGAAATAACTGAAGGCACACAATGACGACAACAACAAATAATATATTGAAAACTGAAGAAAGGTCCTTCCTCCATCCCAACTGCCATTGCTGTAGCCTCAAAATAAGAAAACAGCACACAGCATTTGCTGAACATAACCCCTTCCCCCACTGCCATCCCCTTTTCCTTGTATGTAACGTCTTTTTAGATCATAAACCACTCATGTAAAACATGATGCACTTGTGTATGTGCCTTCAAGTTGCCTGTTGACTTATTGAGATGCCATGAATTTGATAGGGTTTTCTTAGGTAAAGAATACTCAGAGGTGATTTTGCCAGTTCCTTCCTCTGCAATATAGCCTACAGAACCTGGTATTCCTTGGTAGTTGCCCATCCAAGTACTATCCAGGGCTAATCCAACTTAGCTTCCAAGATCAGACCGGATATGATGCATACAGATATATATATAAGTAAGTAAATACAATTCAAAATAATATAGTATGTCTTTTGAATACTCACCATTAATAGAGAAATAATATAGTGGCTTCTTAGCTACCTTGAGCACATTTTTCCACAGAAAGAATATACATTTTAATCGTTGAATTAAAACTTCAGGGCATGTCAGATTTCAGTTGTTAAAAACAATCAAAACAACTGGCAGAGGTTAAGTACTCTTAAGCAGAGGATATAATTTTTATGCTAGTGCTTACATATGCCTGCAATTCAGTATAAAGTAGTCATTATCTATAGCAGAGGATGGAATTTGTGGCTCTCCAGACATAGAATTGCAGTTACCACGAGTGCTAGCTAGCAAAGGCCAGTGGGAATTGGAGCCCCAACATTTGGGCAGTCAGGCCCCCTACCCTACTAGGATCCATGACTGCTTTGTACAGCTGTCTATTAATAGAATGAGCAGCTGGGGGGCAATTAACAACACAAGGGCTACCTTTGGTGAAATAACGATGGAACTGAGCTCCAACCAGTGATCATACAGTTCAGGGATGGAAACATGTAGCCCTCCCAAGCCATTTCTGCACTAGACTGTTATAGCACTATTATTCCACTTTCAACATCCTATGGAATCCTGGGGTTTGCAGTTTAGGGAGGGGCCAACCGGTATAACAGCGCCATAACAGTCTAGTGCAGAAATGGCCCCAGTCTCAGACTGGAATTTTCATCAACCCTAGCCAGCATAATCAATGGTGAGAGACTGTGGAAACTGCAATCTGACAACATCTAGAGGGCCACATATTCTCCATCTTTGCTATAACAGCTATTCCTGGCTCAGCTGGTCTACAGGTGGGGCTTGTCAGATTTTGGTAAACTGAAAGAGGAGTGAGTATTATCTGAGACTAATAATGGGATTGTGTTGTATTTTTGTGCCTTCAAGTCATATCAAGTCATTATGGCCACCCTAAGGTGAGCATATTATAGGGCTTTCTGGGGCTGAGAGTATGTGACGTGCCCAAGGCCACCCAGTGGGTTTCCATGGCCAAGTGGGGAATCAAACTCTGGTCTCCAGGGTCATAGGCTAATGCTCAAATCACTGTACCATACTGGCTCTCAATCATGGGATTTAGTCTCAGGGAATACTATTTCAGTATTGTACGTGGACCTAGCAACTTGTTCAGCTGTTGTAATCATGCAAATACAAAAACAACATGGCACTTCTACAAAAACTCTGAGGAAGAAGTTCAGCATGTCTGCTTCCAGGATGGCTTTTCTTTCCGATCTTAAGCCCAGTACATGGTAATCTCTCTCTCTAAAATCAATGGAGGATCCTTCCAAATAGTATTAATGTTTCCAATATTCCATAGTTTGGGGTTAGTAACTTCATTTACAAACAGGCTTATAGCTTTTTTTAAAGAGTAAATCAAAGAGGCAGTTAACAATTATTGTGTGGGAGAATGGAATGTTTTCTTAAAAGTGGTCTGAGCTGGGTTGCAAACATGTTTCATGAGACTATTGTTGGAAAACAATTTAATTTTCTGTTCTTCTCCTTTCACTCCCCCCCAGGTTTGCTCTAAAATTCAAGATCAATCCAAGAGATGAACTGATTTGGCAGAAAGAGACAATCAGTATTGGAGTGGAGGACCAGTAATTTAATGATGGCAAAGCAGTTGAGTTTATATGTGCAACAAAGGGCTAAAGGGCTGGTTGTTTCATAAGTGAACTGATACCTTCAGTTGCTCTTTGTGAGACCAATACTATTGTGACAACATAATCAGTGAAGAGAGAGCCCTTACCAAGAGAACTCACATTTTTATGCCCATGTATTTGTCTCAGCAACAATATACAAATCATAGCCTCTGCTCACCTGACTTTTCTTTCTTTGCATACCTAAGGCTAATCCTGTGGAACTGCCTTGCTTCCAATATGCTGCCAAAGGCAAAATCTTTCACTGATGGCATCTTATGAATATTTGCCATATATCGGGAAGAGGAAATCCAAGTGCCTCTGTCAATGATAGGGTGCAAAGGTAATACAGAAGGAATTAGAGAGGCCTTCTATTAGAGAATATACTAAATTTGAACAAATTATGAATCAAAGAGAAATTATGGAGGAAAATGAAATTTTGAAGGGTACCACAAGTGAAATATATAAAATGTTATCAAAACATAAAGATCAAGAATAATGTCTTAGAAAAATATGGGAGGAAGAATTAGCACAAAAAAATAAATATTCAGGATTGGGAAGAAAATTGGAATCAGCGTCACTTAAAAAAGTGTATCCGTACAGATAAAAGAGAATTATAATAAATTGGTTTGGAGATGGTACCTAACACAAGTAAGGTTAAATCGCATAGATAAGAATTATTCGAGGTTGTGTTGGAGGAGCTGCCAAGAAATTGGTACTTATATTCATCCACCACTTATATGTGGTGGAGTTGTAGATGTATACAGAAATTTTGGCAAATGGTGTTTAAAGAGATAAAAGAGATAACAGAAATTGATTTAGAAATATGCCCTAGTATAGCATTGTTATCTATATATGATAAGGTTAATTGTACCCAAGCTATGAAGGATTTAATTACAAATTTACTAACCTAAGCAAGGCTAATTATATCAAGAAAATGGAAAACTGAAGGAGATTTTCAAATAGAGGATTGGTATAAAGAAGTATGGCAAATTGCGATTAATGATAAGTTAAAATGTGGAATTAAGGCCAAAAAAGGAATAATGAAAGGGAACAATTTTGATGCAATATGGAAGATATTCACAGAAAAAGTGTTAGTAAAAGAGGAAGGTGTTACACCTCCACAAGAAAAGTTACAATTTTGGAAGGTGGAATAATTTGAGGTATAATAGGCTCTGGGGATGGGATATACTTAGTCATAGTGATAGGTTCAATTTAGGGTAAAATAGGTGGAAAAACATATAGTATATTGGTATGTAGGGTAATAAGAGTAATTAGGCAAGGATAATTATCGTTTAGGAAGGAAATATGAAATTATGAATATTATATTTTGAAAAGGATAGGAATAAGAATGAAATTACTAATAGTATATTTTGAAAATTTTAATTATGGGTATAACTAATAACAACTGGTATAATGAGAATGAGATTTAGATATACATATATAATCAGTATGATTTATAATACATTATATAAGTAATACTATGTATAAGAAATCTGGAGAGAAATAGAAATGTAAGCATTTTCCCCTTTCCCTTCACTTTTATGTTTGTCATATTATGCATATTTTTTTCTCATAATATAATAATAATTTTTTTTTTAAAAAAAGAGAACCCTTCTAAAGACAACATTGGGGCCATTTCCGCACTAGACTGTTATAGCGCTATCATTCCACTTGCAACATCCTATGGAATCCTGGGGTTTGCAGTTTTGGGAGGGGCCAGGTGGCCCCTCCCGAAACTGCAAACCCCAGGATTCCATAGGATGTTGCAAGTGGAATGATAGCGCTATAACAGTCTAGTGAGGAAATGGTCTTGGAAAAGTTATTAGACTTCATCTTCCAAGCAATCAATCAATCAATCACTTTATTTATACTCTGACTTTTCTCCAAGTCTGGGACTCAAAGATAAAAATAAATACAAGTAAAATCATTTGTAGCTAAAACCGTACAAAATTAGTAGCAAACGATTTCTAAAATTAAAACCATTTAAAGCATTAAAAGTGCAGAGTAAAATATAGTGGTTGTTGCGTGCCTTCAAGTTGTTTCTGACTTATGGTGACCCTAAGGTGAGCCCATAATGGGTTTTTCTGGAGCTGAAAGTACGTGTGACATGTCCAAGGTCACCCAATGGGTTTCCATGGCTGAGTGGGGAATTGAACCCTAGTCTCCAAGATTGTCGTCCAGCACTCAAACCACCACATCATGCTGATACAACACTTTTAAACCATAAAGCCCTTACATGTAAGCAGTTCCCCAATCCCTGATGGATCAGTAAAGTCTTCTCCAGCTGATGAAAGAAAAGTAAGGAGGTAGCCAGCCTGACTTCTCTAGGAAAGGAGTTCCAGAGTCTATGCCTATGCCTATGAAGGTGGTGGAATCAAGAGAAATGCCTCTCCAAAGATCTTAAGAGCTTGAGCAGGCTGATATGAAAAGATACATTCCTTCAGATAGCCTGGGCCCAAACTGTCCAGGGCTTTATATGTCATTACAGCGCTCTTACTTGTCATTGGAAACAGACTGGCAGCTAGTGGAGCTGTTGTAACCATGGAGCCATGTGCTCCTGTGACCAGCTCTGTTAACAATCTGGCTGCAACTTTTTGGACTAACTGAAATTTCCAAGCATTGTTCAAAGGCAGCACATTACAATAACCCTAACAAGGCATGTGACACAATGGTCAAGTGAGCTGTCTCTAGCAGTGTGTGCGTTTGGCATGTATGTTTTAATGGTCCAAATGTACTCCCAGCCACCACCAAAAACTGAGCATCCAGGTGCGAGAATGAGTTCAGGAGTACACCTGTTACCCTGATTTCTGGGGGTCCCGGGAGGGACACCTCAATGTGCTCAAAATATGGGGAATTAGAAATTAGCTCAGAGCACTGGCTGGCAATGCGGAAGGCAGGGTAACTTAGCAGGATCTTGGAACCCTATGTATACGGGGTCAGGCCGTGCCAAGAACTAGGCAAGTTGTTCAATTTAAAGATTTTCTTGAACTTTCCTTAATTAAGCAAACAACAACACACACACTCACACACTCATCCAAGAACTATAGAAGCAGAAAGTGAGGAAAATTGATAGGCATTTCGAGAGGATTTCTGGGGTGATACTCCACCTGATCCTGCAGTCCGGGAATAGAAAGATAGAGAGTGATGCTGGGGTTCGTAGTAGCTCAGCACGTGGAGGCTGAGGGGAGGCTCGCCAGACAGAGTGGCAGCAGTTCGGGATGCAAGCACGAACGTTCTGACAAGAAGCTCGAACTTGGGTTTTTTATAGGGAAGATTGTACCTGGAGGCTAGCTTTCTCCCAAGGAGAACAATGGGGATTTCAGTGCAGACAAAGCCTCCGAAAGGTCAAAATCAGAACTGATGAGATTTGGCCAGCATTGCCAATTGTTAGAACAGTATGCAGATGAGGAGTGCTTAGCGTTTGTATAGAACAAGCAGTTCGGGGCTGAGAGCCCTTGCATTTGCTTAATGGTCAGCTGTGTCTGGAGGGCACTACTGACTGTGTGACAAAAAGTTGTTTACTGGCCTAGACCTAGCTTGCATAATTAAGGCCATGCGGCCGTGCCTGCCTACACAGGCTCTCCGTGACCCTTTCAGACACGTGGAATTCATCTTATGGAGTGCCACATGGAGATATTGACCATAACCAATGTGAAATTGTAGACCTCGGGCTTGGGCCAGATAACTGCAGTAACACACCCGAATTGCAAACCTGTGTCTTAAGGGGAGTGTGACACCATCCAGCACAAGCTGAATCCCTATTCCCTTAGTTACCTTTCCACTGACCAGGAGCACCTCTGTCTTGTCTGGATTAAGCTTCATTTGTTCTCCTCCAGTCTATTACTGTCAACAGGCACTGAGTTGGAACTGAAATAACTCACAGACAGGCAAAGCTTAAAATAATTATTTTTGAGGACTGCATCTTCCAGAAGAGAGCTGCTGTGGTGTAGTGGCTTGCGTGTTGGAATAGGCTACTGGAAGACTAGGGCCACTTCTGCACTACGCTCTTATAGCACGATGATTCCACTGTCAACATCCTATGGAATCCTGGGGTTTGCAGTTTGGGGAGGGGCTGGCCGGCCCCCAAACTGCAAACCCCAGGATTCCATAGGATGTTGACAGTGGAATCATCGCACTATAAGAGCATAGTGCAGAAGTGGCCCAGGTTTTGAATCCCTGCCTTGGTTATGGAAACCCACTGGGTGACCTTGTACAAGTCACACTCAGCATCAGAGGAAGGCAAAAATAAACCCCCTTGGAACAAATCTTGCCAAGAAAACTCCATGATATATTCACCTCAGGGCTGCCATAAGCCAGAATGGATTGAAAGCACATAACAACAACATCTTCCAGATTCCCCAAGCCAGCATGGCAATGTTGGACATTTTTTTACACTCAAGAAAGATGTTACCTAGAAGAGTACGTTTTTCAATGGCTGTCTGAAAGGATTCCACAATGACCAAGGTCTCTGAGAACAATCTGAAGAACTGGAAGCCCTACAGAAATTCCATCATCTCAGAATTATTTTACTTGTTAAACCATAGAACCCTATGGAAGGATTTAGAGTTGTCTCACCTCCCCTAGATAACAAGAGCTAAAATCTCCTGGACAGCTAACTGAATGCACAGAAAAGAGTGGTGTTTTTCTTAAAAGGGTTTGAACATATGGAAATACATGCATGCACAATGGGAAAAGGGGATGGGTGGTAGTCAACCCTATGTAGTATGCTCAGCCTGTGGTGTTGCAGGTAGCAGGTAACCATCAGTCCAGAGGAACTCCACCACATTCATCTTTGGTCATCTCAATGACCACACCCTTTTTGATAGGTTTCACATCATTGTGGCTATTACAATGACTTAGCATGTTTTAAAGTCAGTTTCCTATCTCAGATTTACTTAATACTCTCCTCTTCTAGACAATAAACGGTCACAGTATTCTAGGCCAGCCTTCGTCAAACTATTGTCCCCCAGTTGTTGTGGATTGTCACCAAAACTTTTTAGCAGACGTTGTTCAGAGGAGGTTTGCCCTTGCCTTCCTCTGAGTCTGAAAGAGTGTGACTTGCCCAAGTTCATCCAGTAGGTTTCCATGGCTGAGTAGGATTTGAACCCTGGTCTCCCAGTGTTCCAGTCCCACACTCAAATAATTACACCATACTGGCTCTCCTACACTATGCTGGTTCTCTTTACATAGGATACAGTACAATTTATTATATAGTAAAAAGTTATGGCTGTACAGAAGTCTAGAAGAAACGTGGACAATTTAAAGATTATAATAGCCACAGTCTTTGTGCTATGAATATAGTATGGCATAGTAGCTTATTTGTTTTCACAGATAGCGGTAAGAGAATATTTTTGCCTATGGCCATTCTCACAGAGGAAAGTGGTTAAAAGGTCAGAAATGTGTGAGGTCCAGACCAGAAGCGCAGGGTGATTATACTTCTTTAAAGGCAGACCTCTTTTTCATGTGCAAAAGTGCCTCTTTCAGATATGACCGCAGAAAGGATTGTGGGAAGTGATCTGGTGAGGAATGAGACTTACTCCAGTGAACTAAAGTGGAACATGGGAAAGAATACGGAACAATTTATTTAACAGATATATTCCACTTGTGTAAAAACAAGTTATACTGGTTGACTGCTTTTTAGACTACTGAGTTGGCTACTTTCTATAACAATACGGGTCACAGGTGAAAATATGTAGTCTATGCAGTCTAATCTCCATCACAAAAGCACCACACAATAGCAGTTCTTTCTTGTAAGAGTGCAAGGACTGGAATAATAGGGGCATGACAGGTCAAGATTGAGACGCTTTGGGAGAAAGAGAAGATAATGCAGGCCCCAGCCACTCTGAGCAATTTCAGGCTGTGATATATTCCTTGCTTAGAAGGAATTATTACCCACTGGACTTACTTCAGAATAAATATGTTGGGATCTGGATGTAAGCAAGAAATTCAAGCAAAATATCAACCTGAAGGATACTTAGTTTAAGCTGGTATTAAAAGCATATTTTAAATAAAAGGCTATAAAACAAAATGAAAACCGTGATACACAGTTATATTTATATACAGATGATATTTATTATATCAGAACTAATTTCCTGTAATCCAAAATTGCACAACCAAATGTAGTATTATTTAATCCAACTGTATAAAAGTATTCAGAATCTTATGGGAAGACCGGCTATGTCTCATTTAATAAATTTGATGTTAATACCTTGCTGAATGTTTCATTTTGAGAAATAATATTAAATGAGGAAATCTATTTAACACACAGAACCATGTAGTGTAGTGGTTTGAGCAGTGGACTATGATCCTGGCAACCAGGGTTTGATGCCCCACTCTGCCATGGAAACCCACTGGGTGACCTTGGGTGCATCACACACTGTCAGCTCTCAGAAAACTCCATGATAGGTTCACCCTAGGGTTGCCATAAGTTGGGAAAGAAATAGAGCTACTCAAAACAGATTATTAAGAAATGTGTTTCACTGAAATTATTGAAAGATAATGTCATGTTAAACAGTTGTCACTGCTGTCCACCTTCAATGTGATATTATTTTTCAGTAATTTAAGTGAAACATATTTCTTACGAATTTGTTTTAAGTAGCTCTATTGGGTATGTTTCTTGGAAGCAATTTCCAAATATATCATGATGCTCCATTTGGCTATTTCCCAAACAAAGGACAGTAGGAGAAAATAATAGGAGTCTCCGAGTCTGAAACAGACCTAATAAGATGCTGTTTATTGAAGAAAGCAGTACAATTTAATTGGTTTGATTTTACTCCAAAGATTCAAGTTACATAACCTCCTAGAGACAGAGCGATATAATTCAAAGTGTCAGAGAATGTAATAAATAGATTGTACTTACTTCTGTACCTTCAGTAGGTTTGTTAAGATAATTGACTGTAGAGAATGGAAAAGGTAGAACAAAATAATTTTAGGAAGATATAAATATCCTCAGGCAAGAGACCTTCTGCAGCAATATCCAATGCATGTGTCCTCAGCAGGAAGTCTCACTGAATTAATAAAAATTACTCCTTTACAAGTGTGCACAGAACTACAATATTTGGCCTTGCATTCTTCTGCGTATAATAGTTACTCGGCAGTAAGTCCCACTGTGAGCCAGCATGGTGTAGCAGTTTGAGTATGTGACTGTGACACTGGGAAACAGGGTTCGAAACCCTGCTTGGCCACGGAAACCCATGGGGTGACCTTGAACAAGTCACTTTCTCTCAGCCTCAGAGGACCTCATCTGAACAAATTCTGCCAAGAAACCCCGTGACAGGTCCTTCATAGGGATGAGATAAGTCAGAAGTCACTTGAAGGCACACAATAAGGAGCTCCATTGCAGTTGATGGATTTACTTTTCCATCAACACTGGGCTGTCACAAGCTGGGAGCAAGGTGACAGCAGTGAAAACAACTGAGCCAAGCCCAAAGAGGTATGAGCCGGTCAAAATCTAACATCAAAGAGCCTTGTTGTGTCTCAAAGGCCAGAAGGTACTCAGCACAATTCTACATGCTCCTGAAAAAGTGGAAGCAAGAGTTATGCTTTATTTAGTGGCATTTGGTCTCATGTTTGCAGAAGAAAGCTTTTGGGACATACAGGACCCTTAATCACAAGCCCACTTCATCAGATGCCAAATAATGGCCTTTCTGGTCCATTTCTGCTTGTGTGGTGAGTTCTTGCCGAAGCAAAAACATAAAGTAAAAATGCTTCTTTGTAAGCAGGGGACCACCTCACCAGTGTGGCCACGACTCAACCCCCAGGCTGCCTAACTGTGCTTAAGCCTATGGCCATTTCCGCACTAGCCTGTTATAGCGCTACTATTCCACTTTCAACATCCTATGGAATCCTGGGGTTTGCAGTTTAGGGCGGGGCCTCAAAGGATTCCTAGGATGTTGAAAGTGGAATAGTAGCGCTATAACAGGCTAGTACAGAAGTGGCCCCTGTTTGCCTACATGCAAATAAGGAGGCCACCATCCACACCCCCGCCCCCAGGGGCTCGCACCGCACTGGGCCTGCCTTCCTCTTCCCACGAAACTCTCCGCCTCCCCCTCTTCCGCGCTGCGATTCCCAGGAGCCCAAAATGCCCCCTCCCGACAAGCCTGGCGTTGCTTAGCAACGGCGAAAGGTGGCGCCCTGGGAGGCGAGGCCGGGCCGTCTGCTGGGTGGCTGCCTCCCCCGCCTCCCCCTCCCGCTGGCTAAGGCGAGGAGCCGCAACGTCAGGGGACCTCGGCGCGCGCGCCCCCAGCGCCCTCTCCCTTCGCCTGCTCCGGAAGGAGTCGCCCACTTGGCCTCGGAAGTTGTCCCGGGCAGAGTCCGGCCCAGAGCGAGGCCTGCCTGCCTGCCTGCCTGCCTGCCGCTCTTGGAAGTGGAGGGCTGGTTGGCCCAAGGCAGGGAAAGGCTCCGGGCTCTCCTGTCGTCTTGGCCTCATGAAGAAGGTGAGCGCGGAGAGCGTCCTGGCGCCGCCGCCTGTGTCAGCAGTTTCGCGGCTCCCTCACCGCGGGCTGGGCGTCCCTACTCCGTGGGGTTTCCTTTTGCTCCTCGATCGGTTCCTCGGCCTGGCTTGAGAGCCCCTGCGAGGAGGGAGCGGGCGGGCGGGAGGCGGCGGGCTGAGGGAGCCGCTCTCTTTTTCGACGGGGCGGTTCGGCAGGCTGCGGGAGGCAGAGGACAGCGAGGCGCCCTCCCCCTGGCCAGCCGCGGTCAATACCGGCAGTCCCCGGCGGAGGCTGCCTGCGCAGAGGAGCGGCTCGGTTGCTGTTGCGAAGGGGACCAGGGGGCGCGGGACGGTGCGGGCGATGCGAAGGGCGTCTGGGCTGCCTCGGGAGCGGGCGGGCGGGCGGGCGGGCGGGGTGCGTGCACGTTAAAGGTAGCATCCTTCTGTTGGTGCGTGTCGTCGTGGAAGAAGACTGATGTCAGTAGACGTCCGCCCTGGCTGCGGTTACGCTGGGCAGCTCGCTTGGCTGAAGTGGTCATTGACGTGTCGGGCTGGATGTTTTGCCTCCAGGGGCTGCTTCCCGCGGAGTGTTTATGTCGCACTTCTGCCGCAAGTGCAAGGGGCGTCTCAGGGCCAGCTCCGTGTTTTTCTCTGGTTAAGTTCTTGATAGAGATGCAGTGGGATCCTGGATACAGCCCAGTGAGAGCTGGAGAGTAGATTCTTAGCCTTTTCTCCGGCGTATTCTTTGTCCAGTGGCTCTTCTAGCTTCAGTGCCTTGAAAGGAAAGAACACGTCTGTACGTTAGTGCAATATATGTATTTTGTTAATACATGTGCTGGAGATGAGCATCAAGGAGGTGGTTGCGAAAGGGAACAGATACTGTCTTGCATATAGTTTTTGTTGTACCAAGAACTGGCTTAGCTGTGAACTGTGTAAATCAGTTAAATTGGTATATTTGAACATAAACAGGTTATGTTCTTGCATGTCTCAAGTTGATTCTGCCTGAATTTACAACGGCTTAAAACACTGCCGTCCATCATCAGGACTGTAGGTATGATTTAAACAGTAATCTTGCAGGACTGGATTTCTGCGGTTCTTCAAATGAAATGTAACTTGGCCACTGTGATTCTCACAATACTTTAAGCTGTCAGCTGTTTGATTTGGTGAACTGTCTTTGCAGAGAAATGATTGTTCGTGTGCATCAGGAGAGTTTAGTCTTGTGACTAGGAAAGGAAATATTGGAGCAATTGCTGAAGTGTGTACAAGATTTATCAGGAGAATATCTGTAATTGAAGGAATCAGGATGGCACCAAACCTTTCAAATTTTCCCTAGATCTACTGGAAGCAAAATATGTTTTGACTGTGGCTTTCTTTTACACTGAACATGTGTGTAATGCTTTTTGCAGGTAATGAAAGCAGTGCTTAGAAAATATATGTGTGTTTGTGTAGCAGTAACAAGAAATGGCTAGTGGTAAATGGAGGGTGCTGGGAGTTGAAGTAAAAGGTAGGTTTTCTAGCTTCTGAATGTAACTTGTTGGGCTTCTAATCTGAATAGCTAGTTTTAAATCATGTCTTTCATTTATATGACTGTAAATACCCTTCAGAAGATAATTCATGTTTTTATGCCTCTTGCAAATATTTTACAGTGTATCAGTACTGGAGTGATTCTGTTGCCTAAGTTGCTGAAGGAATTCTAAATGAAGGTGGAAACCAAACAACAGCATTTTGAAATATGACCTGAAAAGTAAACAGTGACATATGTTTACTCAAGCATCTTTTCCTGACATTTAAATAAAATAGTAGCATCCATTATTTTGTGCAGTATTGAAAGTTGACATTGGTGTTTGAAATACAAATGCAACTATGATTTATTTTTGAAGAGCAGGTTTTCTGAAGGGTAAAATCAGAGTTTGGGTCCCACTTGTAAACTTATTTAAGGATACTCATGTTCCTAACCATTTCAGTCATTCTCATTAGAAAATGCAGGAAGCTGCAATTTATCTGTCTTACTTCATATTGAACTCAGTGGGACTTATTTCTGAATTAATGTTTATAAGATTGTGGGGTAGATTGTCCTTATCTTTTAAAGAATTAGCTACATTAGGAAATTGTATCAAAACACCAAATTTAAATAAAGAAGATTGAATAAGGTTTATTGCAGTTATATATAGTTTAGACAATAATTCTTCAGATTAATTCTTTTGTTTTGAGGATGAGTTAATTTTTTAAATTGTCTAAAGCCAGAGATGTTACACTGTTTAAATTATAAACACTGAAATACTGGAATTCTGAATGGATAATCTAGAACATGTCCAGCCAGAGTAATTTAAGTTTATGCTTGTATGTGTGTGCAGAAACAGTCTTTTCATGTGCCACTGTGATTAACAAACCAAAGAGGCCGCGTGAAAAAGTGAATGCTAATTCAAACTTCATGGTAGTTTTTAGTTAGCCAGGTTGGGTTCGATAAATTATGTTCATCACAGTGAGCTTTATTTACACATTTTATTTTAGCCCTGGTAAAACCATAAATAAGCTAAAATACAGTGGAAGCTATGTTAATAAAAATATTGAATGAGATTAGGTAGCATTTTTTTAGTTTAGAAAATAGTAGAAATTAATGGAAGACAATAGAAATCATCTTATTTGGAAGTTATTTGGAGATATCTGATGGATTTATGCAAACATTTTTGCATTTGAAATGCTGGTCATTTAAACCATTTCGTTTCATATTCAGTGGAATATTTTATGTATAGTTTGTTTGAATATCTTAAAGTTTGTTGTATTGGTGGTCACAGTGAGTGGGAAAGTCTTTGCCCTGAACTTGAGTAGGTTACATCCAGTGAGGTAGGTGGTCAAGTATTTCTCCATGTATTCTTCCATTGCAATATCCTGTCCCCCCTGAAATGCTTGAGAAGTTGCGGAAACATTCAGTTGAGGCCTGGGATGTTGGGTGGCTTGACACCCACCCATTTTCCTCTTCCCATCATAGTCCCATGCTCCAAATCCTGAGAATTTCATGAAAGTATGCTTTCTAGGGCAGTGCTGCTCAACTGTCCAGAACTCTTTCCTTCTCCCACTGGGAAAAAGCATATGCTTGATGATATGTTTGTCCTGGGAGCTTGCCCATTCTCCCACCCCCAGATGTGAAAGCTATGGTTGGTCATGGCTGCAGTTGTCTGGCCCTTCCCTTTGGTTGCTTTGAAAGGCTGCCTTCCCTTTGGCTGCCTTTCCTTCCCTGACTGGGCCTTTGAACCCTTTTCCCAGGGAATGGTGTGGATATTGTGCACTTTTTCCTCCTTCTTTGCCTGTGTTGTGTTCATAAAATAGTTCTTGTATGGAACAGAAGAAGATTTGAACCTCGCCCTCTAGGGGTGTCTGGTGACAGGCAGTAGCGGGCCAGTAGTGATTGGCTGTGCCACTGGTGCACATGAAGTGGGGGACACTGTGGTGATGTTCCTGTGATGATGCAGGGGGTATGTTGAAATTCCGTTGTCATGAGTCCAGTGATTTCCTCTGTATGTAGGTGCCTGCAAAATCCCTGCGTGGGAAACAGTGGTGTTGTTTCCAGGCATAGAATGCTTTTTTTGTTTTCTAGTGTGTGTTGTTTTTACTTCTTCTGTTCTAGGGTATAGGGGTATAATCTGGAGGGACCAAATCGTGGCCCTGCTCCCAATATGAATTCTTCCCCCCTTCATTATTTTTTTTCTTCAGTCCCCAAATGTCTAGTACTGCAGAGTAAGATATTGAAAAAGGGAAAATTCATGAGATGCAGAATTCTAATGAGAGAGAGTGCCCTCATTTTGCCTCCCATAGCTAAGGATGTGTTTAATCAGAGAGGAAGGTAGCTGTGGTGAATCCGGGGCCAATTTTCTGCCCCCAGGATTCTTTGGATGGTAGTGAAGGAGTGGATGGAAGTCCACGTTGGCTTTGAAAAAGCAAGTATTTACTGACAGTGCAGGAGGGTGCTGCCACCTACTCCAAAGGTAAATCACAGCTCCTGGAGGTTTCCAGAAAAAGCAATCCTTCTCCTGTTTTTCCCCTAGAAAAAGGGCAGTGAGGGGGAGTCTGAAAGGCTGGAGGATACAAAAACAGCCTTGGAGGTGCTATGTGCTGCCTTAGATCCACTCCAGCATTGTATATAGAAATACATAGAAATTATTCTGCTGCTTTAGCAATAGCATATCTGGTGTTGGCAGATTCTGAGTATGGGATAACTCTGTTCATGCACATTAACTGCAGAATTTATTCTTGTAACTTCCTTTTGGTAAAAGTTAAAGACTGACCATGTGCAAAGAATTTACTCTGTTTCTCTGGCCTAACCAGTTCCCTGGATGCCATTTCAGTCACCTTTAGATGGAGTAAATATTAGAGGGAGAAAGATTTTGTTGTCCATAACAAATATATATATATATAACATGTAAAACATATAACATCTTGAATGAATAGTTATTAAACATTGTGTTAAACTGTGTCTACTACAAGGTACAACTGCTGTTGAAACACGTTGGTTATTTGGTGAAACAAGGAAGGGAAGGAGTTGGGATTGCAGAGCAGTTCTTTTTCAAGCATATTTAATTTTTGAGTGTTCGCTATTTACTGTATGTATATTTTGATCATTCACTGAGTTACTAATGGGTGAGAGGTAAGAAGGAGCTCAGTGGTAGTGATGCAGGACAAAGAGACATCTTCATGCGAGTCCTTTGTTGAACTGTGTTTCTGTGTTGAAGAAAGTGGTGTGTGAGCCTGACAAAACTAATTATGGAGGCAAAGATATCTCCATTTTTGAGATGTGTGAAAATGTTAAAAACTCTACTACATCTTGTAATATCAGCAGTTTGGGGCTTGCTTTCTTAACCAAGAGAAAACTTTTGATCTCTTCCCCATGCCCTTGCTTGTTTGACTGCTGGGTGACCAGATGAAAGCCAGAAAAGCCTTTCCTCTCCCTACTCTTCTGACTGGAAAACAAGACTCAGTGCTTGCCTTTTTTGCCACTGTGCACATGGGGTGCTCTGAACCTCTTGTCAGTGCAGCAGCCAAATAAAATGTGACCTACCCACAGTTGCCAACTCCTGCAGTTCCAAGGTTGGAAGGAAGGCGTTTTGTCAGAAGGCAGTGACACACTACCTGTGGTGAGCATAGCAACTAGAAAAACATGTGAGCCTAGCTTTTCTTCATACTTGCCATTAGTGAAAGAAGTGCTTTATAATGCAAATGTCTGTGTGTCTTCGGATTGTCTGCCAACTTGTGATGACCCTGTTGGATATTATGACAATTAAAAAGGTGTAACTCAGTGCTACTCAAAGTGGAGGTCCTTGGACTGGTGCCAGTTCTTGAGCCATTTACTGCTGGTTCTTGGTGAGTCCCCAGGAAAGAAAGAAACACTTGGTCATCAATGGACACAAATACGGTACCAGTCCTCGGCACAATGAAGGAAAAAGTACTTACTGGTCTCTCAGATAAGCTTAAATGCACAAGTGTAATTAAAAAGTATTGTCCTCGTTTGATCTGTGTGTGTTGTATGTACATACCTTCAAGCCACCTGTCAACTTCTGGGAACCCCATGAATTTCATAGTGTTTTCTCAGGTAAGGAGTACACAAGAGTTGGCTGATCATTGCCTTCCTCTGAAATACAGCCTACAGTGACTGGTCCTCCTCAGCAGTCTCCCATCGAGGTACTAACTGGGGCTTATCCTGCTTCCAAGATTACATGGGATCTGGTTAAGCCATGGTATCAGGCTGACCTGTGTGTGTGTGCGTGCGCGCCTTCAGGTTGTGTGTCAACTTCACAGTGAATATGAATTTCATAGGATTTTCTGGGCAGGGAATACTCAGAGGTGGTTTTGCCAGTTTCTTCCTCCAAAATAGATGTGCACAATTTGATAAAAGGAATACAAATTATTCACATCTGTTATAAAACTATTTCAGTAATTGCAATTATGAAGAAAAGCGACCCTGCAGGCTCACATATTTTTCCAGTTACTGTGCTCACCTCGTACAGGGCAAGAAAAATAGAGCCAGTGTGATGCAGCAGTTTGAGTGTTGGACTAGGACTTTGATGGACCAGGGCTTGAATCCCCTCTCAGCCACAAAAACCCGCTGGGTGACTTGGGCAAACCATACTCTCTCAGCTTTAGAAGAAGGAAGTGACAAACCTCTGAATAATTCTTCCCAAGAAAACCCTTTGATAGGGTTGCCATAAGCTGGAATCAACTTGAAGGCACAGAATAATGACATACGAGAAATAACAGCTTTAGATATGTGGTTTTAGGAAATTCTTTGAGTTGCAATAAAGAGTTTTATGCCCAAGTTATATATCATCTGGATGGAAAACATTCGTTCTACTTTTTTCTTTCCCCTCAAAAGAAGGACTTGGTCATGGAGACCGTGAGTAGTAATGGAACTTAAATTACAACCTGGGTACTAGATTATGCTCATCTTCAGTAAAAAAAATACTTCCAATTGTGAACAAATCACAATTTAAGGAGTGGCAAGATATATGGAAGAAATTTATTGAGGATAATGATGTTCTAAAAATGCTCTGAAATTCTCCTTGAGGGGAAAAAGGGGGAGGGTGTAAAGTTACAACTCATTCAGCAATATTATGAGGTATGGAAATCAGCAAATATTTAAGATTGGTTTTATGACATTAGACCAGAATATTATGGAGGGACTATAACCACTTTTAAACAGCCTGTTATGGTTTCATAGAAAACAAGATTTTGATAAATTTTTAAAATTCTCTCATATACCAGAGGAAGGGAAGTGAAAAGCCCTCTCTGAGCATCTTTTGCTGAGAAAGCCCAGTGGTAGCTTTGTCTTGTGATCAGAAATGACTTGAAGGCACACAACAAAATGTAAAAGCTGTATTTGATTCGCTATCTAGATTAGATGCAAATATAAATTAATCTTTCTCTGGCCTTCCACTACTTACCTGTTGCAGTTATATTGAACAAACTTTTCCTCAGGAAAAGATGAGTCTAAATATATTGAAGTTTTAAGGGAAGTTGAATCGTAATATTTTATAGGGATTGAATTACTAGGCTTTTCGTTTTTTCTCCAGAATCAACATTTTTCTAGTACTATACCAAGAAGTATGTTCTAATTGACAAGTTGTTTCAAATAGAAGAAATCTTTTCATCTTCATCTAGGCTGAGAAGCAAAATGTAGTTAATGATTAAATTAAAATATTGGTCACATAACTTTAAGTATGACTAAGGGAGAGATCTGTGGTTGAGCCTGTCAAAAAAAGTCTGGAACAGGAGAAAACAGAGAAAAGCATTCATTATCATTTTGGGGAAAAAAAGGCTTACATCATGATTAGTGGAGTATGCAGAATAAATGTTCACAATATTTTGTGGAAGTGCTCAAAGATTAAGGTTTGCTGGACTGCTTTATAGATTAAATAACCAACCCACATCAGTGCTTTCAAAATGTATCCAATTATTTAAAAGGTGATGTGGATGATGATGAGATGGAGATGGTTGCTAATTTACTGGTGGTTGTTAAATTGTCTACTGCATGTCACTAGGGAAAACACTTGTTTTCTGGTCAGATTGTATTTTTGAGGATCTAACAACTATAATGTTCCTGACAGAATTGGATGTTTCAGGATAAGTTTGTTAAAAGATGAGTGTTATTTATTACTTTGCAAGTAAAATACAATGATTTGCTCCCTTACACTTCATTTAATATGATCAAAATATTTAATGGGTGTGTATTTAGAGCTGTGTACTGGTAGCTGTAAAATAAAAATCCAATTTAAAGTAAACACTCTTGTCTCTCACATTTTGACATGCCCAAAACAGGTACATTTATAGAGTTCAAATGCTTTCTGGTCAAAAGAAGATCAGGGAAAGCCCTTTTTAGACAAGAAGTACTTACTGCTGATGTAACCCTAGCGCTAGTGGTGAAATGCCATGCGTAGGCTGTAGCTTCCATAAATATTTTGCTTGGACTGTAGGTGATTAGCATGGCAGTGTTTTTGAGAACTAAGTGTGCAGCAAAACTACCATCCTTAATAGAATATAAGTAAGTCTGAAGAGCATTTCACACCACTGATGGTTGTGCTGAGGGATGCCATTATGCATCTTAGCTGCATACTATTACAGAGATAATATTTTATCACAGAGTGTCTGTTTTCTTTTTGAACCACTCATATTAACATAGTGGTTTTTCTGTGTACCTCTGGAGACATACCCTTTAATGCAGTTCTTTTTTTAATCAAATACCTTCAGATATTTTAAAACATGTTTAACTCAGGCTTATATATGCCATAAAAGACATATATTCCATGGTAATTAGTATTGTTTAATTCTCCTGTGGGATTATACGATTTTCTTATTACCTCTTTTTTTATGTGGCTGCAACTTGAGTTATTTTTAATATGGACTTTGTAGCAGTTTTTTTGCTAAATAAGCACTTGTTGGCCACACCATAGTATGTATGTATTAATCTGGTTATAGCACAGTATGGTTGTAGTACTGGATTCTGACAAAATAGACATAGGTTCAAAACCTTGCTTAGTCATAAGGTTCCCTGGCTGATTTTGGGATAATCATGCTGTCTCAACCTAACCTCCCTCATACAATTGTGAGATAAAGGCACAACTGTCCTGAGTCAGTTGTGGGATGAACAAGTTAAAATAGATCACGTGTTTATATCCTGCCCTTTTCTCAGTTTGGGACTCAAGACATCTTACAATAGTCTAAAAAAAAGGTTAAAAATTCAGAAAAGTAAAAAAGTGATTAAATTTTTGATTTTTTTTAAAAAAAAAAACAGTTAAAAATGTCAGCCGTAAGAAGCACAACAGCACAATAAAAATAGCAGATTGAAAATCCAGAACATTGTACATGGCCCATCTTACCTAAGTAATCAGTCCTCAAAAGCTTGTCGAAATAGAAAAGTCATCAGGTGTTTATGGAAAGAGAATAGGGAGAGTGCTTGTTTAACCTTTTCGGAAAAGGAGTAATGGCTAAACAAACCAGTTCCCAATTAACTCACAGTATGAGATGTCCAGAAAATGTGGTGATAATATACCAGTTTCAGTGATGAGCATTTTTGTTAGCTATGAATAATAGTAATATTTTAGTTGCAGACAGTGATACTGAAGAATAATTCATTGATGAGTGATTCGTTCATACCTTTGAAATCAGGGATTGGGAGCTGCTTTTCTGTTTTCATATCAAAGGCTGAGGTACTAAAGATTGTTGCAAGAGGAATATTGAGGGACTTTATTCAACCTATAGATTTGGATATAGACCATACTTTGGTTCATATAGAGATAAGTCTTTGCAAAGCCTGAGAGCCAGCAAGGTGTAGTGGTTTGAGTGTTGGACCACAACTCTGGAAAGCAGGGTTGATTCCCTGCTCAGCCATGGAAATACTCTAGGTGACCTAGGGTGCGTCACATGCTCACAGCTCCAGAAAACCCCATGATAGGTTTGCTGTAAGTTAGAATCAATTTCAAGACAACAATAACAATTTTGCAGAGTTTGACCATCTGTTGAGTTGTAACTGCCTTTCAGATTTGCATAAAGATTCCATTGTGGTGTTCTGCTGACAGAACTACGTAGCACCTTTCATGTCTTTAAAATATGCTTTAGAAGGTTGGGAATCCAATTGTGCCGATGGAAGACCACTTCTGGATAGTGGCGCTTGAGGAAATGACCTGCTTATAACATACTGTACATACTCTGTAGCTCTAGTAAAGCCATTGTGTATGTCATGGCCTGCAGAGGCAGCAAAGGGCTAAGATCACAAAGCCTGGAGATGCTTAGCAAAGGAAGGGCTTAATATAAATGTGATGAAGTAATTTAAATGTTTAAAGTGTGTGACATTGTTCTATAGAACAGTGAGCTTTTTTGCCTTCATTCTCCAATTTGAAATGCAAGAAAACCACTTTATCTGAACTGAGAAACTGCCATTGCCCTGTTCAAAATTTCTGTGATATTAAATTAACTTCAAATTTAAATACTTCAGATACTTCTCAGTATTCCTTGCCTTAAAAAATCCTTTGAAATTCATGGGATCACCAAAAGTCAATAGGCAACTTGAAGGCACAGATGGTGTAATATCCTGATTTGTTCTGAAGTTGGTAAGCATACTTTGCCAGTTCAGATCAAAGAGGAAATTATGGTTACAGTGACCCCTCCACTTTCATGAGATTTTGGAGTGCAGAGCCCATGTGAAAGTAGAAAAACCACAAATAACTTCTTCCTGTGCTCCCCCTCTTATTTCCTTCTGGGGCAACCCCCTTCCATAACATTGCCTTTTGCCCCAGCGTGCGTGCCCGGGCAAAAGGCAAGAGAATTGGGAGGAGGCATGCATGCTTGCCTTTTGCCTTTGTGTGCATTCTCTGCACCTGGGCAGAAGACAATAAAATGGGGGGGTCACATGCTTCTCCCTCCATTCCCTTTCCTTTTGCCCAGGTGAGGAGAAGGAAGGCATTCCAGGACAAAAGGCAAGGGAATAAGGGGAGAAGGCACATTGTGTTCCTTTTCTGAACATGGTGCTACCCCCTCCCATTCCCTTGCCTTTTCCCTAGGCGTGGAGAAGGAAGGCATGTGCACATGGGCAAAAGGCAAGAGAAAGAGAGGAAAATAATGGGAGGGGGAGGCATGCAGGTGCTTTGCAAATAATGAAGCTCAAACTTGGGAAACATTGAGAGAGGACTGTAATTACAAGCTTATTAAGCCAAGATAGTATAACCAGAAGGAGTTCAGTAGTGTCCTCTTCTTCTGTATCCTTTTCCCCCGTAGTGGTGAGTGGTGAAATCTCATCTTGCATTCTGCCTCACATGGAGGCATCTTTCCTCCATTCCATATCATCAGGTATCCCTCCTTTTTTCTCATAGTTCTTTAATTTTCACATGATGACTTAATTTCCTTCATATTCTTTTAGTGCAGTACAAAACCAGCACTTCTGCATGCCTATCTTGATCTCTTTCCTCTTTAAACCCTGCTATTTGCCATTATATTTTACTAATTTCTTTCCTGTGGTGGATCTTTCTCCCTGATCCAACAGCAGACTTTAAAGTTATTTCTTAATGGTTCTTATAAATTCACACTGACATTTAGGAATTTGACATACTGTTTACAGTTCTGAGTAATGGTAACAGTGGAGAAGTCAGGGCTAGAAAAATATTTTCAAGTTGTTTTTTTTAAGCCACCATCAAACATCACATGCTCATGGGACTAGAAAGAAGCTAAAACATTTCTCAATATTCAGTTGACTAGTAATCTGTGGTTTTATGTACATACACAAAATAAAGGGAAACCAATCAAACTGTGTATTGTGAATGATTGTAGATTAAAATTGTTGGACCACTTTAAAATAAGAGTAGAAGCAAGTTGGAAATTAACAGTGCATTCCTAGCATCTGTATTTAGACCAGACCTGCGCAACCCGGTAGTAGTTAAGGGCTGAAATTAAATAGGGTAAACTTCTTCGGGTTGCAGATAGGTTTGTAGTACCTCACTTTGCAAGTAAAGTTATAATAATGGTATAATAATGTTTTTTATTTGCAAAATAAATTATAGTATAATTAATGATAAACCATATTATAAAAAAGGGAAATTAGGGAAGTTTTTCCTAATGTTTAGGTGGAACTTTTTTTCCTACAGTTTGAAGCCTCCTGCATGTCCTAGAGCCTTTCCACACTACACTGTTATAGTCCTATTATTCTGCTTTCAACATCCCATGGAATTCGGGGGTTCATAGTTTCCTGAGGCCAAAGAACTCTCTGGCTGAGAGTTCTAAATACCCCTCTTTAAACTGCAAATCCCAGGATTCCACAAGATGATGAAAGTGGAATAATAGCACTATACCAGCATAGTGTGGAAAGGCCCCTAATGTCTTAAGCAGCAGAAAACAAGCTTGCTCCATCTTTTACATGACATCCTTTCAAATAAGAGCTTCACAAAAGTTCCTTTTGGTAAGCTACAATCTCCCAAAACCGCAGGTAGCATGATGACTGACTAGGAAATTCTGGGTTATAGTCTTAAAAAACAATGCTTTCTAACTCTGGGTAAGCTTTTATCTCACCAGAGTAGACTCAGTGAATTATTACTGTTGTGTGCCTTCAAGTCATTTCTGACTTATGGTGACCCTAAGACAAACCTATCACTGGATTTTCTGGTGCTGTGAGTGTGTGATCCGCCCAAGCTCACCCAACGGTTTTCCATGGCTTCAAAGTTCTTGCCTCTGCTAGAAACTCACCCGGCAATCTTAGGGAAACCTACTTCCTTAAATTTCACCCACCGCCACCAATATATAACATGGGGAATGACAACACTGGCCATTTCTGCCCTACACTGTTATAGTGCTATTATTCTGCTTTCAGCATCCTGTGGAATTCTGGGGTTTGTAGTTTCCTGAGTCCAAAGAGCTCTCTGGCTGAAAATTCTAAAGGCTCCTCCCTAAACTGCAAGCCCCAGGATTCCATAGCATGTTGAAAGTGGAATAAGAGCACTGTAACAGTATAGGGCAGAAATGGCCACTATCTTAACTTCTTGACCTATTGTTAAGATGACTGAGATAATACAGATGTGGCAAGTTGTGATTACACAAAACCAGTAAATAAGATTATTGGAAAGACGAGAGCTATGCCTTAAGAAATGTAGCAGTGTGTAATTTGCAACAGATTTGCAAAAGATCAAAGAGGAGGGAAACAATTTGGAGTGATAGAAAAAAGTATTATTTATGAGGAAGGGGGAAGAAAATTGATTTGGAGCAGTGGTTCTCAACCTGTGGGTCCCCAGATGTTCATGGACTTCATCTCCCAGAAGCCCTGAGCATTGACCATAGTGGCTGGGGCTTCTGGGAGCTGAAGTCCATGAACATCTGGGGACCCACAGGTTGAGAACCACTGATTTGGAGGATAAGCAAGGGGAATTTCAGGTGGAGTGGGGGAATGGAATTTATGAAGGTGCACGCCAGAATAGACTTAGATCACATTTTAAAATGCAATCTTTAAATGCAATTTAATTTTTTCCAATGCAACTTAAGAGGGATGGAGATGAATAAGAACACTGACCTGTAATAGGCTGCTTCCCATGGAAGGTCCCAGTTTGCCGTGTAACAGTCCATGTTGGCTTGCTCAGGGAGGAGGAGACCACCTCCTTTCTTGCTCCTTCCAGCCCCAACTGGTCTTCTCTTTTTCACAGGCACTTCCGCCCTCATCGCCCATCCAAGGGAAACAGAAGGAGAAGAAGCAACTGCTGCCATATTGCACAAGGGCAAAAGGTAGCATCAGCTCAGCTCTCTGCTGCCCGCTGGAGGGAAGGAGGAGGGAACAGCCCAGCTGGGTTCATTCAAAACCATCAGCAACCTAATTGCTGCAACCTTTTTCGGCCCTTGCGTTCACGAGGGATGTGGACTGCATGAAATCCTTTGGCAGGCCGCATGTTGTGCAGGCCTGATTTAGACATACATTTCCTTTGTTCACTGGGGCTTACTCCCATCTAAGTTTGTCTAGGATTGCAGCCTGATTGACTTTAAAAGAGTTCTTAGTTGATTGCTTTACTATTTGTAGATGGCAGTCTCAGAGAGCAAAGTGAAGATACTGAATGGCCTTTAGATTAACTCTGTATCAAGAATATGGTCAAGTGCCATTTTCATCTATTAGGAGTCTCTCTAGTAAGTACAGTGTTACAGTATTTTGATTTCAAGAGTTTGTCCTTTATATTTCAGTATTTTTATGTGGAAGACTATATTTGGCCACATATGTACTACTCTTTTAGTTCTGCTCTTTCCAAAATGCTGGAGTCAGGCTGCAAGGTTACACACAGCTTAGCACTTCCAAGTTAATAAAAGTGTTTTTGGTTAAAAGTTTGCACTGGTTGTGAGAAAAGTGTACTGTAACTGTCAGACTTTTTCTGTAGCTGTCTTGGGTGGGGTCAAGGCTGTCTTTCTGTGAATGACACAGATTTTGTCAGTGAACCAGGAGGGGAGATCATTCCTTGTGAATCTTCCACATACCCTGAAATCTGCTCTGAAGGGCTGGTAATCTTCTGCAGCAAGTATTTTAGGCAGCAAAGAAAGGAAGAAAAGTTGTGCTGGTAGATGTCAGCTACCACAATGTTGGATTTATGCCTGTGTGCTCAACAGCTAGATGTGTATAACTTTTTATTTGTTATAGTCATAAGAGATAGATATTCTAGCAAGTCCCACTGGGTACAAGTGGGTTTTGCTTCTGATAAAACAAGTTTAGAATGAGGAAAATGGTACAGGTAAGCACAATTAACTAGTTAGTTACATGGTGTTAAAAAGATGTAATCTTTCACTTTTGGTTGCTTCTGTGATGTGTATCTGTTTTGTTGGAGTTGTGTTGAACCTTAAACTTATTGTGTGTTACCAGCATGTCCAGAAGCTTTTCTCTGAAACTAACAAAACATGGACTTAGTGTAGGAACTAATAATAATGTTAGCTTCTTAATTGAGAGGGGAAGAGAAATAAAATACTGTTTGTTAGCAGTTGAGTTCTTATTGAGAGGGGAAGAGAAATAAAATACTGTTTGTTAGCAGTTGAGACATCTGTGCCAGATGTCTTTCTCAGGTTGGTTGTATATTATGCTAGTTTAAAAAGTGTAACAGTGGTACTCAGAGTGGACTGGTGCTAGTTCCAGAGCTATTTATTGCTGGTCCTTACTAAGTCCCTGGGAGCCAAAGGGCACAGATGTAGTGCCAGTCCTTGGTACAGTGGGAAGAATAAATTCATGTTGGTCTCTCATATCAGATAACCTGAGATGCACAGGTGTAGCTAAAAAATGTTGTGCTTGGCTCTTCTCTCCCCCACTCCTTCTCTCTCTCTCTCTCTCTCTGTGTGTGTGTGTGTGTGTGTGTGTGTACGTATATGTGCCTTCAAGTTCCTTGTCAGCTTATGGCAACCCCATGAATTTCATAGTGTTTTCTCAGGCAAGAAATACTCAAGAGTTGGCTGATCATTGCCTTCCTCTGAAATATAGCCTACAGCATCTGATCTTCCTTGGTAGTTTCCAATCCAAGTACTAACCAGGACTTACCCTGCTTAGCTTCCAAGATTAGATGGAATTTGGTGCCTTCAGAGTATCAGACTGACCCTTTTTTTTATGTGTGTGGATGTATGTGCCTTTAAGTTACCTGTTGACTTATGGAGACCCCATGAACTTCATAGGGTTTTCTTAGGCAAGGAATTCTCAGAGGTGGTTTTACCAATTCCTTCATCTAAAATATAGCCTACAACACCTGGTGTTCATCGGTGGTCTCCTGTCCAAGTACTAATGAGGTCTGACTCTGCTTAGCTTGCAATATGAGATAGGATCTGGTGCTTTTAGGGTAGTTAAGCTAGTGAGTCCTTTTACTGGAAAAAAATTAAACTTGGAGGAACAGAAAAGAAATACTTTGAAAAAAGAAGAAAAGAAAAAAATGAAGAAAGAAAAGAACTTTTTATTTGTATTAATGTACATCCTGCCTTTTCTTTATCAGAAGGAAAGCTGAAAGCAACTTGTAAGATTCTTTTTTTATTTTTAATTACAAACTCAAACAGAACAAAAGAAAACAGATAAAAAGGAAAAGTCTATGTATATATAAAAACAAAATAATTCATAAAATAAAATACTATGTAATAATAAAACTAAATAACATTACTAATTAAAAAAACCTACAAATAACAAACTAAATATCTTACAAATATCTAAACTAACAAAAACAAACTATAGAAAACTAAAAACTTGTAAGATGATGTTCTAAGTGGGGCTATTTTGTTTTTCCAGTGTATGATCTGAGTTAATGAGTAATTTAGTTTTCATAATAAATTTTGTCATCCTTCACGAAGTTCTATGGGGACAAATAATAAAGAAAGAAAATCAAGAATTTATAGAGGAACATCTGCCCAGGAAGAGGTCTAAAATTTTTCAACTTGGGTTGCAGACTTGCCAGCTCAGTAATACTGCCCTAGCTACATTTCCTTGTGGTGTTTTCTTTCAGCATGGCTTGCAGCAAAGAGTGGCCAGGGCTTTGTCATCTACTTAGACCTGCCCATTTTTGGCAGTACTGTGTGTGTGTGTATTGTAGAGATTTTACTGCACACCACACACAACATGCATTATCTTGTTATATTCTTTACTTTGTAGCAGGAGTGGGCAACTGTGATCCACCTGATGTTGTTGGACTGCAGTCCCCATAATGCCTCACCAGTCTGGGACTGTGAAGAGTTGGAGTCCAACAACATTGGAGAACCACAGTTTCCAGCAGTATCCCTCAACTCTCCTCCTCCAGATATTGCAGGTGAAAGAGACTAAGGCCACCTGGTGAGTTCATGGCACAAATGAAACATATTGGTTTATAGTTCAGTCTTTTCATTGTTATTTGATCTTTTCTCGACTTGATACTTTTTATATGTGTTGGACTACAGCACCCATAATCCTCAGCTAGATAATGCATCTGAAGGGCATCATGCTGGGGAAGGCTGTACTGTGCTGTCACAGATCTCTCACTGTTTTGCTACCATACTTGAGGCAGAACGATGCCCCAAAAAAACAATTATGAAAATGCTCCATTTCAGAAGTGTTTTTCGTGGGTTTAGTTGAGCACGGTTAGCTTTGGTCGATTTTTTTGTGTTTTATTACTGAATAGAAAGCCCTAACGGAACTCTCTAAAATGGTTAACTTCTGCTAGTTTTGGACACAGTCTTGAAGGACAATAAAATATTAGTGAGATTTACTTGATTAAAGATTTTGTTGCTAAATATGTGCATGTAATACTCAAATCTATGGTTTTGTTTCTGTCTTTTTTGTTGCCTACCATTGGTCCCCAAGGGAAGAAGTTACATTTCTAAAAAATTATTATCTTTATTTACAATAGTAGTCTGCTTTTTTCCTAGGTTGGGACTCGAAGCAGCTTACAACAATTAAAAAGACATAGTTAAAAACCACAGAATACAAAAAGCTAAAATGCAGTTAAACAATCAAAACAAATTAAAAACAAAGTTAAAATACATAATTAAAAACTCACTTATCCATACACACAATTAGCAATATCCAGCACATTCTATCAGACAGGTCACATATAATCACACATTGAATGCCTGGCAGAATAGAAATATCTTTACTTGACTGAGGAAAGAAAGTCGAGAAGCAGCCAGTCTGACTTCTCTGGGTTTGGAGTTCCAGAGCCTGGGAGTAGCTGCTGAGAAGACTGTTTCCTGTGTTCCCACCTAATGTGAGAGTGAGATCTCAAAGCCGGGGGGTTTGTAAGGAAGAATATGGTCTTGCAAATAACCTGGACTTGAGTTGTGTAAGACTTTAAAGGTCATCACTAGTTGACCTTAAATTAAATCTCCCCCCCCCGCAGTTCTATGATACAGCTAAAAAAAATTGATTGATGAATATACTTTCTCACAGTGCAATCTTATATATCTTCTCTTGGAAGATGGATGCACTTTGTTCAGGGGCTTACACCCTAATTAAGGGCACGTATGATTCTTTTTTATTCTTCTTTGGTATTCTTAAGACTGTTTGTGGTGTTACTGTGTTAACCCAGTTATTATAGTTCTAATTCAGATATAGTCATCTGCTGTAAGAATAGATTTTCCAGTGAAAACTATAAGAAAGACACAGGAGAATATGAACAGCATGTTAGAGAAATTTGCAATGGCTGATTTTTCCATGCTTTCCCACAGAACAGATAACACTATGAAAGCATTTCTGTGAGAGATAAATAAGTCCTTTGTCTTCTTTCACTACAGTGTCCTGAGAATCTTCTCTTTAAAACACAAATACTCTGCATGACTGTGAAGGTATCTGAACTCTTGACTTTGTTTGTGAGACATTATTTTGTTACTAACTGATGTGTGTAGGTGGGTGAACCTCTGTGTAATGCAAAGCTAGTATGTTGCCCCCAACACTGTCTTCTGTCAGATGGGTACATGAGATGCCAGGAGGACCAAGAATATAAGGATAGATGTATAAAACCACTTTGGAGTTTAACAAATTAAATGCAGTCAGGCAGAAGAGGATTGCCTCGTTAATTCTCTTGGTGGCGTTGATTTTTTTCTTTTTAACACATGGTGCAATTGTCTTCACTGAAAGCACTCTAAGAGTACTGTTTGTTCAAGACAGGTTGTTTCTTGCATGTCTGTTACCAAGTTAACCTTTCACACACTTGGCATGATCAACAGATAAGCCAAAGGGTACCCCCCCATTCTGTGAAGAGGTGTGGGTAGAGTGGATGGGATGGTTATGTGGTTAATGTAACTGAGAAATCAAGTGAATAAGTAATTAGAAATGATGCAAGGTTAATTTTCATGAAGCACAGTTTGTGCTAGAGCTAGACATCTCAGGATTTTGCTTTTCATTCTTGTTTGCAAACAGACTTGCTCATCAACCTGAGCCAGTTATGACAAAGGTAGATTTCCCACCCTGTTAGTTTCCTTATGTGTAAGAGGAAGGAGGAAAAATGGTTGTATTGGGTGCTTGTTCATGTATCTTAGGAATCTAGGTGTGAGAAGAAATGTGGCCCATCATCCCAGTTGATAGTTTTATGCCTTACCGAGCCCTCCTCGATCCCAGTTGACTGACAAGCCATAATTTACTAAAAGTGAAATGGTGGCAGTACAAAAATAACAGCCACCTTATAACAGAATAAATTATCTTACCTGATAAAACAATGTGGAAGACTAGTTCACATACTTACCAAACAAATAATTCCCTACCCCAGTGTGCTATAGGGATTTCACCTTACTTCCCCAGTGGTGTGTCATAATGTGGATGTACAGTCTACTTCATCAAGTGTACAGAACTCCTGTTTTGGTAGGTTTGTGAACTAATCGTTGGAGCACTAAAAGAATTTCCCTTTGAGATCTTTAGATAGCTGAAGTCTTGACTAAAGCTGTTTTCTAAAGGTGGATCCAGTTTCTAAAGTTTGCAAATCACAGTAAATGTGTGACTGTTGCTGAAGGTAGATCTCTGTCCCCTTATGTCTAGCAGACTAACATTTACTTCAGAGTTTCCTTTCACCTTTGTCTGTTTACTTGGTCCATGAATGGGATAGCAGGCAACAAATGTGCAGTGGTGTAGAAAAAAAGAGTAAAGCCATTCAAAACACGGAACACAGGAAAGACCTCATAAGACCTATAAGGTAGGCCTACATTACAGATTTAAAATAGCTTCAAACCACTTTAACATGAGGAATGTTGTACAAAGAATTTGGGGGTCTTGTCTGAAGCCCAACTGGATGCACAACTTTAGGCTTTTTTGGATGAAACTGATTACTTGGATCCATTCCAGTAAATGTTCAAATCTGGTTAAGGGATGGAAATAGTCTTTATTACCTCGGTGGATGCTCTATGTGAGGAACTGGACTGGCAGATTGCTTCTGTGTTGATTCTGTTGAACCTCTTGGCAGTATGCAATACATACAGTATGCAGTTCATGTTTATCTTTCCGAGCCGATTGGCTAATATGGGACTTGGGGGCACTATTTTGGAGCAGTTACAGACCTTTTTGGGCTGAATGTTCCCAGAACTTGGTGCTGGGAGGCTCTTGTTCAGCCTCATGACAGTTAGTCTGTGAAGTTCTGCAAAACGAAGCCTTTCTCAGCTTTATTTGATGCACCAGCTGCACCCCTTTCCTGTGGATGTGTGCAATGTGGATTTGGCCGCAATGATTCACGCCTTAATTACCTCCCAGTTGGACTATCATAATGTATTCTATGTGGGGCTGCACTTGAGAGGTATTTAGAAGCTGCAGCTGGCATAAAATGTGTTGGTTAGATTGTTATTCAGTTTGTGCTTTAGAGACCCCATATTACTGAGCTTGTGCCAACTGCACTGGCTTGTAGTTTGTCTCTTGAGCGCATTTCAAATGGCTGATTTTTGTTGCCCCCCGAAATGGCTTGAAGACAGCTTATCTGAAATACCACCTCCTCCTTTATGAGCCTGCTTGGAGTTTGAAATCCTCAGTGGAGGCCCTGTTATGTTTCCCACCACCCTGAGATACTAGGTTGCTGAGTGCATGAGAGAGGGCTTTCTCAGTAGCTGCTCCTTGGTTGTGAAACTCCTTTCCAAAGAAAGTCAGACTGGCTCCATCTCTTTGGAGCTTGTGGGGGACACTGGTTTAAGTGGCATTTCATTCTGGAAGCCAGAGCTCCTTTTTTGAGATTGTTTTAATTGTGTGCATACTTGAAACCGTGTTTAATCGTTTTGAATTAATTATTTTTTAAAACATGTTTTATTGGTTTTTATTACTTGGGCATCACCTTGGGGACTCTGGAAAGCTAGGAAGCACTAAACAATATAATAGATAAATAAAAGTAAATGAAATATTCTGACCCCGGTCACATAAAGGACTGTACTGAATTAAAAAAAATATGTTTATTATATGTATATTATTCAGTTTCAACAGGTTGATTTTTTTTTGTCATGTAGTTAGGAACACATTTGTAAAGTTTTCACACACTGTGAATTGTAAAGGAGAGGGCCTTAAATACCCTAATGGCACTAGAGTACATCTGATCTTGGAACCTAAGCAGGGTTAGCCTTGGTTAGTACTTGGATGGGAGACTGCCAATGAATGCCAGGTATTGCAGGCTATATTTTGGAGGAAGGAACTGTCAAAAACAGCTTTGAGTATTCATTGCTTAAGAAAACTCTACATACAGGCAATATGGTAATAGCTGTTTGTATGTACTATGAGGGCAAATCCTACTCCTTGTTGTATGTATGCCTCTTGGTGAATAGGGCCAGGATAGGAGCCTTTTCAGTGTCTCTACCTAAGTCTAGGAACCTCCGTGTCTAGGAAAACATACTTCTTCTCTTCTCAAGTGCCTTAATTTTTTAAAAAATCTATAGCTCATCTTAATACAGTTGGCCCTCCACATTTGCTAGGGTTAGGGGCACAGGACCCTTGCAAAAGTGAAAAATTTGCATATATCAAAATTTGTGTGTCTCTGGAAAGGGGACTGAGGCACAAGTGGGGAGAATGGGCACCCAGGGTCTAAACCAGGTCAGGGAAAGGGGACAGTTGGCATGGTGGTCCTGTACCTCCTCTCTCTTGTCCATCTCCTTCCTTGAGTGTATGGAGGGCTTTGGGAAAGGACTTGTGGTACTGAGAAATCAGGCTTTGAGCTGTCTTTAGCTGGCCAGGCAGTGGCTGGTGAAAGAGGAGGAGGACTGGAGGTAGGTTTTTAAAGAGTTGCGTGGCCTGATTGGAGCCACCAAGAGAGAAGGTTCCCCTGAAAAAGAAGCACCTGAAGTGGTGGGGCAGAATTTAGAGAAACTCGCAAATAATCAAATCTGTGAATGTCAAACTCACAAATGTGGAGGGCTGACTACGTTTCTATTATACAGTAGGCCCTTCACTTTCATGTGTTCAGCATTTTTAGATTTGATTTTTCTTGGGTTATTTTATTTTACTTATGAAAAAATTTTTTTTACCCTATTTGTCCCTGCCATGGAAAAAAATATGTTCTCTCTAGTAATCTCTGGGTCCTCCAATATGATTCTGTGGTCTACTTCTCTAAGCATTGCTAGGTCCTCCAGCATGACTTATATGGCTCACTTCTGCCAGAAGTTGCCCACAGAATCATGTGGGAAGACCTAGAGATTCCTAGAGAAGTGTTCTCAGGTTAAAAAAACAAACAAACTGCATTTGTGATTTTTTCTGCTTTTGCAGGGGGTCTTGTGCCACTAGCTCCTGCAAAAGTGGAGGGCTCACTGTAATCACTGTTGGTGGTTTTGATTGGCTTCTGCTCTTTTTTATTGTATTGTATTTGGTTTACTGCTAATCTTGTTTTTATTACCACTAAATTGTATGTGGAAATGCACTGAGGTGCCATATATAGAAAGGGATGATATAAACTGAGGTAAAAACAAATCAAAACTCCTGCTTGTTAAAATAATCATGGCAAGTGTCTTCCCTTATGTACCATTCCAGCTCAGAGCTTGAGAGAAGAACACTGGGCTTTAGAGGCACTGAGGGCTCTGCACTGAGGAACTGTATTCACTTGGTGATTAATACAAATCCTTAATTGGGGTGCATCTGTGATCATATATTGTTAATCTACATAGAGGGGGCCAACTTAAATTGGATATGACATTACAGTGGAAAAGGGTGAGGGAGCCAACTTAAATTGGATATGACATTACAGTGGAAAAGGGTATCTGTAATGTGGAGTAAGTTTAGGGAAATGGAAACAAGAAAACAGATGAATGCCCTTTTTTGATATGCGTTTAAATAAGATCCCACATAAGTTCACTTCTTTCTGCATGTTGCAATAATTATACCCATTTAACCCTATACTAATATTTACATGTCTCAGTCACACCCAGTTCAGATTACTGCTTGCTTGCTTTCCTTATTGGTTGCCTTGGCAGTTAAGATTAGTATGCAAATATTGCAAGCTGCGAGAACTTCCAGCATGAAGATTGCCTCTTGCTAGGTATGATTCCCAGCTTCAGATGTACTGTTAAGATCTTTCGCATTCAAGAAAGCAAGTAACTAGAAAGCAAAAGTTTGATAATTCCCGCTTCAGCAGATGTCACAGTTCTTTGCATGCCTTTTACTTGCTTTCCAAGGGAGACATATGTGCTTAGTTGAAACTAGACTGATAAAATCTTCTGTAACTACCATTGTTAATCAGTAGTGATTAATGCTAACTCTGATGGGTGGATGGGTGAGTGGTAAATTATCAGAGGTGAAGTCAAATGATAACTAAAGACTGAGTTGGGTACATCTAGTTTGCTATGCAGCCTGCTTACTTGCAAGTTCTAAATACATTGTGTACTCCTCTGCTGGTTGGTAGGAGTGTTGGTGTTAGATGATTGGTGAACCATCCTTTGAAATAGTAGGGCCAACTCTGCTGCTAATGGACAGCCCCCCGCATACTTAAGAAGTTGGGCATCTTTGTTAGCTCATACTGTGTCTTTAACAGTCTTGTAGCTCATCAGTGAAATGGTATAGTCAGCAACAGAAATAGCTTATTTATTTATTCTTTATTTAATTTATATCCCACATTTCTCCCATATGAGACCCAAAGCAGATCCTATATAGAACTCAAATAGTTTTTACCTTTTCAAATAAAGCATGGAGTAGAGCATATACAGGTAAAATTTGACATCTGGACCTCCAGGGCAGAATCATGTCAGTGGCTTACGCATGTGTAAGTGTGGTTTGTGCACAAGTAGTTTTGGTTGGGGTGCAGGGAACTGTTCTTTTACCCTTGTGTCCTCTACAAAACCTCCCTCTCAAGCCCCAGGAGGTACAGCAGCAGCAGCTACTGCTCTGCACTGGTGGGGGAGGGAGGGCTGAGGCAATTCAAAGGAGGAAGAAGTGGCTGGTCTTTGTTCCAAAGAGAAGAAAAAGGACAGTGCACCCTCATTTGTTTCCCACTGGCAGCCCCACTACAACTCAAGGCCAGTTGTTTCTTCCTCTTCTGAATTTGCTTCCCTCTCCCTCTCCCTCTCATCAGTAAGGAGCAGCTGCGGTGGTCCTCCCAGAGCTTGACAGCCATATTTCATGGGCAGAGCATTAGAATTCACCCACTTGGTACCAGATCCCAACTCTAGAAAGAGAAGAAAGACCATATGGAGAAAGGAGTCAAAGGAAATTTAATTCCTTTCCCATTTTAGATAAGATTGCCCTCTTGTTCTGCTTGTGGGTTTTCATGAGCGTCTGGCTGACCACCATGGGGAAGTGGGATGCTGGATTAGAGAAGCCTTTAGTCTCGTCTGGCAGGTTTCTTAAATTCTTAAAAAGATCCCAGTACCTGAACTTGAAAAATCTTGTTTTACCAAACAAAATTTTCCTTTAAATTAACAAAGAAACTGAAATGTTGTTCCTGTTTTGATGCATACAAGTGTGCTATGCTGAATAGAGGTCAGGAGAAAGGGCTTTGGAATGTGAGTGCGCCTCTGCTGCTCCCTTGGCAGTCTAGTAAAAGAAACTTTAAAGCATATCAAACAATACTATTTTGAGCAGTTTACTAAGTAGGGTTGGGTGTTTCGAATAATGTGCAGTAAGAACTAAAATTAATCATTGCAATCCCAGATTACCTACTTTCTCACAGAGGCCACCCACTGTAGCTCTGCCTGATTTATTGCTCTAGTCTTACTTTTCCTATAGTCTGCTTTGGCTGGGAATGGGTCATTTTGCTGCATATCTCCATCGGGTATGGTTGAATCATCCAATCACTCTCTAATAAGAGAGACATCAGTATTGTGTGTCTTCAGGGGAAGGCACAGAACACTGACTCATGCAGAGAACGTGGGTGGTTCCTTTTGAGAGTTGAGAGTTTTTAATTCTTATTCTAAAAATAAAAGAGTGAAAAAGCAAACAAAAAGTAGCCATGTGATCAGTGAATAAAAGTAAAATGCAGGGTGGAGCAGTACCTTTCTTGGATCACTTAAATGTCACAAACATGGTGAGCTTTTGAGTTCTTCCAAGGGTGTCTTCTTCATACATTAGGGTATAGAGGAGGAAACAGAAAGTCCAAACATCTGTGCTTGAGGACTGGCCATTGTGTGTGGAGGCAGATTTTTGTACCATTGTGTCTGATGAAGAGTCCTGGAAGAATTCAAAAGCTTGTCATGTTTGTGACGTTTTAATGATGCAGTATAGGTATTAATCCGTGCTGAACTTTGTAAACATAAAGGAGTTTGTTGTGAAGTTTTAATTCTAGTTTTAATTCAGAACAAAAGGTTTTCTTGGCTATCAGAAGTTTGTGAGCACTATGTTGGACTCTGATGAACTTTACAGGCTTCCATTACTGTTTAATAACTCTATAGATTTATAGATATAGCAGCATATTCACAACGTTTATGAGAAAGACAAGGCATTTCTGTGTACATAAAGGTACTAATTAAAAATTCTTTTCTTTTCTTCTTCTGCGTCTTTAAAAATTATTTACAAGTTTACACTAAGATTGCATTGCCAGATGTACAAGAGGTACATGCAATGGAGTTTTGTTGAGAATATTTTTTTTAGGGAAAAAAGATCATAAATGAGCTTTGAAAGTAGAAAGCAACAACTGCTTGGGAATTGAGAAAATATATTCCCAACTGGTTGAACAAACATTTCGGTTGCCAGCTAGGGCTGACTTTAAATGGACCAGCTGCCTGTGTCAGCAGCATAGGGTTACCAGGGTAACAGTGGCTGTTTAAAGAAGAATGTAGCTGAGAGGGCAAGTTTTTGATCTGTGAGTTGAGGGAAAGAATTTGATGTGATCATGCATCAGCCCTCCTAATCATACACACTCAAGCATTTAAAGCTATGTGGGCGGTGTGTAGCAGCTTACAATTCAGTTGAAGCTTGTGTGGGGCTGCCAATTACTTCATTTTCTTAGGAGCCAAATCACTTGGAGTTTATCACAAAAAGCCTACATTTCTAGTTTTAAGGCACTGTGATGAGAGACTCATGGCCATGTGTGGAACTGTGTCAATTAATTACTGTTGCGAAGCACATGGATTTTCGTGATGTCCTCTCACAGTTAAAAATTCTTTCCGAACGTGAGATCCAATCCCATGAACAGTTCCAATTCTGGATATTCTGAATTATTTTATTTTCTAACCTCCAAGATGGGGTTTTGCACTAGCTTCTTTCTTTTTCTACGTTGGAAAAAAAAAGGCAGGTTTTGAGCAACCCCAGGCAGTGTATGACTCACTGAGGCGTCAGTAGTAGAATCCCTCCTGACAAGCCTGCTAGTTAGCTGCTCGATAGGGTTTCTGAAGTACAACTGAGATGAGGAGGAAGATGTACAGAGTTATACTTGCACTCTGTACTCCCCATTTAAATGGTGCATCTCCCTTCCTTGCCCCAGTCAGCTTGGCAGTGGGGTGCGGTTGTGCCATGGCATCTAACATGCTGGGACAGTGGAGAAGGGGAAAGTGTAGGTATATATGCATGTGCTGTACTTGTTGTCCTATTGCTATTCTTACTCTTCAATTAAGCTTGAAAGTGAGAGTCTTAGCCAGATATAATGGAACAGTGGCTTGCCTTGTGTATGAGGAGATGTGAAGGGAATAGATGGCGGTGTAAATAAAATTGGCAGCTGTGGAAATAAATTTCTTAATAGTGCAGAAAAACCTCCTGTTGTCCAGAGGGGTATCTTGTAAAAGACTGGAGTAGCTAGTTTATGTTCCTTCTTATGCTTCTTTGAAGGTACATAGAAATGTTCAAAAAGACAAGTAGTTTATGATCTATGACTCAAAGACTCTAGGCCTGAAGATAAAGCAATGTACATGCTTTATTATTTTGAATAATGAGGTCTTCAAAATGTAAGAAGTTATATGTTGCAGCCATTATGGTAGGAAATCTCTATTAAGTTTGTGGCCGCAGTATTGTTGGATGTTTCTAGAAAAAGTACATGTGAAATAAACCTTTCATTGGTTTGTGAAATGGGTTCACCCTTGCAATTTCTGTCAGACTATGTTATGTTTAAGCATTTATCTGTTACATCACCCCTTTTTGTGTGGAAGTTTTGTAGGACTAGAGAAGATGAGCTGAATATTCATTTGAAGAATTGCTGTATGTTGTTGAATAAACAGAGATTTCAATGTTTAAAATAATCATGAATAATCATGAAGTGAGATTTCCAGAGTATGCCAACTTTGTATCATCAGTGCAAAATGGAGTTTCATGATTTCAATTTTTGTCCTTCCGAATGTCAAGCTTTCTCCTCTGAAAGCAAGTTGAACTGAATTACTACGTAGGTTTTTTTATCAGCTGTTTCAAGGATTAAACTGTGATGTTAAGGTTGGGGAATAAGGTCTTGCCTCTTCTGAGACCTTTAATATTACTGGTATTTGAAGAATGTGTTCATAAAGTTCCAAACTAAATGTAGTCTCTTTCATGTTTTGAAAACAGGCAGCTGTGGCACTTATTTCTGAAGCCTAGTAAAAACCTTTTTGTAAGTTCACTCAGTTTTTGCATTACACATTTAAGCATTTATTTTGCTGGTTTAAGAACAGTATAATAACAATAATTTTTGTGTTTTGGTAGCTGTTCTAATGTAAAAAATTGGTGTTTTAAAAACTGGCAAATCTAATTGCATACTGGTAGGTTGTTTGGTTCATGTATATCTTTAGGCTTTAAATAACTAAGAAACAACATTTAAAATCAGTATTCAAGGCAGGGTTAGTAGTTGCCTGTCTGCTAGCCAGGTTTTGATCTTGTGAGGTGTGGCTCAAGTGAGACAGCTTGTTCTTTTAAGTCAAAGACTTTTGCTGATGTGTCTTCACTGTCATTAGTCAGTTTAGAAGCTGTAATAATGACCTTATTTTCCCCTCCCTGTAACCTGGAGGTGGGCAAAGTGTAGCCATTTGGCTGTAGTAGAACTCCAGCTCAGTTTAGCCCTTGTTAGCTTGGTCAGTGATGAGGAATGCTGGGAGCTGCAGTCCAAATATATGTGGCAGGCCACTGAAGGCTTCACTGATCTGTGTTAACCACTTAATATTTAAAAATCTAACGAAGTTATTTTGTCCGCCAAGACTATAGAGAATAACATAGTTTGCTTGGATGGAGTAGAAAGACATTCATTTTTACAGTTTTGTTTGCTGCTGAAGCATTTCTTGTGAAGAATAATCTTTTTGTTCGCTGTAAAAAAGTAAATGTGTGTTGTTTACTCATCACAATGATATCTAAACCGTCAATTTTTTTTATAGAAAAGTATGAATAATACGTTATTTTTGCTAATATAATCTGTGGGATTTAATGTTAAATTCTTTTAAATTTAGGCTGTGACTAAAAGAACAACTATCTTTGTTCATTGTACTCTTGCTTCATGATAAATTTTATAGAAATTTAAAGCCAAGAAAGTTTGCAGCATTTGTAGTTTATCCACAGAAGAAAAATGTAAATTGTAAAAAAAAAAAAAAGTGTAGGAAGAAGAGTAAAATAAACATTTTAGAAATCATGTTGCTGTATTATAGTATCAATACTATCTTTTATTTATCTGTCTATATTATATTACAAAGTGTAATATTCCTTCCCTATCTAAAAAGAGTATTGATTAATTAAATACAGAGGTGGAAATCATGCAACACTTCAGATGATTTTTGACTTAAGCCCCCACTAGCCCCATCTAGCATGGTCAGGAGTGAGGGGCGGTGAGGGTTTCAATCCACCAATATCTGGACATGTTCACTTTGCTACTCCAGTTTAAGCAAATTATTAATAGCCAAAAAAGACCCACATAAAGTACATTGTTAAAATGTGGAACTATTTTTGCCTGCACTGTTTCTAAGTTCATCTGTACTAATCTGCAGCTGTCTGAAATCATTACTTGTCTCTCTACTGTGGGTGCTCCACTTTTTAAGTTAAGCTGTGTCGTGACCAAGAAGAGAGCCTTTTTGGTTGTGGCATTCTGCCTTTGGAATGCGTTTTCTCTGGGAGGCTTGCCTGGTGCCTTATCTTCTTGTCACTTTGGTATAAGGTGGGCTTCTTGATTCTCCTAGGATTTTTTTTGATTTGTAGTTTTTTAAGTGAACGTTGTGTATACCTCTAAATCCTCTGTTATGTCCTAGGTGCAAACCCCTTTCTAAGAACTCAAAGGAGAATCTAGAAACATGAGGTCTGACCTGATAGTAGCTGTTCTCTTCAGGTGTACATGCTGCCTGGCTGCACATGTAATTTGACTACTTCAGTTAGCCATTTTCAAGCTTGCCTGGTGGGAGTTGCACATGTCTCAGACAAATGATTAGTCTCACACCTGACAAATTGTTGGAAGTCGTTGGAATTATTTACTGATTCTTCTCTGAACAGGAGAGATCTTGTTAATATTTTATGCTAGCTTTGCAGTCAGCTTCTCACTTGAATTAAGCAGAAATCTCCAGATAAGCCATAAATCTGGTAGAAAGGAGGAGGAGGAGAATCCAACCCAGACCAAACAAAAACAAAAAACAAAAAGCCCACAATTAAAATTTATTATATTTGTGGAGAGAGCATTGTGCGGTATAAGATAAATGGAGGAAATCTATCATATGATAGAGGTGTTCCCTTAAGTAGCATTATAATTTGAAGTCTACAGGAATGAATTCTGGGTTTCCAAATATTTCTCCTTCTGCCATGTCTTCCACACAGAATGACAGTATTTATTTGTTTTGATATGTTTGTGTGTTTGCTTTCAGAGAGGGAGAGCAAACGACATGTTCAAATGAGCTTCGAAAGGCAATATCACATGTTCAAGCTAGAGATGTACACTTATCTTCTAAAGAAATCAGTCATTTAATAAAGTTTTCACTTTCAAAACCAGTTTTCTGCACAAAACACCTTTTTTAAATTCATATCATAGATTTATTTTTACACTTTCATTTCTAGGTCAAGTGACTATGTGGAAGGGCAACATGGCGTTTTGAACTATGACAGAAATACTGATGCTGTACCAGAGGCTAGGAATATTGATGGCCAAATCTAGGTGAGTATATTTACCTTTGGCCAAACTTTCCTCTTCAGGGAGTTTGGAAATCTTTTCTGAGTGGGTTCTAAAGATAATTACAAAATAAACTTGCCTTCCAAAAAGTATTTTTCCAGAAAGAAGAAAATTTTTTTCCAAAGAGTTTCTTTTGTCTCAGGGATTCCTGGTCCAAACCCCATTACCGTATTTAAGGTACCAGTATTTTCAGTTGGTTCAAGAGGTAATGGTTTTCCAGATCCAAATGGGATTTATGTTATGTACGTGTTCTAAGGGCCAAGATTTGCATCTTGGGAGTACTCTCAGATCTGAGTTTTAGTTGAGATGTGTAAGTGGCATTTCTAGCAGAAAGTGTAAGGCTGGAGTACCAACTGCAACCCCTCTTTAAACATACTTGTACCAATTGATTTATATCACTATACTGGTTTCTACTGGGGTGGGCAACTGCAGAGGGCATGGGACAGGTTTTGCCCATGCCATCCTAGTGTTCTGTGTCCTCTGAAAACCAGCCTGAAAACCATCATCAGTTTTTGAATATATACAGGGGTGAAGTCAGGAGAATGACAATGAACAAGAGGATTTTCATACAAAAGAAGATCATAAAAATAATTCAGGAACCTCAAACAAATAATAGAAACAGTATATAATATTTCAAACATGTTTGTTTGTTTTTACCAACACCCTACGCGGATAACAAGTAAATAAAGATAAATAACCACATAAATGAGGCTTGAATAAAATTCCAGCAATTCCTAACATAGACTATGAACTTTCATGGAAAACAACTCCATCCAGTCATAACAAGATGAAATGAGACGCATAAAAGCAGTCAGGCCCATACATGTACAGTCTATGTATGATGGCAGATGGCAAATGTCCACTCCTGAGAACATTTTTCTGATCTTCCTTTTTTTCTGACTTTTTTCCCTCCTGATTTTCCACAGTGGAATAATTTTCAGCATTGAACATGTCAGTTTCCAACGAAGTACATGGGTGGGATTAAGAGTTGGTCATACTTGAAGTATACTCATTTAAGTCAATCAGACAACTTACAACTGAGGAAATCAGTTGATTTCAAAGTTCATAGATATACTCTGAGCAAAATGCAAGTCTAAAATCAATCCTCTGATTACCTGTCACTTATGCATACATTGTCCTCTCATTGATATATAATGGTTTATTCTGTATGTTTTTGTGTGTTTTTTTTAGTATTTTGGAAATATACTTTTATGTCATTCACTTTCACTTCTTTAAAAATAATCTCTCTACTTTGGCTTTAGCAATCACATGGTCTTCTAAAGAAGTCATGGGTAGCTGCTGTAGCTGTCCAGATAAAGAAACAGTCCCTGATAACCATCGAAACAAATTCAAGGTAAAATTTTGAAGGGTTTTGCCACAGTTCTGATTTAGGGATGGAAGGAAGGGATAAAGTTGTGAGAATTGATAGAGATTATTCAGGCATCTTGTTTTTTTCCCCCTTCTATATTGACTTAGTTTCTCATTTGGTAGGTTAAGAAATAACGGAATCATAGTGCTTTTGTGATGAATATTGTAGGGTTCCTCTGTGATTATCAAAGATACAGCTTGGGGTTTTCTTTTCTCATAGCTTTAGGAAAGTGAATAAAGATGATATAAATAATGACAAGTCAAGGTAGACAAAAAACTATAGCCACTAGTAACTTGAAGTTGGTAGGTAATACTAGGTTTTAGGTTTTTTCTCTTAGGTTTTCTCTGGAGAAAAAAAATAGAATAATTTGAACTGCTTATTAGTCCTGCACCATATCAGACTTATTTATTGTATAGGAGTTTTATATATAAAATATCTGTTCAGTTGAATTTGGTAAGATACATATTTGTTTTTAATTAATGAAAAGTAACTATAGTTATGTTTGCTTATATGTGCTAGTTTGTGATTTATTTTTAATTTTTAGGTTATAAATGTGGATGATGATGGTAATGAATTGGGTTCTGGTATAATGGAACTTACAGACACAGAACTAATCTTGTATACTCGTAAACGGGACTCTGTTAAATGGCATTACCTCTGTCTCCGTCGTTATGGCTATGATTCCAATCTCTTCTCTTTTGAAAGTGGTCGAAGATGTCAAACTGGACCAGGTATGTATAGTAGACTCTTATTCAGTATGAAATAACTTATGAAATAATTCTGTTAGGTGGAATTGGGTTGTTGAGGAAGTGTTTTGGTAATAGTGGTGGTCCTGTAGAAGAGCTAGAAGATAAATATTATTTGCTAGATCAGCCCTAGTATTAAGCAACATTATTTGGTCTGATTCAAGCTGGATCCCTGATATTTTAATGAAATCTAGTTTAGTAATTCTTCCCTTTCTGAAATCTCATTCTGATTCACATTGTTAGGTAGGAAACTTAAAATGGACCATACTTGTCTCATTCTTACAGTGTTCTGTTTAGACCTCTATACCTGTCTGTGTTTTAAGGACCTATCAGAACATACATATAAACCAGGACTGCTAAGGGTGGGGGTGGGGGTGGGGGTGGAGGTGTCATCCAAGGGACAGAAATCATGTAGGATGATGATGATGATGATGATGATGATTAAATCATCATCATCATCATCAGATAGTTACTTTGTCGTGCTTTAGGATCTGAAGGACGGATCAAAAAACAACTTGCCCTGCAGCATGTAGGGCTGCTGTTAGTGAAAAGCAAACCTAAAATCTCTTTGGGCAAAGAGAACTCTTTCATTTGTTACTTATTTTAGGATGTTGCACTATAGTTATATGAGTTTATCATAGCGTATCAGAAAATAACAAGTTATCTTACTGGATATGCTACAGTAGTGGTATGAAATTTGGATGGGTAGTAAATATTAACTGTCCAGTAATCTGCCATAAGTTGCAAAGTGCTCTTTTCTAATGGATGAAATAGACAAAAAGTTGGCCAGTATGCAGCATGAAGAGATACACATTGTGGCAAAAAAATATAAAATAAAAAACAATTCTTTCTTTCTTTCTTTCTTTCTTTCTTTCTTTCTTTCTTTCTTTCTTTCTTCCTTCCTTCCTTCCTTCCTTCCTTCCTTCCTTCCTTCCTTCCTTCCTTCTTTTCTACTTTTTTTAAGGGGGTCTGAATTTACAATATCTTACAATGTCTTTGTGCTGTGCATGAATAAGATTTAATGGGAAAAGGAATAAAAAAGAAAAAAGTACTCTAATATATCTGTATAGATCTGTAGAGGAAACAAACCTATAAATCTGCTTGCCTGTCTCCAGAAAGGTATTGTAAAGACAGAAATGGTATAGAATTGGGCAACCAATAAAAGTATGAGATTAGAATCCCTTTCCTGTAAGGCTAAATCATTCAAGATTTTTCTTTTTCCTGGGAAGGAAGTAGATAAAATATCTTCCGCCAAACAATAGAACTGTGACAGTGAATTCAGGAGAGGCTAAGCAGAATGATTTTTCACAAAATGTGTAATATCAACTTATGGAATTTGCTGCTGCAAGATGTGGGGGTTTTCTTTGGCTTTGATGGCTTTAAGATATCAAACAACTTTGTTCAGGGTAGGTCAGTCAGTGCCTATTAGCCACAAAAGCTGAATGGCTTGTTGAGAGGCAAGAACACTGCATCCCAGTTGCTGGAAGCATACAGCAGAGAAAGAGTGTTGCTTCCATTTGTGTTTATAGATTTGAGAGAGTCATGGAATTTGCACACTGGCATTGCATAAATCATAGCTGTGATATTGTAGGAATAAATGATATAAATTGTAAACACTTCTATAACCTTAAAAGCATGTCACTCACTATTTTTACTGATGGTTTTTTGAAACCAAGTTATATCACAGCAAAATTGTGTGAAGAGGAAACATTCCTTTAGGGACCCAGCTATTGGTTAGTACTTTCTGAAATCAAGTATGTATTTAAAGACATCTGTTTACCAACATTTTAGATTTACATGAAGCAAGATTAACTTCAGAAGAAAAGAAGTGTGTTTACATGGCTTGTCTTGTATAAAACTTATCCTTTTTATCTCCAGCCTGTTGTGTAAGCAGCAGTGTTTTCCTGCTTGTGTAAGCAGCAATGTTTTTCTGCTGTCTGTCTGTGTGTGTTATTAAGTATTTCTAGATTTAGTAGCTGTTGTAAAGAGAATATTCTGGTGAAAATAATTTAATCAAGAGCTTGCCAGCAGTGTCTATTTAAGCCACCTAAGGAATATGGAGTATAATAAGTGTAATCTCCAGCTGTGAGAGCATTTTTGAAATCCCCTTGAACTATAATTTTATAATGCAAAGCAGGACTTCTTAAGGAATAAAGGAAATCAGGGGTGAGAAACACCATTTCAGATGTTGCTGAAGTGCTCCCATCAGACTTAGTCAGAATACCCAGTGATGAAAGACAGTGGCAGTACAGTGCAGCACATTTGGAAAGCCATACATTCCCTAACCATGGTCTAAATGGCAACGCAAAAACTACATTATATGTTGCAGTTCTACTTTTATTCTGCAAAAGGGCATAGACACAGTGCATTTCAAGATTATAGGTGTACTTTTAAGAACATAGGAAGACCCATACTGGATCAAACCAAAGGCCTTATTATATCCAGCATTCTGTTCACACAGTAGCCAGTTAATTGCTTATGGAAACGCCACAAACAGGGCACAGACACTGTATAACTTTCCTGCTTTTATTTCCTCACAAACAGTATACAGAGCAGTACTGCCTCCAACATTGGAGATGAATGCAGCTATCATGACTAGGAAGTGTTGACTGCATTTCTCAGACTTCACATAAACAACTGCATTTCTCAGACTCCGTGTAAACAGCTGTGTATTGTTGTCTCATCCTCCCACAGCACTATCACACAGAGGCTCGGATGACATAGGGGCAGCAAACTAAAATCGTTGGGTTTTATAATTCGTTACTACAGTAAATTTCATTGGCTGAAGTAATAGTATTTGATAGTTTTAATATACAGTATTAGATAAGGTAAAGCTCAGCAATACCGAAACACACACACTTGTTAACAAGAATGTCAACTTTAACTTAATGCTTTCACTGGAAGAATAATCCAAAGCTGCAACTGCACTGATTCTTTCTTTGCTGATTATGGTAAGTTGGGCTCCCTCTGCTGTTGAAAGGCAAAGTGGAACAATACTAACGGAACATCCATGGTATTGTCTGCTTTGTTTCTGTGTCTATCCTTGAGACTAAAAGCAAATTGGCTTTGTCTGTTTCACCCAATCTGTTTTATAGTCCCTCATATTTTAACCTTTATGTGCACCTGGATTGTGAACCCTGTCTGAAATCCTTCTTAGTTCTTTGTGCAGGAATTTTATGTTGTTAGCATTGAGCAGAAAATATCTACTGCAGCAAAACTATATCTTTGTAAAGCTATTACTTAACAAGAAAATTTGGTTTCTGGAGATACATACTAATTTTTCTCTTTTGGATACTTATTGATTTTTGTTCGTTTACTTTTTTTAAAATTTATGTCTTCAAGGGATAGAAACTTTTTTTAAAATAACTTTTATTTTAATTAAATACGATAGTACTCTTTTATTAACAGGTTTACGCACAAATGGACTGTACCACTTCTATTAATTCAGAGCTTATCTTTGCAACTGAAAGGGTATCTAACAGATAATGTGCTGTTGTAGGAATATTTGCCTTCAAGTGTGCCCGTGCAGAAGAACTATTTAATATGCTGCAAGAGATCATGCAGAACAATAGTATAAATGTGGTAGAAGAGCCAGTAGTAGAAAGAAACCCACATCAAACAGAGATGGAAGTTCCAAGAACACCCCGCACACCTACCAGTAAGTTCATTTCTCTTGTCTGAGTGTTGAGTGTGAAACCTCAGTTCAGATGCCATTTTTTGATGTTAAAAAAAATTAAATTTACTTCATCTGTTCAGTAGGCAATGATTATTTGTGAATTTGTCCACATCTAGTGACAGCTGATATTGAACTGTGACCTGGAAGCTCTTTGACAGAATTAATAACGGCTGAAACTGTAAACTAACATGTTGCAGAACCATAATCACTGTTTGAATTTGGAAAGATAAAATAATTTCATTGCAGCTGCCATGTTGAAAACAATTTTAGAAACTGAATGTTTTCTTTTTCTTTGTTTCCTCTTTTATCATTACACTCTGCTTATTCCCTTGCTTGCTGTACATTTTTGTCCTCAGCCTGCTCCTTATTTAGTTACAAAATAGTCCTTTTGTTTAAACCTTATTGCAATCCTCTACCTACTTACCTGAGAGTAAGTTCCATTGAACCTAAGAATAGATATGTATAGTATTGCAGTATGAGTCATAAAGAGAAACTGCTTAAATAACAGTTCTATTTAACAAATGTGTGGTTTAGCTGCGTAGGTTTGTGACAGAATTTTTTTGGTGAGGAGATTGATTTTTATCAAAGAGCTTTTTTTTAGATCTTGGAGTCTACAGATCTCAGAGTGGGAGGAATTGTTGTCCTTGTTAGTGTGATTTTTTTAAAGTCCAATTTCCAAATCTCTTTAATTCATATTTCTCAAACAAACAAGCACACTAATCATAACAAACCGTATCTGTTCACAGTTCAAATAAGCCTTTAGACTGGGCAGAGGAATATACTATATACTTACATATAAGTCTAAAAATTTTAGTCAAAAAATTGACCCAAAAGACCTGAGTTGACTTATCCGCACATCAGTGGAAATACTGTATGTTAACTCTTGTCAAAAAAGGAATCATCCCCTTTTCTGAGTAGAGAGGTGAAAGGTGAGTGCTTTGTCCATCCAGAAAAACCTAAAATTAGCATGACCCCCCTTTGGTCTCTGGGCACTCCTTTGAAGGAAACCACCATTTTCCCATCCAGCCATTTGAAAAAAAAACAGAAATGGCACCACAGCAGAGAGAGTAGAGGAGATTGGTGCTTCTTGTAGGTTCTCCTGGATGGACCAAACTCTCACCTTTCGCAAGATGGTTCCTTTTTTTTTTTTTTTGAAAGTTAATACTATACTTTTATTTATTTATCTATCTATATCTATATGAGAACCATCCTTTTCTCTGAGTAGAGGGGCAAAAGTCCTGTTTGAATGGAACCATGCTGTTCTCTGAATAGAGTGGCAAAAGGGCTGTGTGAATGCCTGGGCAGGAAAGTGGCAGTGGCCAGGGGTAGCTGGCCCCCCAAGGCACTGTTGACACTTTCCCCTCTCTGCAGAATGACCCTTGACTTTTCCATGGGCCATAGCGAAATCCATAATTTTGGCCCTTGCAAAGTAAGTCTTAATGATGAGGTAGGACTTGTAGAGACTTGTGGGAAGGGAGAGCAAAATGATTGTGAATCCTGCAATTAATACAATTAATTAATACTGTTTTTAAGGGCATGGAAATGTTAAATGTGCATTATCCCCTTTTCCCTGTATTGCATTTTTGAAATACAAAACTCATTCTGAAAAGAGATTTGAATCTATACTTCATATTCTTTGATAATCAACTGCTGCTGATTATGCAGAACCAGTGAATTTGAATGCTGCACAATGAAGTCTGTGAGAGAGAAGTTCATGAGCGTAGTGGTCTAAGAGTTGGACTAGGACACTGGGAAACCTGGGTTTGAATGCCTGTTCAGCCATGTTGTTGTTGTCTTCAAGTTATTTCCAACTTATCATGACCATAAGGAAGACCTGTCATGGGGTTTTCTTGGCAGAATTTGACAGAATTGGGTGAACTTGGGCAAGTTCACCCAATTCTGTCAAATTCTGCCAAGAAAACTCCATGATAGGTCTTCCTTATGGTCGTGATAAGTTGGAAATAACTTGAGACAACAACAATAATAGCAACAAAGTCTATAATCAGACAACTAAAGTTAATGGCTAAATAAAGGAGTGGTAGAGGAGGGGAATCCAGAAATGCTCAAAATGGAATTAGGAAGCATCTTATCGAAAAAGTTTTTTTAATATTCTGAATTCTCTGTTCTCATAACATAATCCATTTTGTGAGAGTAGATCATAATATGCATAGGTGAGAAGAAATCAGGCTGTATTTCTTGGTAAACATAGCTCAGGACAAGTCCATACTTTCTGTAAGATATTATGATTAAATTTAATCCATCCTCCCAAAAAGGGAAGATTTCTCATTATCAAGGTATTTTAGCTTGTTTTGATCCAGTTTCATTTTCCTTGTTTTTAAAGTGGTATGCTACCTATTGCTACATCTGTATTTTTCTAAAGAGTCCTAAATATCTAGTATAAATGGAGCTGTTGTAAATGTGTAGTGCCTTGCTGTGCTAACACACCGTTCTGCAGAGGGTTTCTTCTCCTCCTTAGTTCATCTGCTTAGTTTGGGATGAGCTGTTGATGGATGAATATGCTGTATTTGCCAGTGTATAAGACGCATTCCCCCACCCCAAAATAGCCGTTGAAAATGGGGTGTGTGTTACACTCTGGGTGTGTCATTGTGAGCTCTCCTTTCACTCCCTCTGTTTCCACGCCAAGACAAAATGCATAGGAGAGGGAGGAGGTGAAAGGGCAACTCCCATGAAACTTCCCCCACTCCCCCTTTCCTTCTGTTTTGCCTTGGTGGGGAGAACTCTCTACTGAAGCAAAATGCATAGGAAAGTGGGGAGAGGGTCTAGGGAAGCCCCACACCAGCACTGGTTTCACCCTGCAGACCCCCTCCTCCCTTTCCTATGCATTTTTTCTGTGTGTAAGAAAGTGGGAGAAGGGCTAGGAGGTGAAAGAAGTGCTTGGGTAAAGCTTCCCCCAACCCTCTTCCTTTCTGTTTTGCCTCAGCAGGAGTTGTCTGCACTGAAGCAAAATGCATAGGAAAGGGAGGAGGAGGGCTAGGGGCAAAAGGAATGCTCACTCAAGGCTTCCCTAGAGCTCCCCTCTCCTTCCTGTGCGTTTTGCCTTGGTGGAGAGAATGCCCATCAAGGCAAAATGGGAGGGAAGGGGGTGGGTGGGAGAAGCCTCGCCAGCATATAAGACATAACGGGTACTCCCCCCCCCGCCCAAAAAGAACCTTTGAAAATGGGGTACATCTCATATACTGGTGTATTTAATATACTGGCAAATATGGTATGTTTTCTAAATTAAAGGATAATTGCATTTTCTTTTTATGCAGCACCAGGGTTGAGTGGGCAGAATTTACCTAATGGATATCCAAGGTACCCCTCCTATGGAGATGCTTCGTCACATCCCTCCAGCAGGCACCCTTCTGTAGGAAGTACACGTCTTCCTTCAGTAGGTGAGGAGTCAACACATCCCTTGCTTGTGGCTGAGGAGCAAGTAAGTTCTTTTTAAAGTTTACTTCCTAGTATTCATATGCCCATTTAATTCTGTTGTGGCCATTCATGATTGAAAGAATTCTGTTAATTTCTATTAACACTCTGCATTTTCATAGTGGAAGTTCTTGAAGATAGCTTCTTGACTGAGACAGTATTCATGTTTCCATATACTCATTTGGGATGTACCAAAAACATGCAATCATGAGGAAAGAAGTAAATATGGCAAAGTGTATGGTAGCTATGTGATACCACAGTTGATATTTGACTCTGCTCTTTGCAGGTCCATACATATGTGAATACAACTGGTGTACAAGAGGAAAGAAAAAACCGACCAAGTGTCCGTACACCTCTGGAACGAAGGGTTTCCAGTGCAGAAATGAGCAACACAAAAGAGGATGAAACTTGTTCTGATGACAGAGATGCCCAGGTTGTATTGGAGCCTGAAGGAGTCAAATTTGTTTTGGGCCCAACACCTGTCCAGAGACAGTTAATGGAGAAAGAAAAACTGGAATCAAGTGGGAACAGTACTCAAGCTAGCGGGAACAGTACTGAAACTAGTGGTAGCAGTATTCAAGCTTGTGGGAGTAGTAACAATGAATGGGACACTGGGTATGACAGTGATGAACGCAAAGATGTTTCTTCTGGTAACAAACTGACATATGAAAATGTAAATAGATTGTCCATCCCTAGCACCTCAGGGATCAGGAGAGGTCGTCTGCTATCATCCAGTACCTCTGATACTCAAAATGTCAACAATTCAGCTCAGAGGAGAACTGCATTGTTAAATTATGAAAATCTTCCATCTTTGCCTCCAGTTTGGGAAGCCCGCAAGCTCAGTAAAGAGGAGGATGACAGTTTAGGACCAAAGACACCTTCTCTTAATGGCTACCACAATAATTTAGATCCCATGCATAATTATGTCAATACAGAGAACGTAACAGTGCCATCAAGTGCTCACAAAATAGAATATGCAAGACGTCGGGACTGCACCCCAACAGTCTTTAATTTTGATATTAGGCGACCAAGTTCAGAACACAGGCAGCTCAACTATATACAGGTTGATTTGGAAGGTGGTAGTGACTCTGACAACCCTCAGACGCCAAAAACTCCTACCACTCCACTTCCACAGACTCCAACCAGGCGCACAGAGCTGTATGCTGTGATAGACATTGAAAGAACAGCTGCTATGTCAAGCCTGCAGAAAGCACTGCCTCGAGACGACGGTACTTCTAGGAAAACTAGACATAACAGTACTGACCTGCCTATGTGAGCCTGGAAAGCATTAGTTAAATCATTTGCACCTTTGTGAAGTTTTTTTTAAAAAAAATTGAATGAGTACCCTGTTTGGTTTTTGAAATGCTATCACTTTTCATAGATTTATAGGTTTTTTTTTCTTCATGTGCTTGTTTAAAGGGAATTTTAAGGTAGAGAGAGTATTAAATAACACTATCGTTTTACAATTGTAGAAGCAGCTTTCGGTCAGTTTTGCCATCTTTTTATAGTGCCTGTTTCACTGACTGAAAGTTGTAGTGGTGTGCCAGTGTCAACAGACTGGCCAAGTACATAAAGTCACTGAAGGTGTTACGACATTTCTACGCCTCCTGAAAGTTACATTGCTCCCAGATCAGTGTAGTCTCTCATAATATATATCTGAAGATTCACGTGTTCAAGATCACGTAACCCCATTGAGAGAGCTTCTGATTAGGCTGAGTTGTGTTTTAAAATGGTACAAATCATTTTATCCAATTTGCATGGACTAAATGAGTTTGTGGGCTGTGAACCAATGTTTAATAGGACTGACCCCCCAAAACCCTCCCAATAGGAGCAGCTTGCTATGGTACTGAAGAATGCAAGTCTGTTAATATAGCCAGTTAATAGATTTCAGATTTAAAAGTGCTGACTAGAGTGCCATTACTTTAAAGAGTTGTCTGGCTAGAGACTGAGAAAAAAATTACAGAAATCTGCAACTTGATAGACATATATTAGAATATCATGTAGCACTTGGTTTCAGTTTTAAAACAGGCTACGAACTAATGACCAGATGCACTTTAAAATCACCCAACTACAAATCCAGCAACTAGAAATTGAGAACCATTCTCTTATTGTCAGATCTATTTTGATTTCAGAATAAGATTGTGTGTCAGTTACAGGATTTTTTTTTCTCTGCAAAGAATGCATACTGTTTTGCAGGGAGGTGAGATACACCTGGATAAAACGGCACCTTTTAGTTAACTGAAAAGTGTGTCATCAAAAGAATATGGTTCTGTAAGGCTGAATGGCTATATGATTGATTGTAGCATTCTGTGGGGTTTTTCTGGCCCAGTGCTGTGTTGAGAAGTGTGCCCCCTGCATCCAGTCCCTCCCCTTGCTTTTGGAGGCCAGCATCCCATCAGGCAGTCTGAAAGGATGCAGTCAGAAGGAAAGAAACAACAACCAGTCAATTCTTCCTTGTGTATGCAGAAATATTATCTACCAATGCACTAGTGCTTTTTGGGCCATCTTGAAAATAGAGCTTCAGAACTGACTTGTTACTGTTGCCATGTGAAAAATCACACCTCTCCTCATCAACGTCTGAAACCAGTCTTGGTTTAAGTTTGCCGTATTTTTTTTCTGTAGTTGTACAGATACATTCACTCTAGACAGTTGTGATCTTATTTATAATTACATTATCTCTGTGGTGGGATATTTTTACTTCTGGTTCTGTAAAATGTCTGTTCCCTTCCTTGCTTTTCATTCACCGTTTCCACCTCTGTTGTACAGTCTTTAGGTTGTAAACTCTTAATTTTGTACATAGTCTTTGTTCAGTGTATTTTGTGTGTAGCATCTTTTTCAGTTTCTGTATTACCATGGAAACGCTTTCTGAAGGCCCATTGGTAATCCTGTTACTTATCAGAAAGGCCTTCTTTATTACTTGCACAAATGGAAAGATGCATATTAGATGTTTGAGAATAGAAAGTGCTGTGGCACCTTAGAGGAGGGTATGTTGAGGCATGAGTTTTCACTTTTAGCTTCTTCCAGAAAATAACTGTGGGCCATTGGAATGGTGGGTGTGAATTGTAGGATTTATCAAGACAAGTCAAAAACATGGTTCCATTAATAATAGCACTCTTAGTTTCTGTGAGACCATGATCTTTGTCTTAAATATCTGCATTGGGATATCTGTTTAAGATGTTAAGCGTAACATTCTTTCATTGCTGTCATAATGTACTTTTTTTTGCTGGTGTGCTGAGCTTGATGTCATCGTGTTCTGTCCTAAGATACGTTTGCTGGCACAGCAAGTCTTATGAACTGAGTAGCTACTGAATGTGTGGAGAATCTCTGAAATCAGTATTTATCAAGATATGAAGTTAACTCTTTAATAGATGGATGATACTTTAACTACTGCTGAATATTTCAGGTACCTCTGGTATCTGCGGATCTTATCTGATAATCTCTTCAGGACTCTGTCACTTTCACAGTAACGATGCCTGGAGTACAGCTATTGAAGTGCAAAATTTATAGTAGCACAGACTAGTGGAATTGCAGAGGAAGCAAGCATTGTCATGATGCTTGCAGAATGGTACCACTGTTCCTATCAGTTTCAGAAAACTTTTACTATGGAAATGAAAAAGGCAGAAATAAGGAGGAAGATCACAATATGAGAAACTTACTTTCTTATAAACCTGAATTTTTTTACATTAAGTGTATGAATTGTATAATATAACTTAGCACATAATGGTACTGTTATATTTATGAAATTTAAAATTATAAACATCATTATTTAAAGAATAATTACAAATCTGTCCAGTGTTATAGTGCAGCAGCTGCAAATCTAAGACTGCAGTCCTCTAGATGCTTAAATGGGAGTAAGTCCTATTGAATTCAGTGACAGATCTCAATAAACACACATAAGATTGTATTGCAAGGTGTCTTTATTTCCAGCAATTGTAAAATAGAAAACCTGAATTGGCATAAACATTATCAGTATTGCAGTAAGCAAATATTTTATTGTTTGGGCTTCAAAATAGAATGTGAACCTGAGCATTATCATGCAGAAGCAACAGGAACTCATGTTTTTAGAGAGAAGCTCTAAAAATTATGGAGTAGCAGTAAATTTGGATACCTGGTTAAGCTTTGCAATCATGCATTGTCTTGGAAATGTCCTGTGCACAGTTCTTTGGGATTACATGACATTGAATTCACTGGGACTTTCTCCTGAGTAAACACTGATAGGAGCAGGCTTGAGTGTTCAGTCACTATAGAAAAAATTAGCTGCCCCACATCCATTTTATTTTATTTATATGCCATGGGATCTCAGTTAATGAGTAACTGAAAATACTAGGATTGTCTCTCCTTCACCAGATCCGTAACTTCAGTTTCTGAACTTTCATTTGAAGCTTAATGGACTTCACAAAAGAACCAGGTTTCTGACTATGTTCTGTATTCTGCTACATTTGAGAATATTTTTATAGCATCACATCTTCAGAGTACTGCTATATATTAGCAATATTTTGATCATTAAAATTTGCTGTCTTTGAATCTTTGTGTAAAAGATTCGTAGCAAGGTAAATGTTAACATTGCTTTCAGAAGTGACTCTCTCATTCCGAACAAAGAAAATGCTATGTAAGGAATCTCTCCTGCAACATTCAACTTTTTATTAGAAAAAAAAATGCTAAAAGATTATTTTGGTGAAAAGTACCTGTGATAATTCAGATTTTTCAGTTTTCCTCTGAATTTTCACATCTCTCAATACTTGCCCCTTGGTATTGAACAAAACTGCATGCAAGCTATTCAAAAGCTAAATGTCTTCTAAGAATATTTGGAAGAGCTGCCTCTCCCCTTGCCCCTGCAATCAGTTAGAAACATAATGATATCAAGAGAGCCTTGCTAGACTAAATCAAATTACTGTCTAGTCTGGCATTATTTTCCCACTGTAGCCAAGCAAATTATGAAGAAAAGCCTACAACCATATGTGAACACTCTCTGGCTCATGTTCCCCAGCAACTGCTATCCAGGGGTATCCTGCCTCCAGTATAGCAGGCAAAATATATTGTTGTATCCCTGTTCTTTTGTGAACAATACCCTGGCAAAACTCCTTCTCTGTTCATTTGTGAGTTTTATCTCCATTTCAATAATACTTAAAGGACTGAATACTGCCCTACTTATGATATTTGATATTACAATGAGATATACAGATAAAATCAGGGGATATACAAAAGTTTCAGGCAAAGCTTGAAACATGAGCCAGATTCATTCAGACTGGTACTGATGATTTCTGAAGTAAAGTAAGCTTCACTGGAAAGTTCCCAGAACTAAGACAGAATGCCAAGTGGTGCTTAGAAAAAGTTTCAGGATTTTGGAGGTATGTTGGGAGGATGGGTTGACATCTTTCAGATCTTTCTATGAAAATATCCAGGGTGGATGGGTAAGGGAAGGAGTGGGATTGATTGATTAATTGATTGGCTGGTTAACTTTGTATTCCCATCACAGCTTTTACCAGAGGCTCTGAAATCATTTGGGTTTGGAAGAAAGATTGTGACTTTGATGAAATTCTCGATTCCAGAGCTTCCTTCTTTTATCTGAGATATCAGATAAAAATATTAATACTGGTTTCTGATTCCCGCAGGGCTCACATTGCTTTGCAGAACTGTAAACAACCATGAGAGAGAGGTAGGATATCAAGCAGAGATGCAAGAATGACTTGTGAAAAGGCCATTGTTCCAATACTGTCTAACAGCAGGGTGGGCAAAATGTGGCCCCAGGAGATGCACACAGCCCCTAACTCTTCCAGACTCCCCAAGCTGCACTTTTTTCCGGCTCAAAAAAGAGTGTGTGTGAGAAGGAAAAGGTTTCCGGAAGCCCTTAGAGGACTGCAAATTTCTTTCAGTTCTACCAAGAAATAAAAAATTACTGGCATTTTTATTTATTAAAATCCAAATCTAAAAGAATGTTCAACAAAATCCCCTCGACTTATTTATCTGTCATTTGGTAGGTATGATCCCTTCTTAGAAAGGCAGCGTAGAGTAATGGCTTCAGTGTTGGACTGCAATCCTGGAGACCAGAGTTCAATTCTCTGCCCAGTCATGGAAACCCACTCGGTGTCCTTGGGCACGTCACACATTCTCAGCCCCAGAAAAAACCCTGATTTTCACCTTAGGGTCACCATAAGTCAGAAACGACTTGAAGGTACACAATAACAAACAACAATCCCTTAAGGTGCTATAGTGGTTGCAAATTTAACCCAATTTGGACAAAGAAGTAATTTTTATAGAAGTTTTAAAACTTTTAATCTCTTTCTATTTAGCTACGAACATTGTCTGGAAATAAAAAGGTTCTAATTTTGCTACTTTTTGAGAAGGTAGGGAACCTCTGAGATTTTCTGTAAGCAATTGTAAATAGAATGTGCCAGAACTTTATTGAAGCCTCTCCTCTGCAGCAACCTAAAGCCTAGCTGCCAGTATGCCATGCTGTTAAGCTCGGGACCTTGCATGTAGCGGATGAATACTGCAGAGTATCCAGTAAAGTATAATGAGAAAGAAGATACAGCCACAACATATTCCTTGATGCACCGCTGCAGTTTGATCAGTTGTCTCTGAATACTGTTCCCATGTTCTTCTCATATGTATTATCCACCTGAACACCACCTACTTGCCAATTGCCATGTATGTTGGAAAGAAATTGTACTAGTTCTGTCCTTTCTCATATTATGTCACCTGAAAATTCCTCTTTGCCTCTTCAGTGGGACAGTGTATCTAATTCGCTGCTATCAAATGACAAGATATGCACTTTATTGGAGACCTGTAAACCTTGTGATAAAACTCCTCATTTGCAGACTTGGGGCTCCTTTTTTACTTTGCCGTCAGTATTAATACTTATTTTGGACTTGCGGTCTGCTTACCAAGAAAGTGCTTTACTTTTGAGGAAATAAGTAACATAATAGTGAAACTTGCTTCAGAAAGTTGCAGTACCCCTTTGGTTTTACAGTCAGCTCATGTTTTCATGCAGAAATAATGCATGACTTATGTCTCTGGTACCCTTATTTGTTAATCTTAGCTGTGAATTAGTCAACCCTTTCCTTATGTAGAAAAGGTACAGTATATTTAGTTGTGTTATTGATGAGGTGAAAAAAGGGCAGATGTGACAGTCTGATGTACCTCTACAATGCAGTTTCACTAGATTTATTGACTAATAGGTATAGGCAATACTACCTGGAAAACCATCTAACAGTTATCCATATAAAGTCTTAGGTTTGGGTTTTTTTTTTTGCGGGGGCAGGGGAGACTTTCTAAACCCAGAAGTGAAGGAGCCTTATAACCCAACTTTTCTTTTGGCAGTCAAATTTGCATATAGATCCTTATTCTGCATGCTATTCTTCAAAGGTCCATGTTCCTTAAGAGATCTGTATTTTGGCATATAGTGGCAAAATAGAAGGGAGGGTGGATGGAGACTGCTTTGAGGCTAGTTAGATTTCTAAGCACAGTAACAAACAGCTGTACCCATACAGCTCTGTATTCCTATATCACAGGAAATTCCTCTGACTCAGTAATAGTTTCAGATATTTTACCAGATACATTTTTATCATTTTTATTGTTTTTTAAAGAGATTTTACTGAAACAAACATAACCAACAAAGAATGCATTTCAGATCAAGTACAATGAGGTATATTGAGTTTGTATTTTACCAGATATTGATAACATATTTCCAAGCACTTTTTCTGCTACCAAATTTCTGCTACCACAAAGGAAGAAGCTGGAATTACAAATATAGGAAGCTACTGCATACTGAGTCAGATTATTGGCCCAGTTTTGTCAACTTTGGCTGGTTAACAGTTTGCCAGGCTTTTGCCAGGCTTTTGGAAGATCACTAATAGTCCCAGGTGGTCTCATCACATTCTAACTAGGCCTGACTCTGTTATGCTTCCAAAATCAGATGAGATCAGTTGTATTCAGGGCTGCATTATGGTATAATTGCTTTAGAGAATACCACGTTTCTTTGCCGTCATGGAGCTCATGCAGTTAATCCCACAGTCCTACTGAACACGTGTACAGCCCTTTTGTTTGCCTCCTGGACAGGACACCCTGTTGATGTAATCATCTTTGAACAACATTCTGCCATAATGTGAGATGATTAAATAATTTCCATGTCTTATTTTTAATTTTACTGATGTGCCAGTTCTGTTCACACAAGTTTTTAGCAGAAATAAATCAGCTAAAAACTTGGCAGAAATAGTCATGCCTGAGGTGTCAATGCAGGGTGAATAGTCTTTGCATTTGTTTGTACTGTGATTGTGTTCTGCATCAGTAATTTCTTAAAATATAAGCTTCTTCTGCTTTTATATGCTAAGGAAACCAGTCAGCAAAGTGACATGAGGTCTGTGGGAATGCCCAACTTTTTTTTTCTTCCATAGGATCACACATTGGGGTACAAACATTTTATATGACTGGTGCAGATCAAAATTGATCTCTCCTTTTTGTGGTCACTGTTCCACCCTTCCTCATTTGCTATTGTTCTTTTTTTTTAATTATTTTTTTTCATTATTATGTTTCAAATAATTTTGCACTATTGCACATGTTTACTGAGAGACAAAATTAGCAAGACTTCTAACAGAAGTGGAGAACCTGGGTTCTGCATAACCTTGGTAGAACCTGACTACCCTTTGACCTCAGAAATGAGCTACATATGGCCTACATCTCAAGATTGTTATCTTTTATTCTTTTTCTCCTTCCCACAGTTTTTAGAAGTTTTCTTAAAATGTACTGGATATTTATGCAGTGTGTTGAAGTTCAAAATTGTGTGAGTGCATTTTCCTAAACTCTGGAAAGAAATAGATATGTACAGGAAACTTGCTAAGATTTATTTCTAGACCAGTGAGGAAAGGTGAAATGAAAGATGAAATACATTTTGGGGCAGACATAGTGTAAGAACGTACAGATTGTACAAAATACATCTCCTTGGCTTGGAATTTTTGTCATTAGTGCTGTTTCTTCCACTGCAGTGTACATTACTTTTTAAATTAGCAGTACACTAATCTTATATGGATGATAATTAAGTGGACTAAACCCAAACAGTATTGAACATGATCTCATAATGGTATATTTGTGAATTTTGTTACAGTTTGGATTTTCATTCCTGAATTTATCTAGTTAATGAAATCTTTTTTTTCCTTCTCTAAAAAATGAATCCCTTGTAACTTTACTAAGAAAAAGTTGAAGTAAATGTTCACTCCTTTAAATCCAGAAGTTATAATTAATAATATTGCCTGAACAAATATTCTGACATTGTACTGCTCTCTTCCCATCATTAGTGCTAGTCAGTTAGCTTCCTTCATGCCTTCCTTTTTAATGTCACTGGTATAACTTTTAGGCTTTCATTTTCTGTGTGAACAACAATGTATTCCCATTTGACACGTTCACAGTAACAATAGAGTCTTCAGGAACTGCCTGAAATATAAATTCTTGCTTCCCACTATTGAGGAGCGCATAAAAACAGCAATAGAATTCCTGCACCTTTCACTGGTTGTAAAACACGATCTTTTATACAGCAGTTGAGTTCCTGCAAACATCTCCCAAGATATTTTGACTTTAAAGTACTGTATAATGTTCCTGATGTATGTTTCAAGGTACACATGACCTCCAAATGAATGTTACATTCTTCTGAAATCCTAAAAGATTACTTTAAATAACACTAACAAGCATTAACTTTTCAAATGTAATGAGTGGAATGACCCCAGTTACTAAAGGTCATATAAATAATTGTTCTTGAGGTATGGCCTAGATTATTTTCAGATGTTCTGCTGGACTACACCATTGGTACACTAGGCAGGATTCTGAAACCATGAATAGAAGGAAGCTTAGGGACTGGGATTTTCCTGCACTCTTCCCCCACTGCAGTTCCTAAAAAACTATTTCTGGAGGTTAGTGGATGCAAGGCAGAGCTCTGCTTGGGAGAGGTCCTTATATGACTTGAGCTCTTCTTGTACATGGTGCTTCTGTCCAATCTGGGACACTCAATCTGGGACCTTTCCTCTAGCAGGCACGTGCACTGCAGCCTACCTTGTCCAGAAAGATTCCCTGACTTCTTAGGCAGGGGTAGAGGATAGGATATGCACATTTCCTTCCAAAACTTCTGCTCTCTTAACAGGTTCCAACCCAGAATTTACTCCACATAGAGGTAGTATTTTGTGTGAGAATATGAAGATGAAATTTAATATTAGACAACATGGCTTTTCAGTGTCCCTGAACCGTTGTTCTTTTTTTAATGAGTTTTAAAAATATAATTTCAAAGGGCATTTAGAATGCTTTTATCATTTTTTTAGGTTGACAAAATACATATTTGGTAAAATACATGCTTTCTGCTGTGTACCTTTGTGTATAAAATGAAATATATGGCTGTCATTGTGAATGAGATTGTTTGCTATCTTTGTAAAAGGCTGTCTTCCTAAGTGTTGATAAAGGGCTTGCCATGAGAAGGCTTCTTTGACAACTGTCCCCTGGAAATCCTGCCATAAAGTTTGTAATGTGGGGCTAGACTTGATTTGCAGTTAAAGACCAGATTACGTAGATACCAAGGCCATATGTTTTACGTGTACACACACACACCTACGCACGCACACCCCCCCCCATAAGGCATTTTGGAACAGTTTGACAATCAGCCTCATATGTGCCAGCCAGTCACAAGGACAGCTAGTGTTAGCCACAAATTGGGATTGGTAATATTGTTTCCCATCCGCACCTCTAAATCTTGGTTTGCAATGAAAAAAGAGTGTAAAGCTGATAGTCCTTTGCCACAAAAATTTCCCCTGCTTCCCTCCTCCATTCCTGCAATGGATAAAGAAATCTTCTCATGCATAACTTACATTCATTTAGCAGAACGCATCATGTTTACCTCAGACTAAGTGACATGTTTGACTTTCACATATGACCTGAAAATATGATACTGTTGTAATTATATGAATAATATCTGAAAGTTTTAAATTCCTATTTGTGTTTAAAGTTGAGATTACTATTTGAATTTTGCTTTCATTGGTACATTGATGTTTGGAGTATTGTGTGTAAAACAAATGGGTTTAAAAATAGAAAGGGTCCTTCGCTCAGGAATTTCTGTACTTTTTACTTAGCAGTGGATCTTACAACCTGAATTCCCTGTTAATTTTCAATGCAATACACACATTCTCTATATTAAAAATATGTATATGGTACTAATTCTTTATTTCCCCTGATAATTGCCAAACCTTGAACGCAAGCTGTCTTGTTTCTAAAGACATTGATTGCTACTGAATGTATAGGAAATGCTTCCACTTTTGTAAAAGAAAATAGTGTTTGTATGGTGTACCAGTATGGCATGTCTCAGCCAGCAAGTATGGTGCCTTGCTTTTTTATTTCTAGACATAACATTTCATTCCATTGTAGTGTTACTTATGTCTTCAGAACCACTGTGAGATTAGAGAAGAAAATAATGTTTCAGAATTTACAGTGCAACTGATCTAAAGTCTTAGCATTAAAATGGACAATAAAGTCCTGTAATCACCAGTGTGCCACAAATGCATTTCTTAAATGCCTAACTATACATTTCTATAAAAAGCCAAAACTGTGTTTGTATGTTACTTTTGTCATTACATTGTAAAATACTGTAAAGCTGTTGTTGTATGTCCTAATTTTGCATTTTAAAATGTTTTCCTACATAAAGGCATCGATATAACAACTTTGTATAAAAGTAGCTTTCTAGAGTTTTATTTTATAAAAAAAGTCTAAAGAGTTGCCAAAATATTCCCAAAAGTTCACAAACTGTTTTAAGCCCCACTTTTCCCACAATTACTCTTTTCAAACATTCCAGGCTTCCTTTTAAGAAGAGTAACATTTATACTACAGCTAATATATTTTCTTTTTCATCATCCATATACTACCACTTAATTTTGGCTTGCTTTTACATTGAGCGTACCCAATGTCCATTTTAAAATGTATTCTGTATTATTGACAACATTGTCCCCTCACCAGTGCCAGCTTCATAAGAACAGTAGCATGGCAATAAAATATCTGATTTTTACTATGTAAAAGTGTTTATTGTTTCTTTGGTGTTTGGTGTGGGATTATATTATTCCTTGTGTCCAAATCAACTGAAATCAGAATTTTATTTGTAAGTACACTGTACAATATTAGCTGTGAGGGACTAAATGCTAAAGATAGTAAGTATCAAGACCTTCTCTAAACTAGGGATTTACTACCTAGTTTGGCCTATTCTAATTCCCAGGAATTTCTAAGCTAACTTTACCTTCAACTCAACAGTTCCTGTTGGTATTTAGTATTGACTGAAGAGTTCTTTTGATTAAGATTTGGAGAAACATGGTGTTCATAGGGCAAGGCTTCCAGGTTGCTAGTAGACCATGCTAAAATCCACAGAATCACCAGATAGGCTCTAGATTAGAAGTTCCTTCTGTGAAATTCAGGTGTGCTGCTGCCATTCAGCACAGGCAATATTAAGCTAGGTAGACTGATGGTCTGATCTGGTATAAGATAGGTTCCTGTATTCCTGCCATCTGAGACAGTTCAGTTAGTGAAACCCTGTAAATCTAGTGACTTGAGCAGGGCAAATACAGGGACTGGGATGAACTAGGGCAGGAGCCAGTAATGAAAAGTTTTTATATTTTATGGAATATCTCAGGATTTTATGAAATACACTTATTTGTCTCCTGTTGGCACAGGTATGTTACAGAAGAGACCAAATGGAACACTTTTTTCTCCCTTTCCAGAAACAGGAAAATCTGCACCTGCCCAAATTCTCTTTTTGTTCCCAACAACTATTCGGAGCAGAAGGAAATCTTTTGGTGACGCGCGGTCTGCTCCCCTGATTTTAGCTTTTTCGGGGGGGGGGCCCTCCTGCTGTAGCAGTTTGAGTGTTGGACGCTGGAGACCAGGGTTCAAATTCCCACTCAGGCATAGAAACCCACTGGGTCACCTTGGGCAAGCCACGCTCTCCCGGGCTCAGAGGAAAGCAATGGCAAGAAATCTCTGAAGCAAAGAAGGACAAACAAGTTACAAGCGGTCTGATATGTGACTAGTTCCTCTGGTACGTAACTGAATTGAATCAATACTAGTACATTTTAATGTTTTACATGTAAAATCAGATCAAAAAGAGGAGAACTCAGTCGCCAGGTTCACAGCCTGCCTGCCGTGACTGTGATTACGGCGGGGCTGGGCGACTGGGGCCCTCCCGAATGTTTTGAGGCCTCCAACTACCGCACTGTAGGCAGAGCGATAACCCAAATAACATAAGCTATTTCCGCATTAGACTGTCAGAGTGCTAGTATTCCACTTTCAACATCCTATGGAATCCTGGGGTCTGCAGTTTAGGGAGGGGCTTCAAGAATGTTGGAAGCAGAATAATAGCACTACAACGGCCTAGCGCAGAAATGGCCATAGTTTCCCTCCTTTGTTTAGCGGGAGCAAAGAAACTACAACTCCCAGCATGCAACATTCTTTTCTTTCCTCCATCGGCGCGGCCTCCGAAACGTCGTTTCCGGTTCCCGTTGGCTCGGCTGGTGTGTGCGGGCGCGAGGCTGTTTCTCCGGGCACGCGGTAGTTGGGGACGTTGCAGTCGCGGCTTTGAGCTCCCCGTCGCTATGGTGAGTCCTGGGCCTTCCTCTCCGTTCTCCTCCTGTGCCTGGCGGCAGGATGGAAAAACTGATCCGTTCATCCGGGAGGGACTGCTGGCCGCCATTTCGGCGAGGAGGGAGGAAGGAAGGGAGGAAGGGAGGGTCGACGATTCCAGAAGTGCTCGAGCCGGGGAGGACAGGAGGGAGCCGGTCCCGCTCGGAGGGGCCGGCGCGCTGTGTAGACGCCGCCGCCGCGGCGGGGAAGCTCCGCTCTTTCTCCTAAAACGAACGGCGTTTGCGCCGAGAAACACCGGGAGGCCCCGAGCCGTTCCTTTCGTCTCCCGCCAGAGGGGAAAGGCAGAGCTCTCTTCGTGTGGGGCGTGAGGCGTGGGGCGGGCTTTCCCCTTTCTTGTCAAACTCTCGTCGCGAACGAACGGCTGCCTCTCCTTCGCATCTTGGTGGCGCCCGAGACAAAGGCAGCCGCTACTCTTTGGAAATGCCCTGCCTTCCTCTATCCTTTTTTCCTTTTGTGTTTCGCCTTCTTAGAATGAAAACCTGAAGCCCGAGACAGTCTCCTAATCTGCCTTGAGAGCTTTTCCGAGTACAGCGTACCGTAGAAATACTGTAAATAGTAAAGAAATACAGTACATCTTGCAAGTTTAAATCTCTCAGTATCCTGCTACAACTTTATGCCGGGAAAGCTTGGGGGCTGTGGAAAGACTGCTTCCCTGAGTTCTTGGCCATTTCTGCGCTAGCATATTATAGTGCTATTACTCTGCTCTCAACATCCTATGGAATCCTGGGGTTTGCAGTTTAGGGAGGAGCCAACTGGCTGTAAGAATGTAAGCCTGAAGTCGGCTTACAACCGGCCCTCCCTAAACTGCAGACCCCAGGATTCCATAGGATGTTGAGAGCAGAGTAATAGCACTACAACAGGCTAGTGTGGAAGTGGCCCTTGTGTTAAACACACGTTGTTCTAGCAGTTCTTTGGCTTCTCCTTCCTGCCTTGAGATAGCACTGTAGGAAATGTAGTTCAAATCCTTATGTTCTCTTTTTGTTAGTTGAGTTACAGTTCCCAGGTACAGGAGTTGCTTCATTGGAGAAGCAAGATCAGTTTTTATTTGCAAAATAAAAGCTTGTATTTGGATCTGTTCCTGAGACTGTGAAGGCGTTCTTAATTCTTTTTGTAATGCAACTTTACTCTGCAAAATTTCATCTGAAAGTTTCAAAATCTGTAACTATATTAGTGAATGATGGGCAAGATAAAAATTTTTAAATAATTATGTATGAAAAGCTGAAAGTAGGTTGAGAACGTACTGTTTCTCAACCTAATTAGTTCATATTTTAAAATGTACCTTTGTGAAATCAGGAGGCTAAATGCCATAAATATTATTTATCTAATAATGGTGCTGTAAAATGCAGCAGATGGGATGAACACAAGAGCAGTTCCACTCAGGGAACTGCTTCTGTTGGGAGAACTAGAATTGGGGACCTCCTTCTCCACTATTCTGGAAGGACAGGGTTCCCTTCAGAGCAGGTGTTTGGGCAATGTGCACGGCTGAAGGGGAAAGAAGATGAGAGGAAGATCCTGCCTGCTAGGTGTTTGCTAGTGATATATTGGATTGGGACCATAGCTGTTACTTTGTAAAATACCTCAAAAACAAATGTTTGTTATGTGTTAAATGTCCCAATTATAGGCGTCCCTGTCGCTAGCTCCTGTGAACATATTCAAGGCTGGTGCTGATGAGGAGCGAGCAGAAACAGCCCGTTTGGTAAGTTTAATATTAACTTCTTCTCAAGTTTAGAGCTACAATTGGGCCTTAGTACCTTTGATTCATTATAAAAGAACAATTTGAATCTCTTCTGGTAGAGTCACGTAAAGATTTTTTTTCTATGTTATTTCAGTCATCTTTTGTTGGGGCCATTGCCATTGGAGACCTTGTCAAAAGCACCTTGGGGCCTAAAGGCATGGTAAGATATTACTAAATTTGGAAATATGTAGCCTTTGTTAGTGTCATTGAGTCAAGTATTGAATATTGCTAATTATGGATTTGCAGGACAAGATACTTCTGAGCACTGGAAGAGAAGGCACAGTGACAGTGACCAATGATGGAGCAACAATCTTAAAAGCTATTGGAGTTGACAACCCTGCAGCCAAGATCTTAGTTGGTATGCTTGATTGAACATATTGTTAGTATAAATAACATATAATAGTTAGGACTGTAGATTTTTTGTTGCCAGAGAAAAATATGCTTCACCAGAGACTTCTTCATCTGACATTACCAGTTGTACTATGTTGATCGTTTTCATCAAAGCAACCAAAATTAAATGCCAAGAAAATCTGGATATGCAAGTCAGCTTTTGTAAAGTTCTGCTTTTATTACTCATGCAGTGAAGAGGAGATTGTGTGTGACCTGCTTTGTTCCAGATAGCAAAGTTACAGGAAATTGGTTTCTTATGCTTGCATAAGTACCTTTATTTAATAAACATAGAATGCTACATGGAATGCCAGAAATAAAGATGATATGGTAGCATTTTTCTTACAGATATGTCCAAGGTTCAAGATGATGAAGTTGGTGATGGAACAACTTCAGTAACAGTTTTGGCTGCTGAATTGCTAAGGGTAATGAAATGTTTTTATGTATTATGTAATATCTTTAAATGTTTTTTCATATGGGATCCTAGTTTGATAGAGATAAAATGCTTTCTGTAGCTTTTATAATTAATGCCTGGAATTTGCTGTTTCGCAGCCGACACTGCCAACCTACTTTACTAGGCAACCACTGCATTAGGCAAAAGAGGTCTATGAGCTGGCAGTTGAGGTGCGGGAGCTGTTTCCACTCTCCTGCCAGCTAGCAACTCTAAGAATCAGAATCCAGACCTCTGTCACAAGTCCTAGTTGCAGCCTTATTGACTGGTGGAAAGGAGGTGGAAACATCCTCCTCCAGCATCCTGATCACCAGCTGAACAGGCCTCTTTTGCCTGATCCGGCAACTACCTGGTAAGGTAAGTTTGAGAAGGCAATCATGACTACATAGTGTTCATGAATACAGATCACTTGTTGATCTCTAACTAGGTTATTCATCCTTAGCTGCAATATAGAATTCCAGCCAATCCTTTGAAAAATAGATTACTGCATTTTTGAGCTTTTGTTTAAATAGAATAAGTTCATTTATTTGAAAATAAATCCATTCTTCCATTTATAGTTTGGTGCTGCATAACATCAGGGTGAAAAATGCACTAAATTTACGACGAGTTGTAGATTACACTGAAAAGTATAAATTAATATGAGGCATCATTAAAGTAAGCTTCTTTATGTTGGTCAAAGTAATGTCAGTGCTGTTTGTCAATCAGTACCCTAGGAAATGTTTGATGGAAGACTGAACACCTGATATCTAAAGAAGGATTTCTAAAGCATTGAAACAATTAGAATGTGTTGTGATAAAACTAAACATAGTAACATGTGCTAGTTGAAGATAGTATTTCATTTGTGATTTATGCTAGTGTAAACTATTTTCATTAATAGGAGGCAGAATTATTGATTGCAAGAAAGATTCATCCCCAAACTATTATTGCTGGATGGAGAGAAGCCACAAAAGCAGCAAGAGAAGCCTTGGTGAAATCTGCTGTGGATCATAGGTTAGTTCAGCAGCTCTGGAACATTTGTCATCCTCAAGTACAGTATGAGGATGATCTTTGCAGCTATAGGAGGGAAGAGCAATTAGCATTTAATGGTTGAAAGCTAATTTTACTTGTAAAAGAATGATTTCATCTTGATTGAAACCAATGTCTTCCTATTGTTCTGTCACCATACAGTTTAAAAATTAGTGGCCAAAATTTACAGAATTGTGTAACATATCCTGTAGAGATTTAAAAAAATTATATGTTTTCTGCTTAACAGCAGTCCTTTAAGATAAGTGGAGATAATTGATGAAGCCACTGGGTGGGTAATGATGTAAAGGGTCCTTTTCTGAGACCCTAGATACCTATTTCTACCACTCCTGATCTTTAAAGACTCTACACTGTCCACCTGGGAGAAAATAATCCCTTAAGCAAGGTAGTTCTGTTTATAATGTTTGGGATGTCTCCACATTTTGATAAGGTGGTATTCTGGGCTATAGACTGTTTTGGATTGCCTCATTATGCTGAACGTGGTAGAGAAAAAGTGAGGGTGTTTAAAATCTCAGAGAAACAAAATGTTATAAGTCTAGTTATTCATGAATTTGAAATAGTGGAAGATTTAGCGTTTGACAGTAGCAGTTCAGTGTGTAGTTAATTGCTTCAGCAAGGAGATGCAGTGTCAGACATCTTCATGAGATACCAGGCTTTGAATGCCAGTGGCTAAAATGCTATGGTTACAGCATGCCCAAGTAAGCATCTTACTGGGATTTCATACACTGGGATAGTTTATTGTTTGTTTCTGACTCAGGGAGGCTCAGGTTCTCCTTTGTCTCATGAGCAGCTTGTGAGGTTGGTATAAGTAGCTGCTGTTACAAAGTGAAGAGTCAGCTGACCTGCTGTTACAGACTGAGCTTTGGCTTTTGGATCAGCATTTTTGTTGGAGTCTCAGAACCTTTATTAAGTTCACCTTTTCTGCCTTTCAGTGGAAATGAAGAACAGTTTCATAAAGATTTGATGAATATTGCAGAAACAACCCTCTCTTCAAAACTTCTTACTCACCACAAAACTCATTTTGCAAAACTTGCAGTGGATGCTGTTCTTAGGTTGAAGGGCTCTGGTAACCTGGAGGCTATTCATGTCATCAAGAAGCTTGGAGGAAGTCTAATAGACTCTTACTTAGATGAAGGTATCCCTTTATTATTTATCAACAGTGATTTCAGTATCCTGTGTGTCAGAGTTAGATGGACTTGCAGAACTTTGATATTGCTTAGACAGACTTTTCACTGAAAAAAGTATAAATCCATTGCATTACGGCAGTGGTTCTCAACCTGTGGGTCCCCAGATGTTCGTGGACTTCAGCTCCCAGAAGCCCCAGCCACTATGGTCAATGCTCAGGGCTTCTGGGAGCTGAAGTCCACGAACATCTGGGGACCCACAGGTTGAGAACCACTGCATTACGGAAAAGAAGCAATAACAGTATTTCCATGTTTCCTTTAGCCTTAATGAAGTTGAAAACTAAGTTTTGTCCTAATGTTTTGCATTCAGAAAAATGCTACCTGAAACTATTTCTGTTTTGGTGGATTGCATTTGCAGTACTTCCTGGATAATTCCAGTTTATAGGATGCCGATACTGAATACACAACCCATCTGATACAACCCTTTGTGTCACATTTTAAGATCTTGTATGAATTAACCATCTGAAGGGGCCTTAAATAATCCACTTCTATTTATATGAGCCTGCCTGAATTTAGAGATCTTTAGGGGAGGGCCTTCTTTATTTTTCAGCATTGACAGATGTACATCTGGTACAAACATGGGGGGCAGTTCTTGATGGCTCTTCCATGGCTCTGAAACTTCCCCCTAGAGAGGCTGAATTGGCAGCTACCTTTTTTTGTCCTTCTGGTGGCAGTTGAAACTTTTGTTTTCTAAGGCTTTTGTGTACTTTCTATTTATGGGTAAACAGTATTTAATAATGTGCTGTATTATCTGTATTTGTTTTTTTTTTTTTTAAAATTGATAGGCTTTAAAATGTTGTTCATAGTTAAATTGTATTTTAACACTTTTATTTTTCTGTGTTCTACATTTCTGTGTGCAGTACATTTTTATCGGTATCTGTTATCTGCAAATCACCTTGAGTCCCAGGATTGAGGGAAAAAATGGGCTATAAATAGATTATAATTTAAATCTTCTGTCATTGCTGGGATTTTGTTATGGTGGAATGTCTTAATTCTATACCAGAAAGACAGAGGGCAGTTCTGTTGGTAAATTGGTATACTCCAGCATTTCTTGGGTCTTAGTAGGCAAGGAGTGATTTTTACTATGCTTTGCCTTCCATTTTTTACCCTATTTCTCACCTGCTGTGTGTACCCAGCTGGATAAGGGGGAACTGTGGTCAGATCTTTGAGCTTAATGGAGGGAGAGTTCTAGTTGCTTCATGTGTTGGAGGGGGGAAGAGCTGATTTCCTCCTCTTTGATATCACATGGAGTTGTTTGCTGCACATTGTTATGAATAATAAGGCCATTGAGACAGAAAAGGAATTTTTTTCCCCACTTCCATTTTGAATGCATTCCATCTGAATAAGAGCAATTGGGCAGGGGATGATTTTGTGACCTCATAATTCTCTCCCTTTCATTGTCCTTATTGTTGTAACTTAAGTTTAATCTTTTCTTTCAGGTTTTCTCTTAGATAAAAAAATTGGAGTTAACCAGCCAAAAAGAATTGAAAATGCAAAGATACTTATTGCAAATACTGCCATGGATACTGATAAAATAAAGGTAAGGAAACCATCCTCAGTGACAGTATACTATATAATGTAATCAAACTGGAACATATAAGATTAGTGTTTGCATCTTTATGATTTGCTTTAGATATTTGGCTCCCGTGTAAGGGTGGATTCCACAGCAAAGGTGGCAGAAATAGAACAAGCAGAGAAAGAGAAAATGAAGGAAAAAGTTGAGCGTATTCTCAAGCATGGAATAAACTGTTTTATTAACAGGTATGTTGTAGAATATTTGGAATTTGTTGTTTACTCTTCAGAGCCTCTGCTGACAACTTTACTGCTGCATAATTTTTATAACCATGCTTGCACATGTATTACCAGATTATGTCTTGGGAGCCCTCTCTCTTCTGCGTCAGTAACTCTGTTAGATACCATTCTAACATCTAAGAAAATTATTCGTGATTTACTTTTGTATCTTGCAGAAAGTTCAGTTGTTGCACAAATTTTTCTTGTTTAATTTTATTGAATTAATGTAGGCTGCATTCTGCATGTTCACACTAGTGCTGCAAGTGTTGTTCTCCAGTCAAGTACTGGAGAATAATTGTATTGATAAGTATTAATTGTGGTGACAATATGATGCCTGTGGCATCATTACATATCTGAAAACCAACTGCTGAGGAGTGGGGGAATGCTATTAATCTTATGAACTTATTGTGGACTTCCCAGAGGCATCCTGGCTACTGTGGAAACTAGGGTAAACTAGAGAAACTAGGAATTGGCACCCTGAAGCCCTTGGAGCTGCTTAGACTTCTTTCCAAATTGCTGATCATCATCTAGGCTGGCAGAAGTTTAGGGGAGTTTTAGTTCAAAACGTCTGGAGAGCCACAGGTTGCCTTTCCTAGACTTAAGTGGACAATTGGTCTGATCCCTCAGGGCTTTTATTAATTATCTTAGCATTTCAAGGGGAAGTTTGACTCAAAATCTGAGAAGTTTCCAAATTCTTGAGGAACAAGCATATTCCCTATTTTCAGAGGATGAGGTCTCTTGCTGCATTATTATGAACACATTTTAAATTACAGGCAACTTATCTACAACTACCCAGAACAGATGTTTGCTGCTGCTGGTGTTATGGCTATTGAACATGCCGATTTTGCTGGAGTTGAACGTCTGGCTCTTGTTACAGGTACAGTGAAGAGTAACTTATTCTACAATTGATAGTGAATCTCAGCCTAGCATTTACAGTTATTTTCAGATTAGATTGAATTAGGATGGAGAAAGTAGAATGTATTTTAATCAAGTTAGTATGGGAATACATCACATATTAAGAGGTGTAATAGCTAGAAGAAAACAGACTCTCAGAGCTGCTTATGTGGTGTTGGATGGACTTGTATTGAATCTCCTAGAGTAGATTTCCTGTTGTTTGAAAGACATACGCATGGAGTTAAATAACTGTAGGTGGAATTCTTGCATGGTGGGCTTTCTTATCTCTTTCTGCTGTACTCGTGTGTACCTCTAGAATTCTACTTCTGAAGATTGGGGGACCTTCTGGAATAGGACTTTGTCACATACGTACTGTAGGAGGAAGAGATCAAGCTGGAGTCCCATTGATGCACTACTCTAGTGTAATGCTCCATTACACAGGCGTAATGCACTGTTTTCACAATTGCATAACAGTAGGAAGACAGAAAACCTCCATCCAGAAAGGAAGCTGCATGTCTCTGACCAGCTTGTTTCCTTAAAGGCTGCCTTCTGAATTGAGTCCTTGAAGCTAAAGTTGCTCTAAGGCAGTGGTTCTCAACCTGTGGGTCCCCAGATGTTTGTGGACTTCAGCTCCCAGAAGCCCTGAGCATTGACCATAGTGGCTGGGGGCTTCTGGGAGCTGAAGTCCACGAACATCTGGGGACCCACAGGTTGAGAACCACTGCTCTAAGGAGATTCCCTTGGAAAATTGTCTAAGGACAGCTCTCTGGAGTGCTTGTAGCTTTAAGTACTCATCTAAAAACTGGTATTTGAGGAGATGGGCTACTCAGGAGCTAGCAGAACTTGTAGAAGTATTTCTCTGCCTACCTTGGCCACTGCTGCACCCTTTTAATGCTGGTTGCCACTGCTTGTGTTAGCATAGTTATGCTGGCCAATAGGGAGCTTGGCTTCAGAATACCTACCCTCTTTTTTGTGCATGCTAAAGTGTATTTCACTTATGCAGAACAGTCTCTGGATCTAGGTTATGTGGAATCTATACTTTTTTTATATCAGATTTGAGTGATTTTTTTCCCCCTAGGTAAACAATTTCCAAGTGTTTTGTTATTTGTTTTGGGGATTTATAGAAAATAAATAATTATGGGAATTGCTATAAAGACTCAAGAATATATGAGTACTGACATTGAATCATCAGATGCACAATACAACCAGGTATTATTCCAGCCTGAAAGTAAAAGGTAACAGATCTATGTGAAAGTAGTATCTTAAAGTTCATGTTTAAATTCATGAGAGCTAGAAGTCAAACTGTGGTAAATGTTTATGCATTACTTCATAACAGTATATCTTGCAAGTTGGTTGTATGCTCCTATTTAGAAATTGCTTCCAAAAACTGTTTCATGCTAATAAAGGAAGGTTGTCATTAACTTGTGTTCTCAGGTGGTGAAATTGCTTCAACTTTTGATCATCCAGAATTAGTAAAGCTGGGAAGCTGCAAGCTGATTGAAGAAGTAATGATTGGTGAAGATAAACTTATTCATTTCTCTGGAGTTGCTATGGGTAAGTTCTGCTACTGAGTGTTGTTCAGAGTGATTGTATACTCCAATTATTCCAGGAAGAATGTGCTCAAGGAGAAGGAAAATAAAAAAAATGTTAAAATAACGTGCTCCCTGAAAACACTATCAAAGCCCAGCAGTCAGGGATTGACACTTCCACTCACACAAAATGACATTTAGTGAACTGATGATATTCTCCCCTCCTTAGCATACATTACACTCCATAGTGTGTCCAGTTCATCAGCTTCTATATCTTATCAAGCAATCATCCCAAGCATTTTTGCAGGCAAGGATTTGTGTCCATCTTTGTTTTTCACATCTTAGTTTTGGAGTACAACACACAAAACAAAAGAATGAAAACTCAAACAACACAACATCCACATAGTCTCAGCAGCAGGGTTGCAGAGAATACAGACTGGTCTGTTTCAAGTAATTTCTGACTTAACTTTCCCTATCATGGAGTTTTCTTGGCAAGATTTATTCATAGCTGTTTTGCCATTGCCGCCTTCTGAGGCTGAGAGAGTATGATTTGCCCAAGGTCACCCAGTGGGTTTCCATGACTGATCAGAGATTCAGTCTCACAAATGACAATGGCTTGAATTCTTAGTCCTGACTTAGACCAGACCCATTGTAGCCATTAAATTTATAGATATGTTGATTGACTATTCAACAATTGACTGAATAGGTCTAATCCAGTTGGGACTAACCAGCAGAATGCTAGCCAGTATTAGTCAGACATGCAGTCATGGAGCATTGGGCCTGCAGGAGGGTTCTACTGTAGTGGACAGTTCTCATTGTACATGAAAACTTTAGTCTGTTGAGGGAAAATGCCACTGTAGGGCTCAAAGAATGGAGCCTGTGATAGATTGAAACAGTAATGACACACCTGACAGAATCAGGCATACAAGTTCAAAGTCTGTCAGCACACAGGCAGCTAAACCAAGTTTATATTGATTTCTTGCAAAACTAAGCAACAGCAGCAACTGAACAGTAGGAAGGCTGTGACAGTAATGTAAATAAATAATATAAATTAACCAATAATGGCCAAATACTGTTTCCAGATAGGCATGGCACATTTACTTCTTGTAGTTCACACTGGTTCCAACAGGTAACATTGTCAGCAGAATGTGTCAAGTTTTTTGAGGACATGGGTTGAAATCCCCTGTTGGTGTACATTTTCTGTGGCTAAACAGACTTTCCTCTGCATAGCTTTACCTTTGGTTTTCTGGTCACTTTCTGACCTTTTCCTCTCAAATCCAAATTAACTTGAAGGTCCTGTTTCGTTCCAAAATGCTAAAGGAGGGAGAGGCTCACCCAGGCCTGCTTTAGCCAGTTAATAGGAGCACTGTGTAGGCAAAGAGCCAACTCCTACATGTATCAATAAGTCTTTTTTGTCTCTGCCTCAGGCATTCCTGTGAGTGTTCCCCTGTCCATGTTACCTAACAAGCCTATTGTGCAAAGTAACATCTGAATACACCTTGTTGCCGCTCTTCCTCCTCAGCTCTTTAGCCCCCTACCCTAACTGACTGTTCTATAGACTTGCAGCAGCACCCATCCCGCCCACCCAGCCTGTTAAATCCAGGCCTGCAGTATGGGCTGAGACTTGAGGGGTCACTGGGATGAGCTCCTCAAACTCTCTGCTCCACTCATGCAGTTTCCTTGATGATGGCTGGGCCTTAGAGGAATGTGGGAAAAGGATTCTTGCCACTCCTTAACAATGAAGAAACAGCACCAGCCTTTAATGAGCAGCGATTCTATGAAATGAAAGGGAAACAGTTCAGGCCACAGGCTTTTTGTGCCTTGAGGAATAGCTAAACAGACAGTGGGATAAGAGGTATTTTGTACTTAGTGGTTCCAGCTTCATCTTAGGACTGCCTTCACCTATTAAAGTTCATTCTGCCATGAAGTGTGCAAGAATAGAAAAGCCTGCTCATAACAGATGGGTTATCAAGTCCCCAGAAGACTGGCTGGGAGCATTCTTACCGTGTATCTTCTGAAATGAATGTAGCCTTCTTCCTAGTCAAAAAAGTATGAGGTGTCAGGTAAATGAACTGTGATATCTAGGCAGTACAGAACTTCAGACATTCTTAACGTAGCGTGAAAGCTCGTTGGAGGATAAGCACCAAGCATGCAGCAGAAATTCATAGGGATGTATTAATAGGAGACCTGAGATTTCTGCTATGCAGATGTTGATTTAATTGGAAATGTTTTTAATTTTTTTTCTGCACAATTTTTTACTTGTTAGGTGAAGCTTGCACCATAGTTCTGCGTGGTGCAACACAGCAGATCATTGATGAGGCAGAAAGATCACTGCATGATGCACTGTGTGTTCTTGCCCAGACTGTAAAAGATACCAGAACTGTTTATGGAGGAGGTGAGTATTCAGTCTTTTTCTTTACACTTCCTTCGGCAATGCAGAGACTGTCATTAATACTTAGTTTTCTAACTTGCAGGCTGTTCAGAGATGCTAATGGCTAATGCTGTGATGGAGCTTGCAAAAAGAACACCAGGCAAAGAATCGTTAGCAATGGAATCTTTTGCTAAGGCCTTGAGTACGGTAAGGTAGTAGACATTTAATTATAATGAATAGAAATAAAACAAAACAGTAACAGGGAAGAGAAGGAACTGAGCACATTTCTAATACACTTATTAACTTCTTCTTGTGATTGTTGTTTGCAAACCTCTAGGGATGCAAGTTTTCAGGACTGAGTCTGGTTTAACAATTCATCATTTTTTGGCAGACCTCTCACCATGTTTATTTCAGCTCAGTTAACCCTTTACACTACATTCTTTAAAACAGTTCTAAAATGTAGCCCAAATTACAAGCTATGTAACATGTCTGACTTTAGTTGCTTCCTACTCTTAGCGTTTGTCTCTTTCAAGAAAAAAACTTGTGACTGTCAGTTAATCAGTTAATTTTGATTTATCATCTACCTTTTAACTCTTACTAATTGATTGATTGAAGTTTCTGTATCACCTGAACCACAATGGGCACTTTTTTGAGATACTGAGGAAAGTACCAGAAGGTACCTACTTAGTAGACGTGCATAGGATTTTAATGTTTTAACAAGTTGATATTGTGCATTCCATGAAGTTTGGGACTGTTGAAAACATGTTTCTATTTGGTAAAGTAAGTGTATGTGTGTGCCTGTGCGAGGACTTTTTTTAATGTTTTTAATTAATTATAAAATATTCATAGAAATTTAATGAATCTAAGGAAAAATATATCTGGTAATTTGAAAAGATCAGATTTTGCACTCAGAATATATCTGCTGGGAGTATGTATGCTTGCTCTAGGATTCATTATATTGCAAAATTTTGTATTTTATGTAGAATTTCAGCAATTAGTGTGGACTAGAGAAGAACTGAGTAAAGGGAATCGGTTGCCTTTGATTTTCAGATTCGAACCAGAAGAGTATCCATTTCATTGTATCAGGTTTTTTCAGATGATGCCATTTAAGAATCTTCTTTATTAGCATGTTTCCTAGCATGGTTTTTGAATATTCATCTTAAGATAAAATATCTTAAGGGACCACTTTGAAGTTGTAAATAAATAGAAAATCATGCCAAAGAAGGGGAGTAAGAGTTTGTGATTCAAAGTACAGCTCTCCCTCCACATTTGCGGGTTTCACTTTTGTGAATTTGTTTATTCCCAAGGAGCCGCTTACCCCCCATTCTCCCCCGCCCATTCCCTGGCCTGGGCCAGTGGCAGAGGGTGCAGGGAGGCCAATTACCCATTCCCTGCACTCCTTCCGCCACTGCCGAGAGCTTCCGTGCTGGTTTTCTCCTCGCCCCCACCCGCACGATCATGTTCGGGCGGGCAGAGGAGAGGAGAAAGCCAGCAGGAAACCTCTTTCCCCGCTGAGCTGTGCCTCCCCCCACTGGGTGGGGGCGAGGAGAAAGCCAGCAGGGAAGCTGTTTCACTGCTGGTTGTCTCCTGTGCCCACCTCCACCTGCGCAATCTTGATCGCATGGTTGGAGGCGAGAAAGCCAGCGGGAAAGCTCTGTTCCCACTGGCTGTCTCCTGCGTCCACCTCACATGTGGTGGGTGGGACCTGCTGTTATTTGTGTTTTTTCACTTTCACAGGGGTTCTTTTTCCCTATTCCTGCAAAAGTGAAGGGCCTACTGTAGTAGCAAAAAGTGTTGTATAATGTATAACATATGTGGAATTATTATTGGCTGGTAGCATGACATGTTTGTCCTTCTAGTATGTTTTAACAAATTGTTTATTTTGTTAGCTTCCAACCATCATAGCTGAGAATGCTGGCTATGACAGTGCAGATCTAGTTTCCCAACTTCGAGCTGCTCACATTGAAGGAAAAACTACTTATGGACTTGGTAAGGAGTTTTACATATTGTTTGTTTGCTTCGCTTTTTAAAAGGCTGTATTGCTATGGTTTAGTGCATGAGTGCTCAAAAGATAGATCAAGTTCCGATTATTCGTTTCTAGGTGACTTGGAGTAGATTGGCTGTTTCCAGTGTTAACAGTAGCAACAACAGAAATGATCCCTATTGTGGAGGCCAAGCCTGCTTTTCCTCTCAGACTGGAATGACATCTTTCCCCCACTCTGCCAAAGCACCTTGCACCCTTATACAATCCTGCTTTCCCCTATAAAACCTTAGTGTATAAAGGATAAAGCCTCTCAGTTATTATTCAGAATGATTTACTGATCTGTGGTAGTGTGTTTCTGGTTGATTGGAACTAATGGAAAGTACTCTGCTGAGTCAGAATTTATAAAAATATTATGTAATCTTTATTAAAATAACAAACGGGCAAAGGTGTTGGGTGTCATAAATATATCCAAGCTTCAAAAGGTGTTTATCCAGTTCCTGATAGCTTAACCCTGTATATAGATACAGAACCTTCCTTCATACACACACACTGGCTTCCCTTTCCCTTCTCTGTCTCTCTCTCTCTCTCTTGGCAATATCATTGAAGGAATCTGAAAAATCCAAGTCACTGTGTCTTATATATAACTAGACCTCCTCTTCTCAAACCTCAGACCCTCCCTTTCACTAATGGACTGGGTTTCTCTCACACAGAGCCACTTTGGTTACATGGCAACCTGTTGCTGGGGCTGCCCTTTCACTCAGGTTAGCTGTACCCCCCAGGCTCCGTCACAATCTCCATTTCTAAAAATTAGGCTGTTGAAAACAGAACTGCTTCTAGGGTGGTGAAATTAGAAATGGAGTTTTGTGCAAAAGAACTGTGAGCCTAGTTTTGATGTTGTAAACCAATTCTTGGGTTTAACATGTTTTCCAAAGCAGCCTGTTCCTTGATTTTGAATGTATATTCCACAAGACTTGAAGTCTGCTGACCCTTCTCTTAATATAACTAGCTGAGTTCATATCTGCTTGTATTGCTTGTACTGATCAGAAGCAGCACTAAAATTAAAGTTAAATTGTAGAATTAAAAATGTTCCGCAATTTAACTGTATAAGATTGGAATGCAAAAGCCAGGAGTGAGTTTTTTGTAAACAGCTGGTAAAATGAAAAAGGGAGTATGAGGTGCTTGGATTATTTGTGGTAAAGTTATTGTATAGTATGTGGAATTTTTGTGATAATAAACCTCACTTTGTAGAGACCAGTCAAAGAACACAATGTAACTGAAAATGAGATCTGTGGCAATGCATTTTTAATCTCATGAAACATTTTTCTTTTTGTGTTTAATCCTCAAGACATGAGAGATGGTACCATTGCAGACATGGCGAGTCTGGGAGTAGTTGAAAGCTTTCAAGTCAAACGACAAGTTTTGCTTAGTGCTGCTGAAGCAGCAGAAGTTATTCTCCGTGTTGATGACATTATTAAAGCAGCCCCAAGGTAAAACAGTCATTTCCTTCTTCCTTGGAGAGTTCAGTCAAATGTAAAATACTTTGCCAGATTTGATTTGAATACATTAAAATGTACAGCAAGAGTAGTTTGAATATTTATGAAATTACTTTTTCTTTCTACATTGGATGTTACTAGCTAATTACATGCAAACACTTGTAGATTAAGTCTAAAATTGTAACTGATGCCATGTGAATTCATGTTCTCTTCTTTGACATCTGCTTGTATTAAATTCTGTCTCTTCTTCCAGGAAACGAGTACCAGATCGTTATCCATGTTGAATATTCTGTCAGCAGTAAGAATGCACGGACCAGAAATTTGAAAAATACTTTGAAGTGTGATTCTAACAGATTACAGAGTGAAGTGGTGCCATACCTAGCACTGGAATGCAGTTAAATTTTTAGTTTAACTTATATTGTTTTTCAAAGACCAATTCATTTTCAGTTGTATAACATCTGTATTTCCCCACCATTCCTTTTGTGTAGTACTCTGTAATAAAAGGTTCAAATATGTATAATCTGCTAGAAGTAGTAGTACCACTTACTTTGTGTTTTTCTTCAATAATGTATCAGAATACTATTAAATGTAAAGTGTTGAGAACAGAATCCAAAGACCGTGAACAGATAATAGTTGGCCACATTAACAGAGTTTAATGCCAGCATTTAAAAATGTAACATTTGGATCCTTTATGTTAACATTACATTACTATCATACAAATCACTACATGTTTTATCTATTTTCCTTTTTATACTGGATCACAGCAAGGAGAAAGAAATTTGAATCCCAATTGATTTCAGGAGGAAAAAACAGATCAGTTAATTTTCCTTTGACATACTTTCTGAAGAATTTTGGAGAAAGTAGGTGGTATGTGTGTTACAGAGCCACGATGGTGTAGTGGTTTGAACATTGGATGATTACCCTGAAGACCAGGGTTTGATACCCCACTTGGCCATGGAAACTCACTGGGTGAGCTTGGGCATGTCACACACTCTCAGCCCTCAGAAAACCCTGTGAAAAGTTCTCCTAAGGGTTGCTGTAAGTTAGAAACAGCTGGAAAGCACACAACAATGATGTGTGTTACAGAAAATGATTATTTTGTGATGCTTTTAAGTTCTGATATATTTGGCATGAAATTTTAAAGCTCTTGTCAACTGTTTCAGATTCATAGAGTTAACTTGGGATACCTAATGGAAAAATAGCTCACTGTGAGGTGAGAAGAAAAGAGACGTAAAATGCTTGATAAAATTGGAATTAAGAATGCCTCTAATCTTTTGCTTTGCACATATTTCAGCTCTGTCTACTTGTGCAAAACTTCTAAGGAGCAAAGCAACTTGTTTGCTGTCACAGATGGACTATTCCTATCCCGTTTACATTAAGAGAAGCAGTCTGTTTAAGAGAACAGAGAGACACAAACTAGATGTGAGAAACTGTAGCATTCAGTCCATCACTGACTGCTTCCTTTTGCAAATGAATAGTATTTTTGACATTTAGAGCCTGCATTTGTAACCCCCCCACGAAGAAATAAAGAAAAAGTAGAGATAGATGGAATAGCAGAATATTTAGTAACAGGTAACCCTGTGAGGTTGAATAGCAACCACACATAATTTGCTGCTTTATTATACTGCTATTTCAAGCGCACAGTGATAATGTGATTAAAACTCATAAAAACTTAATGCATATGCATACATGTGCACAATATCAAATTAGTTACAAATTTTTAAGTATTCAGCAATGCAAGTAGAGCTTTGTAACCCCTCAATATTGTATGGAAACATAGGGGTCTCCTGTCTATGAGAGTGCAGAATTTACTGTGCTAAATGTGGCATTTTATGCCCATAGGTGGCTTCTTGAGAAGAAAAAAAATTCAGAAAGCCATTATTGAAAATTTGTAGGTCATTATTGCCATCTTGACATGTTAGTGGGGTAGCCAACAGCGTCTGAACAGCAGACCTCAGCTGATGGCATCAAAGCAGTGGGTGGGGTAGGCTTGAGTTGGGTTGGGTCCTCAAATTAGGAGTATACCAGGCTGTGCAAAAATAAATCTTAAAACTAGCATCTTGGTTTAAGCTCAGAAGCAAATAGGTAACCAGATTCTGCTGCAGGATGACTTGAACTAGCATCTTCTAATACCAGCTGGAAAAGATATAGCAGTAGGCACTGCCCATAGAAGCTTGCACATACAGCTGACTGCAAATACATTATTAAAATGTATTTTACAGTAAGCTTTCGTAGAGTTCATTTGGTTCATAACCATATGTGTGATAGTTTAAGGAATTAATTGGCAACAAATCTGAGATTGTGTCTATACTGTTTTGGGAAGGAGGAGCTTCCCAAAGACATATTGGAATCCTAGCTTGATGGGAGAGCCAAGAAGTCTGTTAAGGATCCTCCACAAACTTTTGTTTCCCACAGGAAGGGAGTGATGGTGGTAATTATTTCTATCCTTTCCCCCAGATTGAGACTCAAAGCAGTTTACAACAATTTACAATCACATTGTTAAAAGTCCACAAGATAGAAAGGTTAAGAGTAAGATTAAACAATCTAAAAAAATTAAAACCAGATTAAAACATAGTCATTAAAACACACACACACTTACCAGCATAACAATTAACCAATATCCAGCACATTGTGTAAGATGGTGCTTATATAGTCGCTCATCAAATGCCTGTTGGAATAGAAAAGTCTTCGTTTGTCTGCGAAAAATAAGTAGGGAGGGTGCTAGCTGAACATCTATGGGAAAGGAGGTCCAAAGCCTGGAGAAGCTGCTGAGAAGGCCTCTCTTGCATTCCCACTAGATGTATCTGTGAGGATAGTGGGACAGAGAGAAAGGCCTCCCCAGCAGATCTCACAGCATGATCTGGTTTGTAAAGGAGAGTACTGGCCTTCAAATAACCAGGACCTGAGCTGTGCAAGGCGTTAATGGTCGATAGCCAGCAGTTTCAGTTGTACCTGGAAGCAGACTGGCAGCCAGTGGAGCTGTTGTGTGATGCCTGTATCTAGCCACAGTTAGCAATCTGGCTGTGGCTCTTTGGACCAGATGAAGTTTCCAAACACTCTTCAATAGTAATCCAACTAAGATGTAAAGCTTAAGTCACTGTGGCCAGATAGGACATTTTAAGGAAAGGGTAGCAGGCACACAGCAAATGCAACCGTAGCCACCACTGAAACCTGGGCTTCCAAGCTCAGAGTTGAGTCCAGAACACCTCGGCAGCAAACCTGTGCTTCAGGGGACATGAAGCCCCATCATGCCTTTCAATTGACCAAGTATCACCTTCATCTTATCTGGATTAAGTTTCAATTTGTTTGATGGTTCAGCTGGCATGCAGATGTTTTTCATATAGGCTTTGATGCCGTTCAGTGAGTAACAGGACAGGAACCTGTAGCTTCCTCAAACCAAATCTTTCATTTAAATTTAGAAGTATGGGATCAAACACAAGTGTTCTTTACTTAAAGTAGTAGATACAGTTACTGAATGAAGTGTTTTAAACTACTTCTAGACAATTCTTGTAGTGTTTCTTGTTGTATGCCTTCAAGTCACTTCCAACTTAAAGCAGTCCTAAGGTAAACCTTTCACAGAGTTTTCTTGGCAAGTTTTGTTCAGAGGGTGTTTGCCCCTGCCCTCCTTTGAGGCTGAGAGTGTGACTTGCCCAAAGTCACACAGTGGGCTTCTAGACCAAGTGGGGATTTGAACCCTGGTCTCTCAGTGTCCTGGTCCAAAATTCAAACTACTACACCATATTAGCTCTCCTAGTGCTACTGCTTCATATTTCATTTGACAGAAAACAGGATTATAGTGCTTCAAGATTATCTACCTTCTTTATGGATTTCTCCCCACTTCGTCCTGTCAACACAATTTTGGTCCTGCATTTGGAGTCTTTAGAGGAGTAGGAGGTACCTGTACAAGTTACCTCTGCTGACTGACTGCTGTGTGCTTTAAAGTTTATTTTATCACTGAGTTGCTCCAATTCCTCACAAAACTGCATGTATACTGTCACAGGTTGAGAAGCATGATGGGACCTGTTGTTACTCCTGGCTTCATATTTTCCCACCACTAGAGGGTGAGAACGCAAAGCTGCTTGTAGTTGTTTAGTCTAGCTTCCCATGTGAAACCTAAACGTATTCAAGGTCTTCTGCTGCGTGTAGCCGCAACATTGTTATGGGGTAAGGGAACGCCTTGTTATTGAATATGTATACTTAAAAACACGGCTTTTGAACAGGCTGTGCCTTTTTCTTGTTTCCTGTTCCTTTCTGCTCTGGACGAGGAGATGGCTCGCTGCGCTGTAACTTAATAGTCTGCTACTTGATCTATTGCCCGCAATAAAGACTGTTAGCCTGCTGCCTCGTGTTGGCTGTGATGTTTTTCCTATTGATGGTAATGCCCCTGGCGGGTTTTTCAACATGGTCGCAGAGGATGGTTTCGAGAGGTGTTTTTTGAGGTGTTTTTACGATGGCTCATGTGGTGCCTGGGGGCCTGCCTCTCGTTAAGCTAAATGCAACTAATTACTTGGCATGGTCAGCTCGCATGGAAAAGTATTTGCAAGCTGAGGGGCTGTGGGGTGCTTTCACAGCTCCCCCGACTCTGCAGGGGACTGCTGCGGAGATAGCAGCGGCAACGAGGCGTGCCATGTCTGTCCTCTTTCTGGCTGTGGAGGATGACCAGCTCACGCATATCAGGGATCTTGCCACCCCTCGAGAGGCCTGGGCGAGGCTGCGGGAGTTGTTTTTGAGTCAATCAGCAGCCGCCAAGTACGCCCTGTGCACCCGTTTATATGGGATGAAACTGGCCCCCGGTGTCCCGGTGAGGCAGCATTTGGCTGAGATGTTGGAGCTGTTTTCGTCACTTCGGGAGAGAGGCAAAGTCTTGCCTGAAAGTGACAAGGTATTTTGCATCTTGCATTCTCTTGATAGTTCCTGGAATCTGGTGGTGTCCTCTCTTCAATCCATGCCAGAGAGGGAGTTAACCGTTCCTTTGGTTTCTGCTCGTCTGCTGGAAGAAGAGGAAAAGCGCGCAAGGAATGCAGAGACTCCCACACAGCCGGCTCCAGCTGCAGAGGCCTGTGCTGGGAGAAAAAGTTCTCCGGCTGCTGAGGCGAGGCAGGAGGGGCTGGTGAGAGCCCATGCTGTGCGAAGGTGCTTTCGCTGTGGGTCTGCTTCTCATCTGAAGCGTGACTGCCCGCTCCTGAAGCAAGGGGAGCAAAGCTTCACAGGCGCCGGTGCCAGGGGCCGTGGCAGAGGTGGCAGAGGAGGTCGGGCCAGAGGACGGCTGAGAGTTGCTGTTGCCCTGGGAGATGCTGTTTCGGACTCTGAGGAGGCAGGTGATTCCGTTTGGCTTCTAGACAGCGGCTGTTCCCAGCACCTGGTCAATTCTGAAGATTTATTTGACTGTTTGGATTCTGCCAGTGTTTCCTCTGTGACATTAGCTGATGGGACAAAGGCTAAAGTTTGTGGCGAAGGTGTAGCTTTTGTCCCTGCCCTTGACATGGGTTTGGAAAATGTTTTGTTTGTTCCCTCTCTTGATTTCTGTTTGCTTTCTGTGGGGCAACTAACAGAGTCAGGGTTCAAGGTTGAGTTCTATGGGAAGCAAGGTAAAATCCTCAAAGATGGGGTGGTATGTGCTGTGGCTACACGAGAAGGGAGGCTGTTCTTTCTTGAGCCACGACACACTGTGTGTAATGTGTATGGCAATGTCCCACAACATGATGAGTGCCTTCATCTCCTCCACCGGCGCGCAGCGCATGCAAGCTTTCCTGTGTTAAAGAGGCTTGCTGGTTGTTGTAAAGGGTGTACTTTGAAGCCTTGTAATGTCTTTCTTGACTGTGCTATTTGCAAGCAAGCTAAATCTAAACAACTCCCAGCACCGAGAGTTAGTTTTCGTGTACCAACCGCCCCATTTCAGTTGGTACACTGTGATATTGTGGGTCCTATGAGTAAACCTTCCCTAGGGGAGCTAGATATTTCGTCATTCTCGTAGACGATTTTAGCAGGTTCATTTTCTGCTATTTGTTGAAACAAAAGTCTGATGTGTGTCAAGTTCTCAAGAACTGGTGTTCCTTGGTTGAAAGGCAATTTGGTTATTCCCTGCAAAAGCTTCAAACCGACAGAGGAATGGAATTCCTGTCGGAGAACTTGCAACAATGGATCAAAAAACAGGGTATAGTGCACAGGGCGACTGCCGGCTATTCTCCTCATCAGAATGGAGTGGCTGAGCGGAATGCAGGAGTTCTGCAGACTCGAATGCATAGTTTGCTGCTTGATGCAGATCTGCCTCTGAGTTTTTGGGGTGAGGCAATTCTGACTGCCTGTTACATACACAACAGGCTGTGGAGTTCTGTGGTTAATACTACTCCCTATGAGTGTTTGTTTGGTAAACAACCTTCCATTGCACATCTGAGAGTCTTTGGGAGTTTTGCTTGGGTGCACATCCCCAAGGGGCAAAGAAGGAAGGGGGAGCCTAAGGCCCAGCGTATGCGTTTTGTTGGCTATGAGCCCAACTGCAAGGGGTGTCGTTTTTACGCTGGTGGCAATTCCTGTGTGGTGTCTAGGAATGCCTCTTTTGAGGAACATGCTAATTGGTCGCGTGTTCAGGCAGCGTCTGAAGTATTTCTCCCTGTGGCTGGTCTGCCAGCTTCTCAGCCACTGCAGCCTTCAGTCTCTGCTCCACTCCCAGCCTCCGCTCCCAGTTCCTCAAGGGTTGAAACAGAAGAGGAGAGAGGCGCGTGGAGGAGAAGAGCTGTAAGTGATGTGCGAAGGTCTTGCACAGGGGAGAGAGAACGCGAGGGCTCAGTGAAAAGGTCTCGCAGTGCTGAGGACAGGGACGAACCTTTGCAGGATCGTCCCATCCCCAGACGGTCTCAAAGAAAAACGAAAGGCATTCCACCTAAACGTTTTTCCCCTGAGTCTCTTGCAGTTCGTGTGTGCGCTGTAAACTGTGAGCCTCAGTGCTTTGCTGATGTTGTGAAAATGCCTGAGCAACAGGCAGAACCCTGGTGGGATGCAATGCAGAGTGAAATGGATTCCATTATCCAGCATGATGTGTATTCTCTTTGTAATTTGCCCAAGGGTGTGAAGCCAATTGACAGCAAATGGGTCTACAAGTTGAAACCCACTGCTGATGGGCATGTGAAATATAAAGCGCGCCTAGTGGCACGCGGGTTCTTGCAAGATCCTTGCCTTGCTGATCCCTGTGTATATGTTCGAGGGAAAGGGGAGAGTTTGGAAATTCTCCTTGCATATGTGGATGATCTATGCTTGGTCAGTGCTACACAAAAACAAGTGCAAGTGTTTGAGAAAGAGCTGGGGAAAAGGTTTCAGGTGGAAAACCTAGGCCCAGTACAGAGCTTTCTTGGAATTGAAGTACAGAGAACTGAAAAGGGTATTCTGCTGTGTCAGAAACAAAAGATTGTAAAATTGTTAGAATTGTGTCAAATGTCTGACTGCAAACCGGTACAAACTCCAATGGTGCCAGGTTTTTTGAAAAATACCTGTGAGGAATTATTTCCTGATATACACCTATATCAGTCTGTCATTGGGAGCCTTTTGTACTTAGCTGGTACTAGCCGGCGTGATATTGCTTTAAGTGTCAACATTCTGGGCAGAGCGTGTGCTAAGCCAACCCAGTATCATTGGCAGGGTGTGAAAAGGGTACTCAGGTACCTAAAGGGTTCCCTTGATTATTGTCTAAGCATTTGTCCTGATCAGATGCCAAACCTTGTCTGTTCATCAGACAGTGATTTCGCTGAGGATACTGTGGACCGCAAAAGCACAACTGGTTTTCTTGTCAAATTCAGTGGTGTAGCAATCGACTGGAAGGCTAAAAAACAGTCTTGTCTTGCTTTATCAACTGCAGAGGCAGAGTTTGTGAGCCTATCTGCGCTCTGTACTGAGTTGGTTTGGTTCTTGCAGTTGCTACAAGACCTGCATGTGTCTGTGCCATTACCAATACAAATATGTTGTGATTCACAAGCCTGCATTCAAATGGCAGTGTCTGACCGGGTGTCTTCACGATCAAAACACATTGACATCAAATTTCACAATGTGAAACAATATGTACAAGAAGGAAAAGTGTCCCTTACCTATGTGTCTTCAGAAGAAAACGTGGCTGATGTGTTTACCAAGCCACTTCCTGCTAATGCATTTGGTCAGCACGTTAGCAAACTGGGGTTGATGGAGTCTCCAAAGCAAGGTAGCTGAAAATATTTCGCAAGGAGTAGGGGAGTGTCACAGGTTGAGAAGCATGATGGGACCTGTTGTTACTCCTGGCTTCATATTTTCCCACCACTAGAGGGTGAGAACGCAAAGCTGCTTGTAGTTGTTTAGTCTAGCTTCCCATGTGAAACCTAAACGTATTCAAGGTCTTCTGCTGCGTGTAGCCGCATCGTTGTTATGGGATAAGGGAACGCCTTGTTATTGAATATGTATACTTAAAAACACGGCTTTTGAACAGGCTGTGCCTTTTTCTTGTTTCCTGTTCCTTTCTGCTCTGGACGAGGAGATGGCTCGCTGCGCTGTAACTTAATAGTCTGCTACTTGATCTATTGCCCGCAATAAAGACTGTTAGCCTGCTGCCTCGTGTTGGCTGTGATGTTTTTCCTATTGATGGAATGCCCCTGCGGGTTTTTCAACATATACATACCAGTGAAATCATGCGTGTGCTACTTTTTTGAAAGATCTTTGCGTGTAAAAGCAAAAGCCACCCTTCCATTCTACAGGCATAATCTTTGACTGGAGCTTCACAGGTTGGCTGAGACTGAGACTCAGGAACATGCTACCAGTTCTGTGATCTTTGGTACCCAAGGAATGTTCTGTTGCTCCTTAGTTGGACTGTTTGAGAGAGCGAGGAGGAGGGGGAAGAAGGGAATTGATATCCTCAGATCCTTTGCTCCTTTCCAGACCAGATCGCTTTCTAGGCTCAGGACTCTCCTCAGACCACCTCCCAACCCGATGCACCCCTTTTGCCACCTTTGGAGCATTTCTACAGGGGTTGTGGTCATAGATCACCAGCTTCAGACTGCTGAGGTGCGTGAGATTAGGGAAATCTCGGATGGTGTTGCAATCCACGTCAATTACTTCCAAAAAGGGCATGTGCAGGAGCACAGGTGGGAAGCTCATCAGCTGGTTGCTTGAGAGCCAGATCGTGCGCAGCTCCTTCAGGTGCTGAAGCTGTCCAGGCAGGGAACGCAGGGCATTGGATCCAGCATGCAGTGTCTTGAGGTGCCTCAGCTCACACACCACACTGGGGAAATGATACAGGCGGTTAGACTCAATCCACAGTGTCTTGAGGTTCTGCAGCTGCCGCAGCTCTGCAGGCAAGTCTCCCAATTTATTGTTGCCCAGATAGAGGATAGATAGCTGCTTCAAGGTGCAAACCACTGAGGGCAGGGTATGGAAATTGTTGAAATCCAGTGCCAGGATCTGTAGGTTCTGTAGTTGCTCCAGCTCAGGAGGCAGATTATTCAGTTTGTTGTCGCTTAGGTACAGCTTGACCAGTTCTCTGAAAGAACAAACACACAAAGGAAACCGTCTCACTTGCTTGCCACTCAGATCCACCATTTTATCAATTGGCATCTCTTCAAGATCCCCTAAGATGTATTTCTGGCAGCTGTCAGAAGGCAAAAAGGAAATTATTGCAGTGAAAGTATTGCCCATGCTAAAAACTTCAAAGTCACAACGGCTGTTGCTACTAGAATCAACCTTGCAGGTTGGGAAGACTCCCTGTCCTTACCCTCTGCGCTGTTCTGCTGGCATTCCCTCCTTTCCATTAAAATACATACTTGGTTTACATAGCAACAATCATGACTCTCAAGAGCCCTGAAGTGTTTCTGATAAGTGAATGAGTGTCTGCTGATGAGAAATACAGGCCTGGCTTCAGAACAGTTTTCACAAACAGAAAACAATCACAGCAAAATTGTACAATAGAACACTGCTTAATCAAGGATATTTTCAAAAATATTCCTATGTTCCCTGTTAAAGCACAGGGATTTGTGTTATACCCACATTCTGGTAGCTTGAGTTCTACTTTCAAGGGGTCATCTACTCATCTTTAATACGTTGTCATCTACTATGTGTATGTTACGTCTCTTCAAGTCACCTGCCAACATAAAGCAACCCCATGAGTTTTATGAGTTTTATAAGGGTTTTCTTAGACAAAGTTTGCACAAATGCTTATTTATTGCTAAGAATACACATTGGATTCAGACTTAATGCTTCAGTATTATTTCTTGTACCTGTGAATAAGAGTGGCTGCTAACTTGCAGAAAGTTCTTCTGGGACTACAACTCGCAAAGCCCTCCAGCCACAATAGGCACTAACCAGGTTTGCTGAGACATTCAAGGATCTATAGTACAAAAAAGTAACTTGCTCAGTTCTGAAAACTAGGCATTACTTTTAAATATGTCTTTGGATCCCATGCTTGAGGATCTCTGCCCCGCCTTTCTTTTAAATGAAAAGTGCTTTGGGGAGCACACGCCAGATCATAATCATAGTATGCAGAAGGAAATTTAACTTTTTTGTCTATATGCCATTTTTCTCCTGCAAATTCAACCTGTGCTCCATCAAACACCATAAGTGGCGGGAGGGAAGAACCAAGAAGACAGGAAAAAGCTGAACATACGAAGAGCTTTGCTCCTTTTATATATCCTGTATGAATGGTAGGATTTCCAGCCCATCTGAGGTAGGCCTGTCATATGGAGAGAGTTCATTTATCAATCTGCCTTAGTTCAGTATCATAAGTGACCTGATCATTCATTCATTCATTCATTGCCTCTCTCCCAAACTAAGATTCAAGATTAAGCTAAAACATTAGTTTACAAAAAGTTAAAAAAAGAATTAAATACCAATATTATTTAAAAACATGATCAAAAACACTTAAAAATATTTAAAACATAATTTTCAGTAAAAGATTAAAAACACAGTAAAAATACAGTAAAAGATCAAAAATACAGATCTCTTCTGCCTCATCAAACTTGTAACTCTCAAAACAATTGGATTTTTCAGTGTTTTACAATAATCCTTGAATGTCTTTAAGGATTCTGTTAAGAGCTTCTTTCTGCTCACATACTACAAAAATCCCATCCCAGTGTTCTGTCATGTGTATGTTTTCCCCTCCACAATTCACCTTTCAGCCTTCTAAACATTTTGTCTACAACCGTATGCTTTAGAAGACTCAAAACCATGCTTCCTCTGCCCAAGAATTATGATTTAGCATGCGGTGGTGGCATTGTCTATTTTTGGAAGGGAGGTGAAACCAGGTAAACAAAAGCGGAGGATTTGTTAAAAATCAAATGTGACATCTAATTTGACCCTGAATTGTTAAATTCAAATTCTATGGCATGGTAGACATATTCTCCAACCAGAATTTGGCTTTTATTAATTTGAGATATGGATGTTTAGTGGATGTAGAATTCTTCTATGTTTCTTCAAATTTACTCCCTGTTAAAATAAAAATGTTAAGGACTTGCCTAAATATATTTTTGGATTAAAGATTGGCTCAGAGTTTAGCCATTAACCTCACTTATCAATGTAGATCACTTTGACCTTAGACTGTTACACCTTGTACTTCTGTTGGCAAAACCAAAGGCCAGAATCCTCTTTGTGACTTACCAAGGGAGTTAATGCAAGTGTAATTTTAGGGGACATTAGAAAAAGAGGTATCCAATATCTCTTTTCACAGTGCTTTTACCTCAAGTTGTTCAATGGCAGATGGATGACATCTGGGCGTTGATCTACCCTTGGGGCCCCAGCTCTTTGTTGGTTGAAGGAGCACACAAAGAATCCTCCCTTGCATTGTTGCCTAATTTGCAACCACCATCCCCAACCCAAAGATCCTGTAGCTACACTACAAGATGTTAATAAAGTATAAGTCATTCTGAGAGCACACCACAACTCAGTGTGGTTCTTGATTGCCCATGTCGTTGACATTCTTGCCCCAGAACCTTAACGTATAGAGGCAGGGCAAATCACTCAAATGAAGACAAGAGTGACACACAAGCCAAACTTCTGGATGTCATTTGCCCACAAACTCTTTAAAAAAGAGAGTCTTTCTCACACACATATGCATACTCAGCCTTCTATTCAAGTTGCCCAGCTAGACCCACACCAGGTGCCTTCATGAACCTTATGCTCATGTGTTGTTCTCTCCCTCTTCCTTGTGTCCCTCTTCATGAGGAGAGAGTGTGCACAGAGGAGACATCCAGTTCTGTCCTGAATCCATCTGAGGGAAGGATGTACAGCACCAGTCACTCCTCCTTCTCCTTTCAGCTGGGAGCAAAATGGATTCTGAGACTGCAGAGAATGTCAAGGTGGGTAACGGGGAACTATGAGAAGGAGAGGCTCAGGTAGGGTGGCTAGTCTGACACCTTGTCTTTTGTTCCGTGGGTGTGGGGACATCTCCTTAGAGCTCAGAGAAGCTTTCCGGTGAGGCTTTTTCCCCCTCAAAGAAAGACATGGCATTGGTGGGGGGGCATACAATTTATGGAAAGAGGCTGCCATGGGGTACAAAACCAAAAACAGGTTGGGAAGCACTGATTTAGGGGATGCAGGACAGATTGCATAGCATCCATAGCTATGTCCTCCAGCATCTCAGTGCCATCTCCCCAGCATCTGAGCCTGAGATAGCCATCTCACTTTGCCTAATGGAAAATTGGCTGATCTTAGGATATTATCAGTGACTAGGCAGGGCAAAGGATGTAAGACCCCAGATGATAGAGATCTGCTTCTCAGAAGTGGAAGTCTCTGGAAAGATAAGTTTCCTCCTTGCAGAGAAAGAGCTGATTTATACAATAAAACATGTCAGCCGACTGATTCAGTTTTGGCTATTGTGTGCTGCTTCTCCTCAGCTGAGATGAAAAATTGATGTGGATAGTTGAACTAATGGATGGTCAGAGCCATCAAGTGACAATAGTTGGCCCACAGCCCAGACAAAAATGATCTGTTTTGTTCAGATGACCCAGATTAGAATATAGATCTTGCACAATTGCTTCCTTGGGTAGAGAAGGAAATCAAAGGCATTGCATTCATAAAATCTAGTGAGACTGCTTTATTTCAATTTGTGTTATTGACATTCCTTCTTTTCTACAGAAGGCTCAAGGCAATGTATGTGGTTCTTGTATTTTATTCTCAGAACAATCCTGTGAGGTGGAAGAGGTTGAAACTTGTTGACTGGCTCAAGGTCGTACAATGAGCCTCAGGCTTAGTGGGGATCTGAACCCATCCTGGCATTCTAACCGCTATTCCACACTCTCTCTTGCATGGAAAGACCATGTTATTTTCTGTGTCCCTCCTTAATATTTCAACAAGACCTGTTATGCACTTGTCATCTCTGAAAAGTAATGTATTGCAGGTAACTGCATTGATTTAACTTGTTACTTTTAGCCTGTGTATAGGGCACAAGATCTTACAGGTTTGGCCCTTGAAGACAAGAGGGAAGTGAAAAGATCTGAGGGTTTAGTCCACATTTCTGGAACTATTTGACAGGTGACTTAGATCTGTGATAGAACATGAATACTGTTCTTAAGTCACCTTTCTGTTTTCTTTCCCCTTCCCTTCTGCTTATATTTTTTATAAGATTATGTGTGGTTAAAATATATGTTGTCAAGTCAATCTTAGTTAATGCTAAACACTTTTGCTTCCAGTTGTGGGTGGAAAAATTTTAAGGAGTTGAGTTTGGAATAATTGTCAGTGTTTTAAATGTCTGGGTGAAGAGAAGCATTCTGATTTGGCACTGAAAGAAACACTGAATTGATGTCAAACTTTAAGAGGGTACTCCAAAACTCTTCTTGTCAATGAATAATGCACTTCTCCCCACAATGATACATGGAAAAGATCCTCCTCTGAAGAGCTCAGTGGACAGGCAGGGAATTTTGGGAGTGGGCATTCCTTGGATCACAAGCCAAATCTATGTGACAGAACTTCTCTTTGGGCTGGTCCTGCAGTTCCAATCCTTGAGATCCTGTGGTTCACCTTGCCCTTCTGCTCTCAAGATCCTTTCTTGGCTCTAGTAATCAGGCTTCAGTGTAACCTGAACAAGTAGCTATGTCAATTAGTAGCTTCAATGTGATAAAGTATAATAAGTGTTGTTTGTTAGTTATTAAAATAAAACAGCCAGACAAAAGACCTGGAAGACCTCGGGACCACAGCTTGGAAAAGTTAATTTTTTGGATTACAGCTCCTAGAATCCCCAACCAGCTTGGGAATTATGTGACCTTCTAGAAGTTGTTGGACTCCATTGCCCAGCGTCCCTGATCATTACCTATGCTGGCAAGGACTCTTGGGAGTTGTAGTCCAACAACAACTGCAAAATTCCCATTCCTGCTGTAGAGCAAGGCTTTGAATAGCTTGATTTAAGGGTAGGAGGAGGATAGGGTGTGGTTGTCACTATTGTTGAAACAATTTGAGTCAGAAACTCTTGTTGATTTGTTCCAGATCATCCAGTAATCTAACACTAGATCCCAAACTACTCTCTGCTCATCCCTTTTCTAGCAGTGTTTACTCAAATGGTTACTTCTGCAGCACGTTATAAATATTCTGCCAAGTTACTGACCTTCAGGCATCGATTGACCTCATGAACAGTTGTATATGGTCCAGTGAGGTACATAAAAATGGTGAGATCATTAAGAACTGACCATTTTCAGTCTCAGTCACCCAAAATCATGAAGGCTTTATTGGCAGCTCTGATTTATATTCCATTAATCACAGCTCTGGTAAGGTAAGAAGAATTTCTAATATTTTGCAAAGTCCGTAACCACTTTTCTGTATGACGCAGTCTTGCTTGTTATTTCAGAGACATATTTACAGTAGCTCTTCAAGCTGAAAGATATTTCCTCTTTGCTGTAGAAAAGTATACCACTAGACTTAAATGGTGGGGAAAATCCACCAAGAACATTTTTCACACAAATTGCACTGCAATGAGTGGGATTTCGGTAAGACTATGTTCACAGGTCCCATTGATTCTAGTTCACAGGATGTTCTCTGATACTAGCTAAGACTATTTGTCAGTGCAGTCCAGTACTGTCTACCCTGACTAGCAACAGCTTTCTGGGAATTTCACACAGTTGTGCCAGTCATTGGCTACCTGATTGTTTTAATTGGAGGTTACGGGGACTGGACTTCAGCCTTTTGTAAACAGTGTAAGCAGCTCAGTTAGTTAATATGTTTTTATCATCAGTTTTGTGTCCAGGAAAAATGAAATATTGTCTAGAAATCAAAATTCACCTGATAAAATAAAACTCCAAAGTAGGCTGTAAACAGTCCACAAAACAAGATTTTAGGGTCTTTTAAAACCAAACAGTAAAACAAGGTCTGTAAAATTATATTCCCCTTAGTAAAATCTATTTAGTTAATTCCATTAAAACATGGCAGTTTGACTTCTTATCTCATGATTATTTCTGAAATATCAGATGGATCTCTGCTTTTCTTTGAAATACCACTGTTTCCCCTTTATAACCTGGAACAGTGGGCACCAGGTCAAGCAAACAATGAGTGAGATCCTTTGTTTGGTCCCTCAGAGAGTCTCCCTCAGCCCCAAGATGTGGTGAGAACTGCTATGCAGGGAATAAAACAGCAGCTATCATGTTGGGTTGAAGGAAGATGTGGCATACTGTCACAGGGAAAAGGAACCCAGTGAGGATCAAGTCTATTGTGGTTGTAGTCCCTTCTCAAAGTTCTTTTCTTTGCAGTTTCCTCTTCATAATTGCCAGAGGACTGTTTGCTTTATGGTGATCATAGACCACTAGCTTCCAGGGTTGTGCTCTAAGGAATAGCTTGCCTTAGAACCTGTAAAGGCCAGAAGTAGAACATCCATAAGCCAACAGGCTCTACTGCCCCAAACTCTATTTCACTGAATATGCAAAGAAAGAAAAAGGAAAAGAAGGAATGACTTGGTATCCCACTGTGTGCCACACAAATGACGTACTGATATTATCCACTTAGGATCCCTCTAGTTCGATTTAAATCTATCAGAGGAACACTTCGGAAAAGAGGAGAATTGGATCAGTTCTGGAAAGATCATTTGCCAGACGTTTTTGCTCAGAAGTATCTGCATTGCTTCCCTTCAGATGCTCTTTTATCTGTAGGACCTGCAAGAGAAAAGCTTTATGATTATATGAATGTGAGTATGTACTTGTATAATAGAATGGGAAAAAGGGGAAGAAGAAAGACCATACAGATTCCCACATGCACCCCAAAAGTTTTTGTTTTAACAATGATATTCCTAGATTGGCACCAATAAGTCCAGTTTTTATAAAGCTGTCAGTAGTTCTCATCTCACCAAAAGCATTTTGCCACATTGTAAAGTAAACAAAATTTATACTGAAAATATGGAATTATCCAATCATTCCATGGATTAAGTAGGATTTAAAATACATATCTTGTGTATGCAACACATGGCTTTTTACCTCCATGATGGTTATCATTAAAATATAGTCAGGGCTTCATGCAAATTTGTGTCTTTAAGGAACAATGATGTATTTTCATAAACTGCGAAGAGGAGGAGGTTTGATGTTTTTAATGGCATGTTGCTAATTCTAAAAACTTGAGCAAATATTGATCAGGGATCTAACCTAGGAATGTTTGGTTGAAATGTGTATTAATTTTTTTTTGCATTTATTTGAGGAGGCAGTTGGACTCAGAAAAAGTCTCAGAAGGGACTGTGAGTGGAAGTGAGTAGTGAGGGACAATGAGGGAATTTTCACTTGGCAGCATTACAGAAAAAAACAGCTGCTCCCCAAACTGGCATGGAATAAGGCAATGAGACAGAAAACAGCCTTCTTTATGCTGAAATATTACAGGGACAGAAAGAGAGAAAAAGACACACATAGACAGACATTCTATTGGCAGCAGAAGCATCCAGTAGTCTTGTGGCATCTTGAAGACCAGTATTTATTATGGCAAAAGCAGTGGAAATTGGTGGATCTGTTACACTGGGGCAGGTGAATCTTGGTTTTCCAGTCAATCCTCTTGTAGTTTCTCCAGGTTGTGAAGGAGCCCATCCAGACCCTACTCTTGACTGAGGTCACCATCTGGCACTGGAAGAGCTCCTGTTTCTCCTGAAGCAGCTGAAGGAGGAGCAGTCATAAAGCCAAGAGTGGATTCACTGCCCCAACCCATGTGATTTGTTGTCATGAGCTCCCTCTAACTTCAATTCTATAACCAAAGCTCTTGGTTTGTGTAGGGAAAAATAGGAGTGATTTCTGAAGTGGTTCCACAGTGCCCTCTGCAATCTGAAACATTTTATATTGGCTTTTGTCAAGCTAATACAAAATTGATTAATGACACAAATTTCTTAGCAAAAAAATGACAAATATCAACCACACATGAATGGTCAAACAAACAAACAAAGGAATCATGTTCTTGACACCTCAGATTATGTCACAATCTGCAGCAGATGCCAGAAATATTTTTTCCTAAAAATAGAATGTGAGACAGAGCTATTCCACTTCATATAGGCTGATACGGAGGTGGAAGACTGATAAACCTTGGAAGTCAGACTCCGCTGGTGTACCAGTTCTCTCATGGCAGAGAGAGAATTTTGTACAAAATGACAAGACATTTACAAAATGACAAGACATTCACATAATTCAGTCCCAGTTTCAGCGTCAGTACATTGTCTGCTTACTAATCACAACTTACTGGAACATATTTGCATATAAACATGTAGAGAAGTCAAATATGGTTGCCAGGTCAGGCTGATCTCTAGCCCTGAGATTTCCAGGCAAAACATGAGACCCAGAGACTGCACCTAGTGACTTTATGGGGCCAGGGCTTGTTTGATTTGGCCTGTGTCATTAAGCAGTACATTTTTAGCAGCAACTGCAGTTACTCATAGCTCATCATTTAAATATGCACACAGACATGTTCTTCTAGGTGGAAATTGGACTAGATACTTGTATCCAGCCTTGTCTCTTGTCTGGAACTGACTTCATGAAAACTGGAAAATCTGAACCTTTACCTGTCAGCTGGATGGCATTATGGTTTTTGTGGCTCTAGGCACTCTTGTATTCAACTCCTCACCACACCTTGATGAACCATTAGGGATGTTTTCATAGGCCCTAGGCACTGTGCCTAAAGTGCCTGATTGATAAGATGGCCCTGCTTGCCAGCTGGAGATCACCCTCCAAAACCAGGGAATCCAGGCAGTGACCTGAGAGTCTTGGTGGCCTGGGGAGGTGCCCCTACCTATTGGTAGGAGACAAAGCTATTTTACTGTTTAGCTTGGTTTGGATGGGAGTTTTTAATTGATATATTTCAGTTTTCTGAACTGATTGGCAAATGAATATGAAACTGATGGGTTGCTTTTCTTCCCCTCTCTCCCCATCCCTACAGGCCCAATATTATGGAGAGGTAAGCATTGGCACTCCACCTCAAAAATTCACAGTGGTGTTTGATACTGGCTCTGCTGATTTTTGGGTCCCTTCAGCTTATTGCATCAGTGAAGCTTGCGGTAAGGAAAAATTATGCCATTTCAGCACTGAAGTAAACACAACCTTGGCCCCATCAAATTCTGCACCCCTGGGCTTTGCAAGCACAAACCCAAAGAACTGAGGGTGGTAGGGTTGTTTCTCTCCCTCTCCCTCTCCCTCTCCCTCTCTGGGCTTTTCCAGATGGGGTAAATGTGTCAAGAGATAGCAGTATTTGTTGCTGTAGTTTCTCTCTCTCTCTCTCTCTCTTTTTCTTTCTTTTTAAGACTATATCCATACTACATAATTATATCACTTAGATATCACTTTCATGGCTGTAATTGTAGTTTGGTCATGCAATTGGAATTATCTGCCGTAGGTCAGGGAAGTGTAATAGAGCAGAGAATTCTAAGGAGATTCTATAGAATGGAAGCTTGATAGTTAAAGTGGTGTCAAAATGCTGTAATTGTGCAATGTGAATACACTCCAAATATCTAAACAACATTTCTGTTGTCCTGAACTTTTCTTCAGGTTTGGAGATTGGATGTAGATGGCTATTCAAAATGTAAGACATTAGTCAGAGAAGGGTATCAAGAGCTATGTAAAGGCATTCTGCTTCTCCCCACTCCACTGTCCCCACTGTAGTTTCACTACTTTTCACCACACATCACCAGTGGCTGGAATTGGCAACTGTCCAGCTGACTTGCTCCAGTCTGAGTATCTTTAGTGGACTTTGCAGAGCTGCAGCTAGGCCAGCTTAGGCTTTGGATGGAATGGTTTTGTGGTGGCTCCTTTTAAATTAATATACGCTGGGAAGCACACAGCTAACTTGGTCATTCCACTTATTAAACTCACTTAAATTATGGTGCCATCATGACTGTAGGAATAAAATGGAATTTCTCTTCTGCTGCTCTTTTTCTAAAAAAAGAATGTGCAGTATTCAGGAGCAAGCACAGTTTCTTATAGAAAATGATGAATTATATAGTTTAACATAAAAATAATAAAATGAGAACCAGTAACTATACACATGCCTAACTAGCCATGCCCTGATTCTCCAAACAAAAAAAGAAAGGAAGGAAGGAAGGAAGGAAGGAAGGAAGGAAGGAAGGAAGGAAGGAAGGAAGCCAGGAAAACGAGTGACAGTCCTAGTGGATTCCAGCATGCCAATACCAGTCTAGGTGTTAATGCTGGGCTTGTTTGCTGCTGCAATAAATCACTTGCTACTCTGTGATTATCGTTTTAAGGTTCCCAGGGCTATGAGGTATTAGACATGAGTCCTGAGATCCAGCCCTGTCTCCCCCACTGAGCACTGATGAGCTAATACACACATGAAGATTTTATGTGCTGGATTCCCTATTCTTAAGCTGGCAAGTACAAGTCTGCAAATGCAAAATTTGCCTCTGAACTCAGAAAAGTCATATTTGGGTTCAGTCTCCTAGAATTCCCAGACAAAATGGGTATTGGTCTTGCCGGTGGAGCAGCCTTGGTATTGTACTTCAAAAGATAACATTTTCCTAGCTTTAATTTGGCTATGGAATTTTTTTGAAGGGATTCAGTGAAAACAATTTAATTTGGCTGTTATCATGTGCTTCTCTCTGTGAAAAAAACCTATATTCAGCCCTCACAGCCATACCTCAATTAACGAAGTAGATGTTTTCCCAGACATTACTTCTTTTAACAGAAAATTTGGTACCAGAGGCAAAATTAACATGAAAAGAATAGAGATAGCTTCTTGCAGCAGAAAAGAATAATTCAACATGTTTCAACACATTTTTTTTTGTCCAAAATGAGTAATATGCACATAGGACATGAAACAATCAGATCAGGTAAGCCTTGCATAAGTAAATAAAACCATTTTGAATCTTCTAGATACAATTTGAGAGCGTCTTCCAAAATACATCCAGGGATGCCTTTTACTTCACCAGCTCTGCTTTTCCTAAGGAGGCAGCTGCTGTTCACCTTGCCTTTTGTAGGCAGGTACATCCTTATAGTAGGGCCACAGTAAAATCTCATTCTTTTCTGGCTCAATCCTTATTGCAGTGTTTACGGCAGATATACTCCTGCCATGCAACTGTAGCACACACGACCCTCCCTGGACTGGGTGGCTGTGCAAGGTTCAAAGTGCGAGATGCTGGGAGGTAAGAACCAAGCCAGTTCTAGTCTTTGAGGATGCAGTTTATTAAGCGAAGAAGCAAAAGGAAAAACGAAAGGCACACAAGCATACCTACACTCTGATTCTGTCAGAGAAGCAAGGCAGGCAAAGGAGCAGGGTTCTCTTTGTTCCAACAGATTATATAGGCTTTTCGTACACGAATGGCAAAACAGGCTGCCAATCCATCAACCCACCGTGCCAAAACGGGCAGGAGGGGGGCTATTCCCTCCTTGGATGCCAATTACTGAGGCACCCATGGGCCAGGTGCATGATAGGCTCATGGCCAAATCTCATTACCTGCCCAAAATGGCAGTGGACGGTCTCTAATCAGGCTTTGCTCTCCCTTCACCGTACCGGACGGCATGGGGAGTGAAGCACCCATCATTAACATTCCTTGGCTATTCTCACAGGACTGCAGCATACAGGGCAGCCTGACCTAACAACGCAACAGCATGAGCTAATCCCTCAAATATGTTCGTTACTGTGAAAGCAGGCTAAACTGAACTGTGTGAGTGTGCAACACAGGGCCTACCCAGAGGGCCTCGGGCCCAACAGCAACACTAAAACTCTATATTTTTCTAGCCCCCTTCGGGATCCTCTCAGTACTGATGCTGCTAAAAAATTACCTTCCTGTTAGATAGAGGATTAGGAGGAAAAGCAGGGCTGGTTGGTTGTAAAAAAGCAGAAGTCATTTCTGAACCTCTTGCAATAATCTTTGAGAACTCTTGGAGAACAGGAGAAGTCCCAGCAGACTAGAGGAGGGCAAATGTCATCCTCATCTTCAAGAAGGGGAAAAAAGAGGACCCTAATAATTATTGCCCGGTCAGCCTGACATCAATTCCAGGAAAGATCCTAGAGCAGATCATTAAACAGTCAGTTTGTAATTATATAGAAAGCAATGCCGTAATCACTAAAAGCCAGCATAGATTCCTCAGAAATAAGTCATGCCAGACTAATCTTATCTCTTTTTATGATAGGGTTACAAGCTTGATAGATGAAGGGAATGCTGTAGACGTAGTATATCTTGACTTCAGTAAGGCCTTTGACAAAGTTCCACATGACATTCTTGCAAAGAAGTTAGTAATATGCGGGCTGGACAGGGCTACTGTTAGTTGGATTTGTAATTGGTTGACTGACTGAATCCAAAGGGTGATCACCAGTGGCTGCTTTTCATCCTGGAGAGAAGTGACTAGTGGAGTGCCACAGGATTCTGTCCTGGGCCCAGTGCTATTCAACATCTTCATCAATGACTTGGATGAAGGAGTGGAGGGCATGATAATCAAATTTGCAGATGGTACCAAATTGGGAGGGGTTGCTAACACACCAGAGGACAGGATCAAATTTCAAAATGATCTTGACAGATTGGAGAGCTGGGCCAAAGCTAACAAAACGAATTTCAACAGAGAGAAATGTAAGGTCCTGCACTTAGGCAGAAAAAATGGAATGCACAAATATAGGATGGGGGACACGTGGCTGGATAGCAGTATGTGTGAAAGGGATCTAGAAGTCTTGGTAGATCGCAAGCTGAACATGAGTCAGCAGTGTGATGCGGCAGCCAAGAAAGCCAACGTGATTCTTGGTTGTATCAGTAGGAGAATGGTGTCTAGATCGAGGGAGGTAATGGTACCACTCTATTCTACATTGGTTAGGCCTCATTTGGAATACTGTGTCCAGTTCTGGGCACCTCAATTCAAGAAGGATGTTGACAAGCTGGAATGTGTCCAGAGGAGGGCGACCAAAATGGTAAAGGGTCTGGAAGCCATGCCCTATGAAGAACGGCTTAGGGAGCTGGGTATGTTTAGTCTGCAGAAGAGAAGGTTAAGAGGGGAGATGATAGCCATGTTTAAATATTTGAAGGGATGTCAAATTTAAGAAGGAGTGGGCTTGTTCTCTGCCGCTCCAGAGACTAGAACAAGGAGCAATGGATTCAAGCTGCAGGAAAGGAGATTCCACGTGAACCTAAGGAAGAAATTCCTGACGGTCAGAGCTCTCCGGCAATGGAATATGCTGCCTTGGAGTATGGTAGAGTCTCCTTCTTTGGAGGTTTTTAAGGAGCGGCTGGATGGCCATCTGTTGGGAATGCTTTGATGGGTGTTTCTGCATAGCAGAGGATTGGACTGGATGGCTCCTGTGGTTTTTTCCATCTCTATGATTCTATGATTCTATAAGCTTTGTTAACAACGGTATGCCTGTATTTGTATATGTGTAGAGCAGAAATGGTGGCAGTGTGGTCTATAGGACCTGAAAACATATTTGCAGCTCTTGGAGCTCCAGAATACCCGTTGAAGCATAATGATCTGCTTTCCCCCGGTGATTTATCAGCCAAAATTGCTGCACAGTGCTCAAAATAGCTGCAAAATGCACCAGCTTTGCTCCCCTGTTCTCCCTAAACTCTCAATCCACCTGAGATGCTGGGAAATCGTCAAAAATAATACTGGAAGAGATGTCATGTTACTTCTAGCTTCACTTTTGCTTTTGGGCATTGCCTGCTTGAGGCCTTGTTTGTGTGTATAGAGAGAGACAGTATGAAATTGAAATTTGGTCCCTACCCTGGAGCAATTTTCAACTCCTAGTGTAGAAGAAGCCAAGGGTGCATGACCAGTTCTGGGGCCTTTTCACACTGCATCATTAATAGCACTTTGATTCCACTTTAACTGCCTTGACAACATCCAATGGAACCATGAAATCTGCAGTTTAGGGAGGGATGTTAGAATTTGCAGTCAGAGAGTCCTGAGCCTGAGGTTCCACAGGATGAAGCCATGGCAGTTGAAGTGGAATCATAGTTGCTATTATTGTTTAGTGCGAACAATCTCCTGCTCTCTCCCATTCTGACCTCCCCCTGTTGATTAGAACAGTCTGCAAATAAGCTTTAGCCATATAAATGTGGCTACATAGATCTACCTGATAAGCAATGCCATCTTTAAATTAACATCTGATGACATCTAAAGTAGCCATGGCTATCTTGAATTGCTTGAAATCTAGATCTGAACATTAGCACTGCCTATAGCCAGCCAACAACATTCTACTGCTAGAAGCATAAGACAAAATGGCATCCTACTTCTCTTACAGCCATGTCAGGAGTGGAGATGAAACAGCACCCTTCATTTCCCTCCAGGCCAGCAGAGTAGCCCACATGGCACAAAAAACTCTGCCCACAGGGTATATCAGTGCTACTCATCACTCCCCAGTCTGCCACTCAATGGTGACCTGAACTATGCATTATTTAATCTTTTCATCTTTGTGAGGCAAATTTTAAAAGTTAATCCTAACTTGTGAAAAATCAATAATGAAGAATGTTTTTTGCTTTCGCAGGGTTGCATCAAAAATTCAAGTCATTTCTGTCACAGTCTTATGCACATGGAGGGCAGTCATTTTCTTTGCAATATGGCACTGGGAGACTTATGGGTATTATTGCCAGAGACAAATTACAGGTAGGAAACCCTATAGGCTCAAGCTTGCTGATATATATATATCTGTGTTTGCAGAGGTGCTCCCCCAAGTGGTAAAAAAAATTCTCTAGATTGGAGTACTTGATTTTCTTCAGCTACGTATCTTTCATTGGGGTCCTTCTCACACCACACTGTTATACTATCATAGCAGTGGTTTGGTTTTGCTTTTGTCTCACTCTTATCACACAACGTTGTGGTTCTTCCAGGGCTATTGTGCTGTGCAGTAGTTGGGAATGTGATTTTTTTCCATGCTGAAAATAACCGATTAATGACCCCCTTTCCTGCTATGATTTTATAGCCAGTTTGAGTGTGGATGCCTCATTCCACTTCATTGCAAGATGCTGTAGATCAGTTAATGGCTGTGGTGTGGGTGTGGCCTGGTTGCTCCCTGCTTGGGGATTCTGAAGAAAATCTTCAGCAGGGAAATTTCAGGCCCTTTCTGCAGGTTACAAAATCCAAGCAGTGTCCCACAAGGATCTCGGTAGAGCCTGTCCCAGGAGGGGAGCACAACAGGAGCACTCCCCTCCATATCAGTTGCCTGAGAGAATGGAGGCGACGCGATGGCCATGCACTGCAGCTGACCACTGTCCCTGGCTTATCCCCGGTGCTCAGATTTTGACAAAGATCAACAGAAATTGAGTAGAATTGAAGACAGAATAAAAATTCACAAATATTAGGGAGAGGCGGAAATTTTTCTTTATTTTGGTTGCCAGTGTAATTATTAAAAGAATGCTATTTTGTGGTACAAACAGAAATTTGAATTGCCTTGGAGATAACAACCTGTTGGGCAACTGCAATGTATATGCATTTCATATATTTTTTTCTCTTTGGCAAATTGGTGAACAGATAAGCAACATTACCATCGAGGACCAAGACTTTGGAGAGTCTGTCTTTGAGCCGGGCATGACCTTTGCCCTTGCACATTTTGATGGGGTTCTGGGCTTGGGATACCCATCTTTGTCGGTAACAAACTCACTTCCAGTATTTGACAATATAATAAAGCAACATCTGTTAGAGGAACCTGTCTTTTCCTTCTTCTTGAACAGGTCAGTATTTTAAAGTGTAAATAAGGGAGATAACAGCACAGGATGATTTCTAGGGAAATAGTCACCTTTGAAAACTGAATTCTGGCACGAACGTATATCTGTATTAAGGCAGAATTCCCCTGCCTACATACTCCTTTTCTCTTTCAGTTCAGCAGGGGATCCAGCTCGTGTTTGAACAAAAGGATGAATACAAAAGAAGCTTCTTGACATTGATTTAGGCTATTGGTTGATGTAACTCAGGATTGTCTAGCCCAGCAGTTCCCATCCTTGGTTCCCAGATGTATCATGGCTCTCATAATCTCTATCCAGCTCGGCCCTATGATCACTGGTGTTGGGAGCTGTAGACCAAGAACATCTGGAGACTCGAGTTCTTGGGCCACTGATCTGTACTAATTGGCAGTAGCTCTTCAGGGTTTCAGACAAAAGTCAGTCCCAGCTGTACTTGAAGATATAAGGGATTAAATCTGGGACTTTCTAGGATCTGAAACTAGATCTCCTCTATGGTTGAGTACGAGCATCTTGGCTACCTGCCACCCCTTCTCTGTGGCAAAGAGACAGGAAGGGGAAATTTTCAAAGGCTTGTGGCAATCTAGCCAGATTTCTTCCATAACTGGCCCCCAGTTCAACTCTGATTAAAGCAGTACTGGTTTAAATTACCCAGAATCTTTCTTTTCTGTCTTCTCAGACTCCACACTCTATGTTCTTTCTGGGCTACTGGAAAGCTTATGACAAGTCAGATAATGCAATGCCAACACATTATGCCAGAATCACACACCTACACACAACAAAGTGGCAAGGTTCTTGGCAATGAAACCATCCTTCTACCATATCTCACCCCCATTCTTAATTAGTCTTGGGGTTCTTGTGCTGGGACAACTGGGACACTGCCAAGTAATTTGATCGTGAAATTACAGAGGTGCCTACCCAACATGCTGTATTTTCCAGTTAATTAATATCTCTGGCTCAGAGACACAGCCTCTTAAGTGGGAATAGGCAATGTGTGACCCTCCAGATGTTTTGAATCACAACTTCCAGAAGTCTCAACCACCATGGCTAAGAGTCAGTGATTATGGAAATTAGAGTCCACAACATCTGGAGAACTGAAGGTTCACTACCTCTGTTCTAAAGAATTTTCTCCTAGTTTTTCAAAATATTATGTTGTATAGAAGATTTGTTTTTAGGATGACTTGATTTTAAACTTGATGGTCTTGGTATCCAATCTAGATTTTATACTAATCCCTAATATTTTCTTGGGGATAGTTTCTTTCTTTACATGACTAAAACATCTGAAGAGCTCAGACAAACACAAATGCCTGACATGACAGAACTGAAACTATTTATTTTCATGTCACAGCACAGCTGCATCTTTTGTTTGTTCACCAGATCAATTTATTTTATCTTTTTAGAGGACATGATGCTGAGAATGGGGGTGAATTGATTCTTGGGGGCATAGACCATTCTCGCTTCAAAGGTCCCATTCACTGGATTCCCGTCACTAAGAAGAGTTACTGGCAAATACACATTAACAGGTAAGCTCATTTAAGCTGAAACTTTGGGGAGGGAAAGCAGAAAGGAAAACATCTGATTTCCAAACATTTCAGCCATGAGTGATATATAAATACTGTCTCCAGACTGAAGAGTAAGGACTGGCCTTGATGTGGCCTTGTGGCATGTGGGGGAGAAGTGGGGAGAGAGAGAGAGAGAGATCAAGACTCTGGGAGAAGCATTTTAAAGCAACTTTCCATGATTGGTTTGATATGGTCATTATCGTACCATATTTATATTGGACAGAACCCTGCTGGGATATTATGGTAGTGTAAAATTATTTGCACAAGTAATTGTATTTTCTCAGAGGTTGCAATTGTCCACTCAATTGTTCTGCAGACATGCACACACACGCACTTCTGACATACACTTATCTGAGGCCCTGCAGAAGGGAATGCGATGGTATTGCTTTTTCCCTCTGCAGCACAGCCAGGTACTTTCCCAGGCTGCACTGGGGCAGGAAGTGCAGCCATCATGCTTCTTCAGCTTCCGCAGGTCAGGTAAGTCCAGGATGGTGGCATGACTGGATGTCATTGACGGGGAAAACCCGTCAATAATTTAATCCACGATTGCGCCACCTGGGGTTGGGAAAAGGATAGGACCACGATGATGTCAGGTAGAAGTGTTGTTATGGTCTGGTCCTTCTCCAGTCCCCGCTGCAGAATGGGAGGGTGCTTTGGAAAGGGCCTGAGAGTAAATCCCATGAAAGCCAATGGGGCTTACTTATGTGTTAATATGGCTAGGAAAATGTGCAATACTAGAACTGATATTTGTGAAGTACAGAGGCCAATTTAACCTTTTCCAGAACCCTCCTTTTAAAAAAAGGTTTGTATCCATATTAAGAATATATGTCTAGAATGAGAGAGAGAGAGGGAAAATATATTGTATATTTTATTTGTCATTTATTATTTTCTTGCTTCTAAACCCAAGATATCCCTCCAAATGCTTACAGTTTATTTCACAGATCTTGACATCTGTGATTTTATTTTTCTCTCTCTTCCATTCCTTTCTGCCATCCATGGCCTCCTACAATAAATAAAGAGTGAAAGTCCAAGGACAGATCATATCATGTTCTTCTGGCTGTGAAGCCATTGTCGATTCGGGTACTTCTCTCATTACTGGTCCACTTTCACAAATAGTAAGACTGCAAGAAAGTATTGGAGCCAACCCAACTCGAACTGGAGAGGTAATTGTAACTGTGTGTCAGTGGTGCACCAAGTAAAAACATCACTTGTAGATGGGATATTGTCAGTATTTACCTATTTAAACATTTATGTCCCACCTTTTTGTCCCCATGGCACTCAAGGCTGCTAACAACAACAAAACTGAATTAAAAAAAACCCATTGAAATGTAATAACGTTAAAAGTTGCTAAAACAGATGAGTTAAAAATAAGTAACAACCTCTTCAGAAAAGCCAGTGGTATTCCAGAGTCCTGCCTAAATAATAGGGAATGGGTCTCCAGATGGAAAACCAGCTGAGAAGAAGCCAAGAGTTCCAGCATGGTGTAGTGGTTTGAACATTGGACTATGATGCTGAAGACCATGGGTTCGATTCCCTGCTCAGCAGTGGAAACCAACTGAGTGATCTTGGGCGTGTCACATACTTCAGCCCCAGGAAACCCCATGATAGGTTCACCTTATGGTTGCTAGAAGTTGGAAACAACTTAAAGGTATATGCAACATCAACAATTACAGGAGTTTCAGAGCCATAAGCAGCAGCAAGGAACCCTGTGGGGTCCCTTCACATCTGCTTATTGCTGTGGGTTCTGCTACTGGGGGAGGGCTGGATGTGGATGCTCACCATCGTGCTCCCCATAGGCTTGGAAATCCTGCTCTTTGGCGAGGGACAGCATAGCTTAAAGAGTAGGTTTGGAGGGCACTTTTTGTCATTGTGATGTTGCAACAACTGCAAAAATGAATTACTGTAATTACAATATCATAATTTCTGAACAGGATGCCAGTCATCTGGTTTTATTTATCTATTATAATTTTATAAGCAGCATTAATACTGGGCATAGTTGGAGATACTTCGAAATGTTTGGATATTGGCACAGATGCAAATTTCAGGGGGCCAAGCTAACAAACTATAAGTGAACTTACATTTATGCAGAAATGCTATATATTATAAATAGTGAAGTGGTTTGAGCATTGGATTACAACTTTGGAGTCCAGGATTCAAATCTTCACTTGGCCATGGAAACCCACTGGGTGACCTTGGGCAAGTCACATCTCTCAGCTTCAGAGGAAAGTGAAGACATACCACCCTCTGAACAAATCTTGCCAAAAAACCCTCATAAGTTGGAAATGACTTGAAGGCACACAGTAACAAGAACAAATATTATTTTAATATTATATAATTTCTATTTTTGATGAAATTTATTTACTCAAATTTAAGTCATACTCCCTCTGGCATGCAGATCTAGAGCAGTAGGCTAACTGGGACCCGATCAAGCATATGTTGTCCACCTATACGCTATATGAATATTTTGTTGCTTATACAACTTCGAGTTGACTTTTGCTGAATCCATCACATGGTTTTCTTGGCAAGATTTATTCAGAGAAGGTTTACCATGGCCTCTAAGACTGAGAGAGCCTAAGGTCATCCAGTGGATCTCCATGGCAGAGCAGAGATTTGAAATCTGTTCTCCTGGACTGTAGAGGCCTTTCACAGTACACGATCATAGCACTATGATGCTACTTTAACTGCTATTGCTGCAACCTGTATAATCCTGGGATTTGTAGTTTGGTGAAGCATTATTGCTCTGTAGCTGAGAATGTGAAAAACTCTTCCCTAAATTGCAAGTCTCAGGATTCCATATGGTGTTGCCATGGCAATTGAACTGGAATAACAGCACTATAATTTTGTAGTGTGAAAAGCCAACTAGTTCAACACTCAAACCAGTACATTACACTGTCTCTTATATGAATATTTTTACTGTTGTGTGTCTTCAAGTCATTTCTGACTTATGGTAACCCTAAGGCAACCCTATCATGGGATTTTCTTGGAAAGATTTGTTCAGCAGGGGCTTGCCTTTGCCATTCTCTGAGGCTGAGAGAGTGAGACTTGTCTAAGGTCACCCAGTAGGTTGCTGTGGGTTTTCCAGGCTTTGAGGCCATGTTCTATTAGTATTTTCTCCTGATGTTTTGCCTGCATCTGTGGCTGGCATGTTAAGAGGATCTCTGAAGATGCCAGCCACAGATGCAGGTGAAACGTCAGGAGAAAATACTAATAGAACATGGCCTCAAAGCCCGGAAAACCCACAACAACCTCCGGGTTCTGGCTGTGAAAGCCTTCGACTTTACATCGTCACCCAGGAGGTTTCCGTGGCTGAGTGGAGATTTGAACCTTGGTCTCTAGAGCACTCAAACCATCAAACCGCTACGCCACAATGGCTCTCAAATGGATATTAGATATCAATAGATATGTAGGTTTTATAAATGCCATAAGACTTTCAGCATATTGTCTTTATTATCTTTGATCTGAGCTATGGAATAATCTGAACTGGATCAACTTAGCTTTTCTGGTTTCTGAATATAGGTTGTTGCAACAGCTTATGATTTTGAGCATTGAGTTCATCTAGTAGAAACCAAGCCATGAGAATGCTAAGACTGGACTCTAATGTCCATGATACTGTTGATGTTATATTTGACTAAGCAGATCTCATAACTGATGCCAGTGCTGAGGTATTCTCTGCTCCCACACAAACAACACTTTTTGAGCTCATATGATTTTTGATCTTGGGCACACTGCCCCCTTGTGAGATATCTTAGGACTAAACTCTACGTACATTGACCTGGATGTGAGTTCCATAGAAATATATAAGACTGGACTATTAATAAAACAATTGGAAGCATATATACATAGTTATATATTCATTATATTCATATCTTGCCCTGTGTCATGAGGTCTTGGGTGATGTACAATAAAAATAAATGTGAACACTTTAAAAATTAAAATTAAAACAATAAAAGATAAACATATCAAGGAATACAACAATTTAAAATAATTTTAAGCAGCTAAAATACTCTGTACACATACATGTTGAGTAGAATCATTAGATGCCAAAGGCATTAATTAATAAGTACTTGAGTAAATTTCAGACCTGGAAATTTTCATCTGCAATGTCTTTTCTGTGCTCAACTGTTTGAAAGGGGAAAAATTAATTTAACCTTGTACCTAGGAAATTTAACCATTCTCTAAAAGCTGTTCCATTATATATTATTAATCAGCAGTGATATGTGACCCTTCATTTAATCGCATATACTCATTGGCTGTATCGATTGGCTTAAACTGAAATATAATTTCTAGTGTTGGTGTCAGTGAAATGCAATCATGTCTAGTTTCTCCATTGAGGATCAAATCCAATTGTTTGTCTCAACAAGACTAGACCTGTTGCCTTAACTGCTGAATGATAAGCTGAAATCTACAGAAATCCCATCAATTCTCTAGTCTACTTGAGGTGGGACGAGCAATTGGAGTTATTCCTATGTTTCCTTTTACCTATTGTCTGTTTAGCTTTGTGTCAGTGTCTCCAGACTGAAAATCAGAAAGATGGGGCAGCCATATTCTTCCTTTGCATTTCCAGTTTGATGTAATGGGCTTTGCACTTGACTTTGTGCCACTCAGAAAGTTGGGGAAGGCCAAGACTGAGCACCTTAATAGCAAATTATTTTTTAGTTGTATCAGTTGGGGGATCCACCTTTTGCCACGTGGAGCCTTCCACATGTTTTGGACTATAGCTCCTGCTGATCCCAGACAACATGGCTGATGGCTTGGGATAATAGAAGCTGTGGTTCAAAATGTCTGAAGTGTGCCAGGGGCCCAGTCACACTTCAAAATTATAACATTATTCTACTTTGATTGCAATGGTCCCATCCTAAGGAATTCTGGATCTGGTAGTCTAGTGAAGCGCCAAAGTACACTGGCTGAGAATTCCAAATGCCCCTCTCTAAACTGCAAACTCCAGCATGAAACCATGCTAATTAAAGTGGAATGATAGTGCTGTTATTTTGTATTATGAATGGGCCCTAGGTTGCTGGGAGTCTTCTATAAGCCATGGAAGCTGTTCACAGGAATGAGCTGTAGAGCTGCCTCTCATGAAATCTATCAGTGGCTATTAGTCATAATGTTCAAAAATGGGCCAATAACCTTTAGAGGCAATATGCCTTTGGCTACTAGACAATAGAGGACAAATAGGATTTCTATCACTTTGATGATCTGTTTGTGAAGTCATACAAGATCTACAGGGATAATAAATAAGTAAGTAAGTAAGTAAGTAAGAAAAATCCAAAACAAACAAAAAACACTCAATCCTCAGTTCAATTAATAAGTGGATTTATATTATAGTTTCTTGTAGACTGCAGAAGACTATCCAGTCTGCCCTCAATAACCTTTTCCATTGGGGGAGAGAATTTACACTAACTGCTGAGCAATACATAATCAAGGTATGTATCTGAGTTCTCATGGATTCCATTTGTAGAACAACACAAAAGACGCTGATGCTATGCCAAATTTTCACACTCTAGATTTTCAATACAGAAAATGTATTTTGATGGGTATGCAAGATCCCCAAGAACTTCCCCTAATTTGATGATCTGTCAACCTCCCCTCAACCTGTTGCAGCCTCAGTATGCTCCTGCTTCATGGCCTCCTTTTGTCATTTGCTGAGTGATCTCAGCCATATGGGGATAATGCAGCAAACACAGTGGCATCAGAGCATTGCACAGCCAATGAGATTTTTATCCAAGGTAAATGATGCCTTTCCATTCTCCCCAGTCTGAAGATGGAGAAGGAAGAGAGGACATGTCGCAGTTGCCCAGGCAACTGTGTAGTGCTCCCTGTCTTCTTGTTCAGCAATGAACGTTTCACTGCCCAGCAGTGCTTTGTAGCAACACTTCTACCCTGGTCCTCTTCAGTTGACACAATTATAAATGGCGAACTGGAGCAGAGTGTGCATGAAAAGATACATTTGAAGGGGTATCTAAATGCAAGTTTTTCAAGCCTTCGCTTAATTGGCACAGGTAGTCAAGGACCAGCAAGGGCACAGATGTGGTGACAGATAGCCAGGATATCAGGCACAAGGTGAGAGAGAAGATAATCAAAGATTCAGAGGCAGGAGACATTCTTTGAGAACATGGTCAAGGTGAAATGGCTCATACTGAGGAGCTGAATTAGCTGCAAGGGACTGAAAGGGTGGTGAATTTATTCGAGACCACCCTCTAGCTCTACTGCTTTACAACATCTCATTGGAAGTAAGGCACTTGGGTGGATGGCATCCACATTAAGATATATATCCATGCAGCATGACTTCAGATTGTCTATGGATTCTGATGGGCATCTGAAGGTGCATCCTAATCCCTCTTCTGGCCCATCCAGTGAGCTAAGTACAACTGCACTGGGGGAAGCAATACAGGCCTGATAGCAGAGAGGACATGTTCAGCAACATTCTGCTAGTGATGTATTCACATGCATATCTCTCTTTTTGGACAAGGCATAAGGAGCTCCTTTCTAGACCTTTGTGGCCCATCAAAAACCTTTTCTTTGACCACTATCAAGCCCCAGGAGGGGCCATGCTGCTTACTGGTGGGGAGGAGAAAGGGGAAGCAATTTGGAAGATGCAGTTGCACTGAGCTCCAAAGGGAATGCAAAGGAGGGGGATTCACTCCATGAATGCACCCTTATTTCTTTCCCCTTTGAGCTGAAACTAGTTGCTTTTTTCTCTGAATTGCACCCTTCCCCTCCCCAGCAGTAAACAGCAGCAGCTGAGGCACTTCTTGGCACCTGAGAGTTGCGGGAGTTGGAAGACATAGATCTGAATTCCTGCTTGATGTAGAAGTTTGGCCATTATCACATCCTATCCCTGTAGGAGAAGTCCCATACGTTTTAGCAAAAGTATGTGAAAGTTTTTTGAAAGGGACAGGCATGTTTGTTTGGCAGAGGCCAAGTTGCTCATGTAACTCACATTTCTGTTACACACACCAGTCATGGAAGCACATAACTCAGAAAGAAGTATTTGTTTTTCTGTGACAGGAAACTAGTGGAGAAGAAGATCTGTGTCTCAGTGGTTTTCAGGCTCTGGACCTCAGCAGCCACAACATACCTCTGTGGATTCTGGGAGATGTATTTATGTCTGCTTTTTATTGTATCTTTGATCGTGGGAATGATAGAATTGGGTTTGCAAAACCTGAGGTTCATAAAACAAAGAAATATCATTGGAGGGTGTAGAAACTCATTGATGGAAACTTGCATAATGCTCTATATGCAGGGTGTGAACATAATTCTTGACGGGTTGGAGGGAAAGAAGATGAAGAGTTGCTGTAATAGATTCCCATTGGAAGGTCAGCTTTTGTAGCAGATTCCCATGGGAGTGCCTTTATACATTAGTTGAGGTATACTGAATATGTTGAATCAATGAAGTGCATCTGACAGCTCCTAAAGGAGGAACACCAGAAACTGCTCAATAAATTACTTAAAACTAGGCCATGTGGTCAAATACTATGAATGTCTACTGGAAGTATATATGTAAAGGACAACAGTCATAATTACAGTCCTATATTCCAAGGGAAGGGAATTTAAAGTTCTTCATTTGCTGCTGGACAGCAACTCTCATCTTCCCTAAGCAGCATAGCTGGGGTAAGGGATGGTGGGAAACATAGTCTAGAAACCTCTGAAGATCATATTTCCCATTCCTTGATGGGCATAATTGCACTTAGGCCCTTTTTGCACCACACACTCAACCTGCAACAGGATCATGACGGGATCGTGACGATGATTCTGCATGACATTGTCACGATCCCATCAAGGTCCCATGGCCACTCATTGCAATTGTGGATTACATCATTGATGGGTTTCTCCCATCAATGACACACGATTGTGTGGTCCTCCTGCCTGCCTCCTTCAGCAATGGCTGCACTTCCTCCCCCAGGGCAGCCTGGGAAACTGCTGGGCTGCACTGTGGAAGGGAGGGGCAGAGCCATTGTGCTTCCTCCCATCCAGCAGGCAGCCGGTGTGGAGGGGAGCAGTACTGTCATGCTTTTCTCCTGGGAGAGGCTTTCCCTGGATGCCCACATGATGGCTTCGAGAACAGGTAAGGTGCTGAAAGGGCCACAGTCTCTTGATGGGATTTTTCTCTATGAACAGAAGGTTTGTGTTAAGTCTGGTAGCTAATTAATGGAAGTGGAACCTAATCAAAGTTTGCCTAACTCTTCTCAATCTGTCTTGGTTGCATTCTGTCAGGGTGATATTATGTTCTTTCAGATACTATATACACATTAGAAGTAAGATAACGCTTAGGGAGATCAATGTTCTGTATAATACCTAAATTTTCTGTCAAATATGTGAAGAAGATTTCCTTCAGCAGTGGGCCAAACTTGATTTTGGAAATAGAATGACAAGACATGCAGTAACAATTAGGTAGATGGGAGTCTTGGTCTGTTTAGGACAATTCTTTGTGGTATCTCATAGATGAGTGGGACCTTTATGGCTCTAATTCATTTCCCACATGCATAAGAGTAAGTCTCAAGGGGATGTATTTTTGAAGAAACCAGTACAATTGCATGACCCCTAATTCTGAATACTGTACCATTCAAAAATGTAATTTGCAAAGGCATTGTACGCCTAGAACCATCACGACTCCAAGTGATACTTTTAAAAGTTGAATTTCTCATTAACATCCACTTTTATGTTTTTAGATCTAGTTCTGGATAAAAATGTACAAGTGAATTAAACTTGTTCAAGAAAATGATATTTGGGATTTCCTTTTTTTCAGTTTTATTTGCAAATTTGTCTTCTCTTGCTTTTAAGCTAGTGTGAAGTTTGATTCAACCCAATTACCATAAGAAGAGAAGATTTTTTGGGGGAAGTATGTATTCATGGGAAAGATGCTCTCCCCAGTAACAGTGTGCTTGGAAATTATCCCATGCTACAGCTAGGCTTGTAAAAAACCTTTCGTTGACACTGATGGTTTTTAAAATCAATAATTGATATATTATGGGGGATGGGGTGGAAGAAGAGGTCATCGATTGGATGGAAAGCCTGGTGGAAGAAGTTTCATAAATGTGCCTTCTCCAATCACAGTACCACCACTAGGAGAAAAGTTATTGCTAATAGACCATCAGGCCTAAATTCTGTTGTCAGCTTTGACTAAAGCAGACTTATTGAATCAGAGTGATTTTCCTATGAGTTGACTTGCCATTCAGCAATTGATTGAGTGGATCAGTTCTAATTGGGTCTAACCAACAGAATGCCAGCCTACTTTTTGAACATGGTCAACGTAACACACATTCTCCTTCCTATCTGCATCACATATTTACTGGTTCAACCTGGACTACCACCTGCTCAGAAAAATTTAATCAAGGTAAGTTTAAACATTTTTGAACTGTTTTATCAAAATAAAGGTATCCAGAGCATTTGGTGGGCAAGGCCCTAGTGTCACTTGCAAACCTTTGTCCTGAGGTGAGCAGTTAAAAATAAATATTCTGTGTGCTGTAGGAATCAAGAGCAAAGCATGCTGGTACTCTTTCATCTTTCAGAGATGTCCTTTATTTTGCCCATTGTTAATCTCAACTATATGTAGGATATCAGTTTCTTTAACATCAGCCTGTTCTAGTAAGTAGCTTATGTCAAATGTATTTGGAGAACTAGAAGTAGGAGTGCTTGAGGTGCTCAGGTTGCTTTTTCCAGAAGACATTTTAGAAGATTCTGGTAGAAGAGGAGCAGTTTCTGTAGTGGGCATGGCATGTTGAGTAAGAATGCCTGAGAATCTCCTTAACTGACTTTCAGATGTACTTTGAGGTAAAAATGGTTCCTTTCCCTCTTGGTTCCTTATAGATGAATCCCCTAGCCTGGATTCTATGTGAGGTGGTTCTGCTTTTGAAGGAGATATTAGTTGGTATGCAGGACTGTTCTCTGGTGTGTTGGGAGTCAGCACAAGTCCCTCAGAGTCAGTCTCTGACTCAGCTTGACTGTCATAATCTTTTGCTGTCACAGTGTGAGCAGTGCTGCTTGCTTCTGAATCCATTCTGGCTTTTCTGCCCTCAGATTCAATGACAATCTTTTCAGAAGCCACAGGATCTGTTTTGGTTATGCTCTCATCCACAGTGGACTGGCAACCTGTCTCTAGTGCATCATTCTTGCTGGTTTCTCTTATAATTGCTAGATCTATACTCTTATCAGGTCCTTCATGGCTTTTCCGTTCATTGGAGGCAAAATGTCTTCCTCTAGAGTGGATTTCTAACAAATTGCCAATGTGGTGCATTTCATGAGATGGGAAAAAAACAGAATTTTCACTGGATTGTCTTTGGTAGCTCCTGGTTGGGACAGGGGACTCTTCACGGACGCTGAGAAATCGCTTCATTTTTCTCAGCACTGAATGTTGCCTTCTGGGTTTATCACAATCCCGGTGCCAGTTTTCTCCGTACAAGAACTGGCTATCTGCCAGGCTGCAAGAGAAAACATGAAAATGCTTATATATACTGATGGTAAAATGAGTTCTACTGGTATGCATTTTTGTGTAGTCCTAAAACAGCAGCAACCATGATCAAGGAGCTGGTTTGCAAAAAAAAAAAAAAAATACTCACAGCTCAAAATAACTTTGGAGGAAAAAGGAAGGTAGGGTCTTTCTAGAGGAATTGTAACTACAAGCTGCCCAATGAGAACTAAGTATGATCAGTGATCACAGAATGCTGGATTACTTTTGGAAGTAGAACGAAAATGAGAAGCAAGGGTGGAAAGACAGTGAGTTGGAACAGAATATCCTGGAAAAGGGCATGGCTGGACAGCCAGATCAATGAATAGGAGCACTCTCCACACTGCAATATGTTGTTACAGGCTCAATTTTTTACTGAATGGACAAATTGCACTCCCTTGAGGCCATTTTATATCCCATAAGCCCACCATTTTATAAAATTATGTTTTTCTCTCTGTTCCTGGAAGTCTCCAAGAGCAGGGGATTTTGGCTAGAACAGAATGCAGGACTTCCCAAACCCATACAAGCAGCAACAAAAAACATTCCCAGATGAAAGTGGATCTGCTCATTTCCAGCTTTGATTTTTTTCCCTTATTCTACAATTCTGAATGTGGCACAGCTTGCTGTTGGTCCTGGGTACCTGGGCCATAGGAAGATACCCACCTATGCACCAGGAGCAGCGTTTTTACTAGTAATATAGTTTAAACAGAAGACTTTAATCAGAATTATAGTTGTAATTCTGTCACCCTCTAATTACATTTTTTTGTTTTATTCATAAAAAACATTCCAAGTTCATGTTATTACAAGCTAAGGTGTAGCCAGCACTGCTTGGATCCATGTGTATTCTTCAAAAAGGTGGCCATGGGTCCTCCCCATGCTCTACATGTTTTTACCTGGAATCTCATCAGCAGTACCCCAGAGGCCTCTCTTATTTTCCTGCCCCATTTTTTAACCTCAAGAATTTTAGCAGCAGTGGCTTAGTATTTTCCCACTTCCTCCCCTGCCCAAATCCACTTTCTAGGTATTTGTCTTTTTTCCCCATATCATTTCCTCATTAAATTGTTTGACTGGCTCTGTGTCACGTTCCGGATGAATACAACTGTGATGAAACCAGCTGTGTGGTTTCACATCATCTCCAGCCAGGTGTGGAAAGTGTGGCCTGTGGGACATGTGCTGTTCCACAGAATGATAGAGTTGGATGGGGTCTCTTGGGCCATCGGGTCCAACCCCCTGCTCCAAGCAGGATCTCCAGCTAAAGCATCTACACCAGATAGCTCTCTAGCCTCTTTTTTGAAGAAGTCCACAGAAGGAGGCCTCCACCAATTGGTTTCACTGCTGAGCCAAACCCCAAATCCCTGCAGAAACAAACCACAAGCATTTTTTGCTAATTTTCCTGCCCTTGAGAAGAGAGGATATTTCAAAACACTGAGACATCCTGTCAAGAAAAAGACCACCTGTCAAGAGATTTTAAAAAATTTCTTTTGGGATATCTTTGTGAAAAAACTGTTGAAGTGAAACCCTTGTGGATTTTTTTTTGGTGGGGGTGCTATTTTTTGTGCACAAAGTGTTTTCTTTTGCTAAGCCCCCCTCCATTTTTGGTGCAAACAATTTTTTGCAAAAAAAGTTCAAAATGTGAAAATATGAGCAAAAACTACTCAGCAATGAGAAAACATTTGAAATCATTAATATTTGCATGTAAGAATGAAAGAAGAAAGATTTGCACACTCTTAATATCAGTTGCTGCGGAAAATGAGGACAGTCCTATTGCACTCTTGTCTTGCTTGCAATTTTGTATGGCTGCTTCTCACACTGGACATCTAACTGGACACTAGGGGAGACAAGATGCTAGAACAAATAGGTCTTAGGTTTGATCAAGCCAAGGTCTTCTGCTCATCACTGCCTGCCATTTGCTATATTCTCTCCATAATCAGTGACACCTAAACTTTAATTCTGGTTTAAGGGTGGACTGTTAATGAGAAACGACCGAGGAACCATTTTCATCATGCAAAACAATGACAGGTTGTTGTAGCACAACGTACCCCATTTCAATTGTTGATCCAAGGAAAGATGGAATGCAGGAATCTGCTGCTGCTAACGTATATGGTGGACGAGCTGATAAATCATCCCAGTAAATATCTTTTTTCATGCGTGGTAAATTCATGTGCATTTCATCAACTGCCAGAAGAGACACCTGGGATAATGATTATGAATTAGAATACCATCAATTTGCAATATTTTCTGAAGCCTAATAATCTTAGGCCACAGTCCAAATAACTGCACAATTCAGTCAGCATGTCTTATGATTGCATAATTTGCCACAATTGCCTGTACTTCTTTTGAACCTTGTGAGAATTACTGCACATGCAACAAAAGGTTCTTTCTAGAGAAGGTTTTGAACCCAAGGAAATGGACTTTTATTGCTTTCACATATAAATATAACTGACAGCTGTAAAGATCTGGCTGGCTTGTACCACCTTGCCCAGGCTTCTGAAAATTTAGGGCAAGGGACATGATTTGCTACTTTCTGGATCCTACTACATTTTATTCCACTCCCACCATATCTGTCTGTCTGTCTGTCTGTCTGTCTGTCTACCTATCTATGCTTTATACCTGAAGCATTAATGCCACTCCATACTGCATCCAAAGCAGTGGGTTTATATCCACAAAAACTTATGCAAAAATAAAGCCCAGTTTGTCCTAAAGGTGCTCTCACATTTATTTCCTTTTTTTTTTTTTGGTCCTCCCTCCCTTTCTCACTTTTTGCTGAAAGCTGGGGAATCCAAGAAATGCTGCTCAGTCATAGCACTTTATTACATCAGGTTCTTCTCCCACTAAAATAGCATTGTTATAAAAATACAGGATTGGTGTCTTTGGTTTTGCATCTTCAGAACCACAAGTTGGAAAAGGCTTGAAGGTGGACAACAACATCATCAACAAGAAGTGAGGAAAAGGAGTAGAAGTGGAGTGTGTGATGAGGACAGAGAAGAAGAGCAATCTGAGCCCTTCCTAGTCTTTGGTCATCTTCCAACTTGCCCACCCTTTAATCGGTCTTTGCTGGCAAAGGGAGGGAAATTGCTTTGAGAGGGTAAAAAAAGAGGTTGGCATGATAGTGAACTCTGATCTTGCCAGATGTATTTCAGCAGGGTGTTGGATGCGCCAATGCCATCTATGAAATTGTTTTGTTAAACTCTGAGGTGTGGGAGGGGATGGGTGTTGCAAAACGGCATGACAAAAGAAAGTAATAATAATTCGAAGCTTATTATTAGTCTTACCTGAAGATTCCTATCAATGCACCAATTTGTTTCAAAATCGTCATCATCTTCCCCAAATGGGTTGATAAGCTGCTCAGCAACCTGCAGTTAGAATTGTGCATCATATTGTAAATACAGAGTTATTATTGCTGCTTAATGGGGAAATATAGAAAGATCTTTATACTGCAGGTTTATACTAATGATAATAGCACCTGGAAAGGACAAGGCGTTTGCTACATGATAAGGTGTAGTCTTCACATTTCTCTATTTGCATTGAGACCGCAGCATACCAAAATGTGTGGAGGTTTAATTCTTCTTTTTCCATCAGAAATCCTAGTGGAATCATCTTCCATACACACACATACATACACACAGCACTGCACTAATGGGGAAGTTCCCATTGGTTAACAATACATGGACAGAGCTTTGAAAGACAATTTTGAAAAAGGTAGTTCGTTATTAAAAAGTGCACACCCACCCTGCATATTTTTGTTGATACTAGCTTTGCGGGATGTTGTTTGTTTGTTTGTTGGTCAATTTGTTGTACCAATCATTACTTTTTTGAAATAACAACAACTTAGAGAATGGTATAATGATATAACAGAATAGTATAAAACATGATGGAAACAAATCCACGAAAAATGCCCCAAGAATGCCCTTGAAAAGTAATGTTTAAAGAATGACCAGAAAACATTATTTGTCACACTAGGTACAGTCAGCCCTCCGCATTTGTGGGTTTCACTTTTGCGGATTTGATTATTCAAGGATTATTTGCTCTCACCTCTGCTGCCTCCCTATGCCATTGTTAATAGGGATTGAAAGCCTCATGAGACTGAGAAACTGTGAATGAGGCTTATAAGTCTCTATTAAAAATGGTGTGGGGCAGCACTGGAGGTGGTACTAAGCCCCACCAGCCACCCACTTCTACCTTGTAAAGGAACCCTGATGCCTCAAAGGAATCCGTGGTGGCTTGAATACGGTGATCATACTTTTGTGTGTGTTAAACATGGTTGGGAGGGCCTAGTTATTCATGGTTTTTCCACTTTCACAGGGGTCCAGTGCCCCTAATCCTAGCAAATGAGGAGGGCTGATTTTATTAAGGATAGGTTTGTTCCCAGTTGTTGCACTACTTTTGAAATGCACCCTTGTTATGTCACTTTTAAGTTGTTACTTGCAAGCTTTTGCCAAGCTTACTAGAATGCAGGGAAGGCAGTCTTCAGAATCATATCTGGGCAAAAGAGGGTTAGACTATCCCTCATCGTGCAAACCAAAATCCTGTGCATGCTAATTAAATAAGGAAAAATGTGTTCTATATCCATAATATAAGGGTGCTTCTAGATGAAGCTGTTAGTGTACAATTGCCCTGCCTCATTCACTGAATTTACAGGAGTCCAAATATCTTCAGATTGTAATTTTCTGTGTTTTTCCACTGCTTCTTCCATCTTCTTTCTTGCTGGGGGTAGGGGAAACACCAAAGAAGCAAAGATGGAATAGCTGCATACTGCCTTCCGACTGGTAACACTAGAAGCCTTCCCTTGGAAGTACCTAATGTTACACAGTGATACTAGGCTTAAAGTCAAACTAGATGTTTATTGTGAGTTTTTTTTTCCTCCAGTAGTATTCCTCAAGTGCTGCAAACATCTGTTTGCTGCAACCCAGTGGTTCTTCATCTTTTCTTTACCATGGACTCCATTTAAATATCTTTTGTTACCACGGACCACCAAGACTTAAGGCCACTTCTGGCTGTATGTGGGGTGGCAAGAAATGTCACATGCTTTCTTTCAACCGCTCAGTGTTATTCATGTGTGTGTTCTCACCATGTGCAGAAGTAGCAAGTGCTGAGTACATTTTTTGCTATCAAACAATTTCATAACTTTTGAAAGGTTTGAGATATTGTAATGAAAAATTTGTACAAATGATGTCTGTCACCAGCAACAGACTTCTGCCCTTTGAGGTCAATATATGACTATCCAACTATCTGTCTATCCATCTCCCTCCCTCCCTCCCTCCCGTTTTAACTGTAAAAGCTCATAATATTTCTTCATGCCTTCCCAGACCCCTTATGAGGATATTGCAGCCTCCCAGGGGTACACAGACCCCACGTTAAGAACTGCTGTTGTAACCTGTGATTTTCCTCACCTACACATCCTTCATTTTGTGCAATTTATTTTGTGGACGACCATTAGAAGGAAAACATGGATTTAATTTGCAAGTCTAACGGCTGAGGTGTATATCTCAGAGGAAATCCCATTGTGGGAGGAAAACAGGTTAATTATAGACAACACATATTCTCTTTAACATCTAGCTTGAACCCAAGGGGCAATAATTAGCCAAGGCTACCTCATTGGTAACAAAGTTTAGAAACAGGTCTGGACTAGTCAAGCCCAGCACAAAAACTGATTTCAAGATTAATTTGTGACTTCATGTACTGTTATGTAAGTCTTGATGCCAGAGACGCAAGACAACAAGATTCGTTGCACCAGACAGCTAGATGGATATTTCTGAGCAAGCAAGCACACAGCAGGGAACCTGTCAATGAATGAAGAATATCTGCCAAGAGTGACTACAGGGGAAACACTGCATTGGCAGGATGAAATGCTGATCCCTGCCATGGGCACATGGCACGTGATCTCATGTGTTCTGGAAAGGAATGCAATGCAAGACAATTAAGTGCTATTTTGGGGATTCCTGGATGTGACATCTAAATGGATTATAAACTAATCCAGGACAACACAGAGTAGGATTAAAAGAGTCTCATGTGAGGCAACCATTGTCCTACATATAACCGATATGACTGGCAGCTGAGCAATGACTGGAAAAAAGCTCTTGCAACAACCATCTTACATACAGAGAAAAAGATCCAATTTAATAAATTAAGTTTTTCTGCACAGCGAGAGAGATGAATAAAAGTTTTCCCCTTCTTCTTACAGCTGTACCAGGCTGACAACTCTATCATAACATTTAACTGCATAAAAAAGACATAAAGAAATCCTGTAGCACCTTTGAGATTAATTGGGAGGAAGACATATCTAGCAATGGACAGACCTCATTTCATCAAATGCATGGAATGCATCCAATTAATCTCAAGGATGCTACTTTTTATGCTTAAAGACTAAAATGGCTATCTCTCTGAAGATTTTAACAGCATTACTGGAGTGACATTGACCTTAGCAGAGATGTTTTGACAAAACATTCAGTTTAGAGTGTCTAGAGCTTGGGTAAATTACTTTTGGGATTACAACTCTCAGAATACCCCAGCAATTCATAGCCACTAGGCCATCCTGATTTGGGGTTTCTGGGACTCGTAATTCAAGAAAGCGATTTCTCCAAACTCTGCTGGAGTCTGTATGCTACTGATTTCATTAGGATGAGATCTGTTTTATGGTCATTTTACCAGGTATGTGCTAATTGCAAGAAACAGTGGTATGTGCTGCTGTGGGATTTTTAACAGACAGATTTGAAGAGTTCCTGCTTTCTAGTTTTATGGTGATTTTAGGATGCTCTAATGCTGAACTTGAGAGCCAGTGTGTTGTAATGCTTTGAGCATTGGACTATGACTCTGGAGATCAGGGTTCAAATCCCTGCTGAGCCATGGAAACCAAGTGGGTGACCTTGGGCAAGTTACACTCTCTCAGCCTCAGAGGAAGGCAAAGGGAAAACCCCTCTGAACAAATCTTACCAAGAAAACTCTGTGATAAGTTCACCTTAGGATCACCATAAGTCAGAAGCAACTGGAAGGCACACAACAATAACAAATGGTGAACATGTATTGGTCTGTGGCTTTTAAAAAAAAATCTATATGATTTTTTTAAAAATTGAGGTAATATTGTAATATTGTATGCTGTGTTGAGAACAGCCAATACAGAACAACAGAGCCCCCTCTTAACCTACCATGCCTAACTTTCATCCCACATGGCCCCTCCTGAAACTGCAAACCCCAGGATTCCATAGGATGTTGAAAGTGGAATCATAGCGCTATAATAGTCTAATGCATAATTGGCCTCTGTCATTGTAATGGGTGCTACCAGGCAGATGGATTCTAGAATCCTAGTCAGAATCATGTCCAAACGTCAACAGCTGCCTGAAGGCACTGAAAGGGTTATTTTGCATTTTGTAGGTCTGCTGCATAGTTTTTTTTTTATTCTTGCAGTTAAAAGTTGGGAAAAGAACTATGGCTGGGAATGAACCAGGGGAGTAAATTTCCCTTTTACCAGCCTCCTTATACAGTTCTCACAGCTATTAGGATGTGCACATGTGCAGTTCAATTTATTTTATTTGTATAACTTCAGGGATCCATCTTCCAATGGCCTTGCTTGAAGAGAGGGGCCAGTACCCCAGCTCTGGGGATCTGGAATCTCAATTAGAATAAACTTATTCAATCAGTTCTTGAATGGTGAGCCAACTTGCAGGCAAATTCTATCAATTCAGTGGGTCTATAGGGCTCTAGAGTATTACCTTGGAATAGTTTGGGTAGATTTTTTTGTTTAGGGGCTAAGAACCAGAATGCTTTGCTTTGCTGCAGACCCCCTGCTACACGATTCACCACCAACAGTCTTATAGCAGTGCTGTGTGTCAGCTTTGGGTAACAAAAAAAGCTTTGAGGAGACATGGAACTGAAACCAATTCCACCTAAGCCATACATGGGGCTTAGAGGGTGTGTGCATTTTCTCTCTCTCTCAGTCACTCTCTCTCTCCCTCTCTCTACACACACACTGTTTATGAAAGTAGCAGTGATGTAGACTCGAATCAGCTGACTCGGACTCAAGTCAGACTTAAGTCACCTCAGTGACTCGACTTGGACTCGACTCAGCAACAAAGATGTACTGACTCGACTCGAGACTTGTATATTTTTAAGTGACTAACTTGCTGCCCTTGGTTCAGTAACGTAACACGTTCATCCAGAAACCTTATGACTTTGAACAATGCTTCCATCTCTTTTTGCCTACTGGTCACATGACAATCTGTCTCAAGCTCAAAGTGTGGGCGCATTTCTCAGAGGGAAACAGCAAACAAGTTAGGCAATCAGCTTGAGGTGGGCTTGAAGTCTGCTCAGCAGCCTGTCCCTGCTGTATATTGGAGGAGCCGTCTGAAACTTTTCCTAAGAGCAGAAGGCAAGACTTGTCCCCAAAGCATAGAACATGTTTCTCATAGAACAGCAAGTGTGTTAGGCAGTGGGCTTGAGGAGGAAGGATCCTTCCTTCTAGAGTTTTTGAAGCTTCATTAATGGGAAGTAAGAAAGATCCTATTCCCTACTTCTGAAAAAACCTCCATTTTCGAAAATGGGAAGTAAAAAGGATCTTATTCCCTTTTCCAAAGCTGCAGACTTTTTTATGCCCATTGGCACATAAGCCTCCAGCTTCAGGAAGGGGGAGTAAGAAGGATCCTATTCCTCAGCTCTGAAGCTGCAGATGGCAAAATCGCAAATATGGGGGCCAACTCTGCTTAAATTGTTGAAACTGACTTGCTTTGACTCTGTCCAGAAATTCTGGAATATAGGTTGGGGTATAAAGTTGGCTCCCAGACTTGAGACTTGACTTGATAGTATCTTCAAGGACTTGGGACTTGACTTGAGACTTAAAGGTAGAGACTTGAGACTTGACTTGAGACTTGGAGTAAAAGACTTAAATACATCATTAGAAAGCAGCAGATTAACAAATGCTGGGCTAAATTCTGCTGTTAGTCCTAACTAAAATAGGCTCACCGAATCAGTAGGATTTGCCTATAAGTTGGCTGACCATTCAATAACTGATTAAGCCTGCTCTAACTGGTACTACAATGACCCCTCCACTTTTTGGGGCGCAGAATCCTTGTGAAAGTGGAAAAACTATGAATAACTATCCCCTGCAATCCCTTTCCCTTTCCCTTCTGAGGTTTTCCCCCTCTCATTCCCTTGCCTCCTGCATACTGGAGCCAGATGCAAGGGAATGGGGAGAAACATAAGAGGGGAGAAGGAAGGCTCATGTGATCCTTCCCCCAATCCCTTCCCTTTTGCTTTGGTATGAATTCTCAGCACTGAGGACAGAGGCAAGGGAATGGGAGAGGGAGCTCTGGAAGGGGGAAGGAGGGCTCGTGCAAGCCTCCCCCATTCTCTTCCCTTTTGCTTTGGTACGATTTCTCAGTGTGGGGCTGGGGGCAAAGAAATGGGAGGGGAGCTCTGGAGGGGAAAAGGAAGGTATGTGCATGCCTTGCCCTCCATTTCTTTGCCTTTTGTCCAAGTGCTTGCCTTCCTTCTGTGTGCCTGGCAAAATGCAAGTGAATGGGAGGAGAAGAATGGGGAGGGCGAATAATCAAATTTGTGAAGGTCAAACTTGTGAATGTGGAGGAAGGACTGTAAGCAATAGGAGGATTCCAGCCATAGTTAGGAAATCCCCTTTCCTGAATAGGCACCAGCAGAAGATACACTTCCTTTGGAGGAGGCAGTCCTGAAGGATTATTGTGACATCATAATAATCCATTTATTTTCAAATGTACAAGTCAAGCAGGCACTACAGTGACACTAAAAAGAGCACACCGGGCAGTCAGTTTGACACACTTAGATCTCACTTAGCCCTTCTGCAGACCTGTGCACGCTCGCTGACAGAACGTACAGGAATGCTGGGAGGTACTTGCGAAGATAAACAATTTTTCATGCACCAGCATCTATCATGCCCTTGGGTCTGCTTAGGGCATTTTGATCCACTATAGTTCCTAGAGTTATAATTAGGCTGGAGACAGAGAATATCCTACCTTTGTAATTTTAAGGGTGGACTATAGTTTGGGTCTGCTTAGGGCATGGAGAAGCTCATTTTCTCACAGAAATGGAAAGGTGCAATTGTTAGACAGCATCTTGTCTTTTCTCTAGTGACAACCATGGCAGTACAAAAAGAAAATCCTGACTGCTCCCATATGTCAGTCCTCTGAATTTATGTCAGTTCTCTAGATCACTGCATTGAGTGAAATGGCTACTTTGGATAGATTCACACAGTCATGTCCCTCCTGTTCTTCCAGCATCTACAGATTTTTTTTTCAGTCACTCATGTTGGTCATTATTAAGTTAGTGTAGATCAGTTCAGCCCGCACCTGATTCACATCCATTTAATTTTGTGAAGTCTTCTGACAATTGATCTCTACATATTTTGGAACTGACATCAACAGGCTTCCCCTTGTTGTTTAGAGCACCTCTGAGCATGATGGAGAACCTTACTGGGAACATCTACTCCTTTCTGTGTCAGATGGGATCAAATTTTGGGCCCACATCATTATAGTCTTACACAATTTCCTCTTTTAATTAATCAATTCAGATGCACTAGAGAGTAAATAATCAATATGGCATTAATATAGGAGTATTAATATTGTATTTATAGTGGGTTACAGAGCTTAATGGGGATCGCTAAGTTTATCAGCTGAAAACCAATATTCATTGGAAGCCATTTAATGGATAGTATAACTTTTATTTGTAATTAGGTGCTTTGTGGGATAGCTGAGAGGAAGCCATGAGCAGCATGTGGTGTTAAGTAATTTCCTTTTACATTTGCTAGGTGTCAGATGGATTTGTTTGGCTATGAGTGTGAAAAAAAGTAATTGGTTATGGCAATAGCACAAAAATCCTTCACACTCTGGACTGGGGTCCTTACAACATACAAACTGAATCAAATAATCCTCATCAATGCCACACATTCCTGGTTGCTTCTAGTTGCACAGTATCTCTACATAGCTCAGGCTATCAAACTGATTGCCTTGTTGGTGACATAAGCAGTGTAATTGCGGATTATTCCTGCTTATATATTTTTTCAGATGTTGAGGAAGAAGTATCCAAGTGCTTCCTTCTAAAAGGTGCCCAACCCAGCATGCTGGCCACAGCTCCATTTTCATGGCCATTGATTGGCCATGAAGATACACCTAAATACCTGTTCTGGGTCTCCTGAGCACTGAAAGAAATAGGAGCACCCATATGCTGGGGACTGAGGCTACTCCTTCTTCCCTCTGTGCTCAAGAGCAGCTGGGAGAAGCCTGGGAGCCCATGGATGGCAATACAGAGCTGCACTTAGCAGAACGGTATCCATCCATTGCTGTGCCCTGGAGAGGCAGTCAGGCAGAAAGAACAGCTTGTGTCACCAACTCCACCATTAAGCAGAGTGAGCAGCTGCCTCAGGCATCAGATTTTACTTGCCATTAAAATGGCAGAGCACCGTAAATAATTTGTCTTTTTACTGCTGTGTTTTTATTACTTGGTAGACAGAGAGGTGCTTGTTGTGTGTCAAAGTATCTTGGCTGGCTTTGGGTATTATGCATCATGACTTTGGACCTTTCTGCAGCTTACTGGATCCCGGTGGTGTCCCACAGGGATCTCAGTAGAGCCTCTCCCAGGAGAGGGGTATGACAGGAGCACTCCCTTCCGCACTCTGTATTGCCTATGAGAATGCATGAGGCACAATTGGCCAAGCCTCTTGCTTCTGCAGCGCAGCTGGGCAGTGTCCTAGGCTGTGCTGGGGTAGGAAGCATAGCCATTTCACTTCCTGACCCTCTGCACACAAAGTAAACGTGGGAGGGCGGCAGAAGGGCTGCGCAATCACCAGTCATTGATGGGGAAAACTCATCAATGATTTACTGCACAATCACACCTCCTGGGGATGGAAGAACAACGGGATTCAGACGACATCATCCATAAGTGTTGTCTGGGTCCTGTCCTTCTCCCATCCCCAATGCAGGATGATGATTTCCTGCAGAAGGGGCCCTAGGTAAGAGTGCCCTCTATTTTCTGCTTTGCCTCAGGAATAAACTGTCTTGGGATTTCTCTGGAGCAATGTCAGGTGGGATGAGATTGAATAATGTTTAATTCAATCCTGATTAACCTGTTTGTACTTCTGTAAGTTGTTCCCTGCTCTGTTACTTTTTTCATAATGTTTTATGTTTATTGTAGGATTTTAGTGGTGCTGATGACTGTTTTTAGACCTCTACAGTGCTATGACTTTAGAAATAGCGGGTCTCAAAATATTTTAAAAAATAAAATAAATGCTGGCTTTACAAAGGTTAACACCTCTGTTATTATTTTCAATGACTCCCACAAGAAGACTGTAACATGTGAAGTGGTTGGAGTGTAGGCTGGAATGGCACAGAATACACACATTCCATTTCCTGTCTACCCACCGAAGTGTTAGGTAAAGTTCAAAGTTTACAGATTCTCCCCCCAACACACAATTGGAGGATAAGAAGCAAAGTGATATATTTGCACGAATGGTAACAAGCTATACATAGAACTGAGAAAAACTGGTTTGTTGATAGATGGCTATTTGCAAAGTTAGGTTATAAGTGGTTGAACACATTTACTTTTCTGATAACAGAAAGGACATTGTACAGAGACCTTGGAATCTGCAAGCAGAGTGTGATCCAGAAATGCTGCTAACACTGTAACTGCCAATGCAAAATCATTTGGTACAAACACTTTCATCAGTGTGAAGGTGTAAGAAACATGGTCGTTGTAGAAGTATCACAGTGTCCCTGTGCACAGAAACAACTGATATCAAAGAGTTTGGGATATCTCCCAAAACAAGTTGTACATTAGATATGGAAGTGCTACTGAATAACTGCCAACTCTTTCTTCAAATGTACACAATGAGATATTTGGGGTAAACTAGTTGTTTCTGCAACTTCATAACAAATGTTACATAACTTTGAATAAAGGATCCCTTTATTTTCATTGACTTGGAAGAATCTCAGTCACCAACTTTGAATAAAATTTCAAGGAAATTCCAAACCTATTTAAAACTATAAGGCAGTTTACCTTTAACCATCCTGCATAGAAGAAAAACTGTAACAATGTGAAGATAGGAATGTAAAGATCCAAATCATGACCTTGATAGCCTTGGTCAGGGTCCAAAAACTGACGTCCTATCAGGCACGTGAAGAAGAAAGTATAGACAGCGAGAGTGACAACCTAAAATGAGTTAAAATTGCATTAAGACAAATAGGATTGATCTTGTTACTTTGGCCATTTCTGCACAGGGTAAGTAGAACGGCGCGGTGCAACCTCTGATGGAGGTCGTCTGCACCTTGGGAGCGGACTGGGTCGGACTACTTGTAGAAGTTCCGCGCCTCAGTCCACTCTGGAGCGACCCGAAGTGGTCACACAGCGTGCTTTTTAAAAACCTGTTTTCACAGGTTTTTCAAAAGCATGGAGCACACCACTCCGTGCCACTCCGTTCCCGTGCTCCGGTGCAGATTTGTAGGCGTGCACCAGTGCGAACCTGCAGATCTCTCAGGGTGGGCTTTAGGCTGGCGAGCTTCAGCGGTTGGTGGGGAGCCTCCACCAACCAGAAACCGCCATTTTGGATGCTGCAACAGTGCGGAGCAACGAGCTCACACTGCTCCTCGTCAGGACGGACCCAAACGGACCCACCAAAAAGCCGGTGAGTAGTGGCAGGGAGCATTTCCCTCACCGCGTGCAGAAAGGACCTTTGTCTTATAATCTTAATAATACCAAAATGTGATTATTATTAATATCATAGTACTACCTTTCTAATATTGTGCTTCAGTGATTCTTCTTCCAGATGTTTTGGATTTAAATCCAAAAACCTGAACTAGTACGTCCATGGGTTCTGGGAGCTGGCATCCAAAATATCTGGAGGGCCAAAGGTTGAGAACTATTGTTCTTAATGCTATTGTTGTGGTGGTGGTGGTGTGCCTTCAATTAATGCTATACTATTAAGATAATAATGAATATGTAATTAACACATGACTGGAAAGACCATGACTAGAACCTTTTGGTATCGTACATATGTGGGACATAGGAGGAAGCATTAGTACAAAAAATAGATATTCAGGATTGGGAAAAAATTTGGAATCAGCATCATTTAAAAAACTTATCTGTACAGATAAAAGAGAATTATTATAAATCAGTTTGGAGATGGTACCTAACACCAGGAAGGTTAAATCACATAGATAAGAATTATTCAAGGTTATGTTGGAGGGGTTGCCAAGAAATTGGTACAGTAGGACCCCCGTATCTGCGGATTCATTATCCACTGATTCAGTTATCTGTGGTTGGCCACCATTGGGCCAACTGTGGATAACTGGGCCCAGGCCCGATCCCAACAGTGAGCAACAGGAAAAGAGAGGGGAGTGCGGGATTGTGCTCCTCACCAACTCCCATTGCCCTCTCCTGCCCTGGCCAGCGGGACAAAAGCAGGGAGCATGGGATCACGCTCCTTGCCAGCTCCCGTTGCCCCTCCTTGCCAACTCCTGTTGCCCGCCCTAGGCGTGATCTGCTCTTTTTCTGCCCACCGCTGCAATCGGGCCGGGGCCGGTGGCAGGACAAGGTGTTCCCTACTATCCATGGAACCAATCCCCCATGGATATGGAGGTCCTACTTTACTTATATTCATATTTGGTGGAGTTGTGAATGTGTACAGAAATTTTGGCAAATGATGTTTAAAGAGATAAAAGAGATAACAGAAATTGATTTAGAAATATGTCCTGGTATAGCGTTATTATCAATATATGATAAGGTTAATTGTACCCAGGCAATGAAGGATCTAATTAAAATTTATTAACTGTAGCAAGATTAGTTATATCAAGAAAATGGAAAATTCAAGGAGATTTTCAAATAGAGGATTGGTATAAAGAAGTGTGGAAAATTGCAATTAATGATACATTAACATGTGGAATTAAGGCCAAAAAAGGAATAATGAAAGGGAGTGATTTTGAAGCAATATGGAAAATACTTGTGGAAAAGGTGTTAGTAAAAGAAGAAGATGTCACACCTCCACAAGAAGAGTTACAATTTTGGAAAATGGAGTAATTTGGGATATAATTGGCTCTGGGGATGGGGTACACTTAGTAATAGTAATAGCTTAAATTTAGTTTAAAAAGGATAGAAATAAGAATGAAATTACTAGTAGTATATTTTTAAAATGTTAATGATGGGAATAAATAACAACAATGGGTATAATGAGAATGAGATTCAGATATATATGATCAAAATATATAATCAGCATGATTTATAATATGTTGAATAAGTAGTATTATGTAAATAGATTTGGAGAGAAATAGAAATGTAAACAATTTTTTTGTTGTAACTTTTTTCCTTCACTTTTCTGTTTATCATGTTATGTATTTTTTTTGTTTTTCTTTTCTTATAATTAATAATTTTTTTTAAAAAAACATGTGGGCCGCATGCTTGCATGGGGAGAAACAGTCATAAGATGTAGCTACAATAGTTTGCTCTCCAACCGCCTCCCTGCCTCAACCCACTTTTTCTTAGCTGCAGCCTCCTAAACCTGGCCATTGTCTGGTTGATGGAGAGTAGGAAGAGCAGCAAATGAGCATCCAGACATCTTTTTATGACTGGATGCACTGCAACAGACATCTGCATGGACCTGAGTTTTTCTGGAGGTTGCTGTGGATGAAGGCATTTCTCTGGATCCAGCTATAGGAAGAAGGGTGGATCCTTGGATTTTGAGCCAATCTAGTCATGATCAATGTCTGATTTACACTGTCATAATTCAACAACAGGATATCAGCCATAATTTTACTTTTGGGATCATTGTGCAATGGATATATTCAATTTTTTGCATAAGCAGAGTTCCACAGGTGCCACTATTTCACATGGGACTAATTCAGTGGTTCTCAACCTGTGGGTCCCCAGATGTTCGTGGACTTCAGCTCCCAGAAGCCCCAGCCACTATGGTCAATGCTCAGGGCTTCTGGGAGCTGAAGTCCATGAACATCTGGGGACCCACAGGTTGAGAACCACTGGACTAATTCGTATTGTAAGGCCCTTTTCGCACGGCGTTTTGGAAGCAAGAGGGCCCCTTCAGTGTCGCGTAAATGTGAGGAGTGGTCTGCATGACGCACTCACATTTACACGACGCTCAAGGGCCAGACACAGAGCAGGCACACATCTTTTCATTTTTGGCTGCAAGCCGAAAATGGTGCGCTGTTGTGCAATGCTCCCAGGCTCCGCATGCACTCACCCACTGTGCAAAGCCTCCTGAGCTACACCAATCATGCTTCCTGCCCCAGCGCAGCCTCTAACTCCCAGGCTGCACTGCGGAAGGAAGGGGCAGGGTGGGGTGCGGGCAGGGCACGCGCGTGACCAGGAAGGAGCTGTGGGGCCGAAGCAGGAGGCTTGCGAGAGCGTTCCTGCTAAGCCTTCTCGTGCACGGACCCCAACCCAGCAGCGCAAAAAGGTAACATGCGAAAAGGGCCTAAGTCTCAAACAGAGTAGAACCATTGCACCAACTGTTTTTGCCTATGCATTGATTCAGTGGTTGCACTCCAGTTGGGACTAGCCAACAGGATTCTAGTCATGCAACTGTTCTTTCTTGGATGATGTGTGATGATTCCTCAGTGCCTCACTGTACTCGTTTATTAACTGGCATTATTGAAACAACCCACTGTGCATTTCCCATTACAAAAGGAGGTAGCAAGCGGGCACTTAGATGTACACTGTTGGTATTTAGGAGAAAAATGGGTACAGTGTGACCACCATGGAATTCATGAGTGTAGATTTACATTACAAAAGCACATGTACAATCATGGCTACTATATTCTTAATGTTTCCTAAACAAATGAATTTCCTAAATATCAGTGGCCATTTTAAAACAAACCTATCTGGTGCTGGCTGATGCAAATATATCATGGTACAGAGCAGCTAGCTGCAAAGGTGTAATGGCTATGATTTGAACTCAGATGAGTTTTTGTTGAGCTCTTTCCCAATGCTTTGTCATGAATCAGCCTTTGCCAACCTACTCCCTTGCAGATATGCTGGGCTACAATTCCCACAGTCCTAGCAACATGGTCATTTTGTCTATATAGGATTGGGGAACTGCATTCCAACCAATCTGGAGGGAATCTGGTTGGAGAAGTCACATCTAGACCATTTGTGAGACCTCAATTGAAGGAGGTATAAGCTTTTTAACGTTTGATTATGTATTAAAGTTTAGTCCCTTCTGTCATCCCCAGATGTATCTCATACTTTGAGTATAGCAAAAGTACCTGTGTGTACACTAGTGGAATTCCAACCCAGTCATATCCAAAGAGCAGGCTACACCATGATCGATACCGATTCATCTCCTGAATAGAAAACACAAAAACAAAAAAAATATGTAGACAACAGTGGCATCATTTTGCAGTTATTGGTACAGTGGGACTTGCCATATAGGGATGTGATGGATTTCCTGACTCCTGTTTGTTTATTTAATTTATATCCTGCCTTTCTCTTTATGTAGCATTCATGGCAGCCTACAAATAAAGGGTTGCATTAGCTGATCAGCAACATCAGAGCAAGAGGGTAGGCTAAGACTAGGCTGTTGACCCACTGTAGATGAGTGGGGAGGCTTTGCATGTCTTTTGTGTTAGGACCCTCTAAAGTACTCTGTAGGTATAGATGGTATGTATCATTTGTTCACTGTTATCATCTGTCATGTACTCATGGAACTTGCTGCATCATTTCCTGCCACCATTTTGAGAATGAGTGCAGAGGAAAATGGAGGTATTTTAGGGTAGTAAAAGGTTCTAGGGTGCTTGTGCGGGTGGGGATTCTTTGCATGTTTTTATGTCTTTGAGAGGCTTCTGTGTAGTTTTTGGTCAAAATTTGTCTGAAAATTGGACCTATTTTCTAAATTTTGGAGTGCTTGAGAGACTGAAGGCCTTTAGAGACCACAGAAGTGGGGTTCAAGGACCACATTCTGGCTATGGGCTACTATCTCCCTACTTCTGCCTTCTTGCTACTGCACATAAGCTCACGACTCCTGCTGAATCCAATAGGCACTCTCTTAGAAAAGTGTGCATAGCAATGCAGCCTCATATACTTAAATTTAAAGTGTCCTACCTCTCTCTGTGGAAATGTGTATAATTCAAGATATCATTGAAAAGCCAAGGACCATGAGTTGGATATAGGCAGTGGGGAGCAAGGCTTGCAAAAGCAGTCTTCCTTCCTCTTCAAGCCAATTCTTTCATCCCCCAGCCCCCAAATGACATACAGAGGATCAAGGAGACCCTGTTGAATGCAGTGGGTTGTGGGATTGGGTGGGCAGAGGAGGATATCTCTAAAAACTGGATGCAGGCATCTTCCATGAGGAAATGTCAGCCATGTTTCAAAGTGTTATGCTGCAGGCCATGTGTGTCTGCTGAGTTTTTAGAATTAATTTTTAGGAAATAATTTATGATTCTCAGCTTAGTTTGTCAAGGCAAATATCACAGCCTTGGTATTATAAGATGTAATTATAATATCTTTCTACTTCATTTTCGCCTTTTTCACCAAGAGTTCACTATAGCACCATGCTGGATGGGAATGTGTTTGTTGCAAGATGGAGGAGCAGATGATACAAGATGGAGGAGCAGATGACGCAGGTAATTTGACCCAGGGTTATCAGACTTGCAGGAGGTGTGTATCTGTTCAAGGTCACTGTTCAATTATCTACTGAGGGCCTGAAACAAATGGTGCCAATAGTTCATTTTCACTTTCAAAGTGGGCAACACTGTGCCACATGGCCAATATCACATTATGTCTGTGTATGTTTATTGGCAGGGAAATCAAAAGCATTAGGGCTCACTCTATAAAATGTGTGCATGTGAGTGACTGTGATCAAATCAGACATGCAATTTCAATATCTTTCATGACATGCAAATTGGGCATCCAAGGTCCTTTCTGCCCTATGCTGTTATAGTGCTATGATTCTACTTTCAACATGCTGTGGAAGCCAGGGGTTTGCAGTTTACAGAGGGCCATTTCGAAGTCTCAGCCAGAGAGCTCTACAGGATGTTGAAAGTGGAATAATAGCACTATAACAGTGTAGTGCAGAAATGGCCCAAGTTGTAAAACGCCATGGGCCTGGCATCTTAGAATCTTTAGATAGCTGCCATAGCTCCAGTGGAGTCCATCATAAATGCCTAGCCTATGTCTCACTTTGAAAAAGCATATAGGACTTAGGAAAGGCCATTTAAATTTCCCACTGTATGCTGGAACAGTATTACATCAAAGGCATTGAAGGAATTCGAAATGGAATCAGCTGTTGGGCTGTCTAGCTTGGTAAGCTGGAAAGGATCCACTGATGGAGAACATCTCACTGAGGTTAGAATGACTAAACTGATGTTATTGTGCTTTGGACACAGCATGAGATGACAGGACTTATTGGACAAGATGGTAATAGTTGGTAAAATGGAAGGCAATAGGAAAAGAGGAAGAACACATTATGGGTTGATTGATTCAGTTAAGGAAGCCCTTAATTGTAAAGGTTTGTAAGACCAGAACAGAGCTGTTGATTGGGATTCATTCACAGGGTCACTGTAAGACAGAGGCCATTTCTGCATGAGACTGTTATAGCACTATGTTTCTGCTTTCAACATCCTATGGAATCCTGGGATCTTCAGTTTGGGAGGGGCTGGCTGGCCCCTTCCTAAACTGCAAACCCCAAGATTCCATAGGATGTTGAAAGTGGAACCCTAGCGCTGTAACAGTCTCATGCGGAAATTGTCAAAGTCAGCTTAGATGGTAAATAGCACCACCAACATATGTAGGACAGGGTTTACCAGAGGATGCTTGCCCAATACTCCTCAGACTTGCAGCCAGCCTTGAAACAGGGAACAAATTGAATAGAAATAAAACATTCAAAGTCTGAATCAATGAGGCAGGGGAAATAGGGAAGATCTTGTTTGGTCTAGCATGTGATTTGGTCTAATGACAAGGCTTGAAGTTACAGGAATAGTAAAACATAGAACAAAATTCATGGAGTTGTAAGAGAAAGAAAGAAGAAAGAAAGAAAGTGTATACTGAACAGACAAATTTAAGATGCACATTCTAATTTTCTGCTGTGTTTGCTTACTTACATTCATTAGTGTCTGTAAGTCTATGCTGTCTCTGATCCTTCCATCTTGTCGTGCTTTTGCTGCCAGATTTCCAAACCAGACAAACGGGATCCAGTATTTCAGATGGGGAGACTTGAGGTCATCAAATACCTTCCTTTCTTCTAGTGTCATAAAACCTGTTCATAAAATAATACAGTTTGCTTCTGATGTCGTATTTCCTCTGAGAGTATGTGATCTGAAGAAGGGCTTGACTTAGCTTCAGTTTACAAGAACATGAGTGGATCTGATCATTTTGTTCTATTTTGTGTCTATCAGAGCCTGGAAGTAGCTGAACTACAAGCAAAGTAGTTATATGTAATTACTTACTTTTTTTTTTTTTGCAATGAAGTTATATTTGAAAAGTAACATAATGAATAAGAATGTCAGTTCCTCTTTTAAGTGGATGTAACAAGTAACTTCTTTCTAATGATTTTAAAATAGAGCTCCCCCCCAAAATTTTATGCTATTCTCTTAACAATCCTTTTTTTAAGTAATGAAAAGCCAAGAGTAAAGTTGTGAATAATGCAATGTACAATGTACAAACATTGCATTAAGTAATGATAAAAAAAGATTTTTTACTAGTGAAAATAAGTTGTTGTCCTCACAGTGTTTAAAAACTACTTTTTATATATTCTGATGCATATATATTAAATTTATACTGTACACCCCTCCAACATTGGTAAAACTATCTGTGAATCAAATCTGATCAACTAGTTGCTTGCAAACTGATTCTAGCCCTTGAGGCTATTTTATCTGCTCCCCTCCCCAGTTGCCCTTCCAAATTTTAGTATTTAAAAATGCTTATGAGTAAAACAGTGAGCACTTAGCAATGAAATTGTAAGCATTTCTTTTTAACCACTGAAATATGTATGGTGAGAAACTGCTTCTTTTCCTTATCAGTATTATCTCAACATGTATATTCCATATATGTCTTTCTTAAAAGGATTTCTTCAAAATAATTTTGGGCTACAGTTCCCTTCCGCCTGAGCCAAAATAAGTTTTGAATGTATTAGGTTGGGGAAAGCTGTTAATTGCATTGCCATCTTGTGTGAATTCTAGAAAGGCCAAGTACCATAGCTAGTCGCATTCATTCCAAAGAAAATCACATGACACACGTGTCGTGCAGGATCAGTGACTTCACAGCAATAAGTCACTTGTGCCCTCTGTGTAACCCTTGTTGCTTAAAGATGCCAACTTTTTATTAAAGAGGTTTCCTGGCCAGACATGAAGGATTCAGACTGTCCCAAGTGTTCAACAAATATATTAACAACATAAGTCCAGAAGAAGTCAGTAGTGCTTAAGCCTGCAATTCTAAATGAACTTACCTGGGATTAATTCCCACTGAACATAATGATACTTACATATGCATAGACTTATTAGTTTCACTAAAAGAGACAAACAAGTTTGTCATAACTAAGGAGCAAACAAGATGAAATGAAGGAAACAGTCTTCCACTTATTTTTAAAAATTCAGCTTCTGTGAGGTTGTGAATTTGGAGGAGTGGGGAAAGATGCATACCTCTTTGTTTACAAGTCATTTTCCTAACTGAAATTCACCACAATGCCAGCTGCTTTCCTGTCTGTTTCAACTGGGACTTTTTACTTCAGTCCTATCCTTTTCCACTAAAGGTAAGTGTGATTCTAAGGACTTTGAGACAGCTCAGTTTATGCAGTACTGGGCCTTGGCCACAAAGATGGGCATATGGGAAATTCTGCATGGTGCACACCAAGGGATTTTGCCAAGCTTCCTGTTAAATTTGTAATAGCGGCTTTACACCTCCTTATGAAATTCAATAACACTTATACTAATGTAGTGACTCTACAATTGGTGATCATCATTCCTAAGTACATATTTCATGGGGAGGAACTCTGAGTTTGAAGAACTGGGTGCTGCTTTTCTCTCTGACAAACTACCCCTTTGCAATATTGATATATATTAAGGATACACTGAAGATTGTGGAACAGTCTCTTATTGCTCCTTGTTCTGGGTTGGGGCAGAGATGGAAAAAAATAGAAACAGACAATACCTCCTTCTACCACATGGTCCATGGTTGGAAATCTTTTATAGACGGCTGTGCTCACCGAACGAAAGATGAGGACGGATGTTAAATTCACGTAACGCATTAGTGTTCTCCTGAGCAAGCGGCCATATTCATCTCGTCCCTGGACGGTACTGGAGATCAGTAGCATAATTCTGTCTGGCCATGGAAGATTGACAAATTGGTTCCACCAACGGTTCACCACCAAAGTAACATAGAAGCCTGCAGATTTTGAAAAACTCTGATTCACATTTCTGGCTAAAAATGTTACATACATACAGATTTTCAAATAATCTATATAGTTAAAGGTACTAACAAAGATTTACAACAACCAGTCTGTCTTGCAAATCACTCTATACATATTCCATTTTGGTCCAATGTCCTGAATGGGATTATTTGAAGAGGAACCATGTAAATATTGACAAATCAATGTTAACACTTCAGCTGTCCTTATCATTCCACTGCAACTGTGATTGCCTCATCATCATTATCATCATCATCTTCCCACCTTTTCCCCAAAACTGACATAAAAGGTAGCTTACTAATGAAAACAGAGTATAGTTAAAACATACAAAAGGTCAACATTAAAATGGAGCCAAACTATCAATAATATTGAAAACAGTTTAAAGCATGCAGTTCAAAATAATAAAAAGCAGTTTTAAAACCAATAGAATTAAAAACAGCACTGGATTATAAACCTTTTTCTTTAAAAATAGTCATTTTTCAAAAGCCCGTTGGAATAAAAAAACCCTCTTTGCCTGCTGTTGGAAGGACAACAATGAAGGAGCCATTCTAGCCTCCCTCGAAAGGAGTTTTAGAGCCTTGGGACTGTCTCTGAGAAGGCCCTGTCTCATATTCCCAAGAGATGTGCCTGTGGAGGGACAAAGAGAAGGATTTCTTATGAGGATCTCAGGACCTGGGCAGGTTCATGTGGTGAGTTACACTGTCTTGCATTGGCTGGACTTAAGCTGTATAGGGTTTTATAAGTCATAACCAGCAAAGACATTCCTCTGAAGATGCCAGCCACAGATGCAGGCAGAACGTCAGGAGAAAATACTAATAGAACATGGTCTCAAAGCCCAGAAAACCCACAACAACCTATGGATTCCAGCTGTGAAAGCCTTTGACGTTACAAAGACTTTCTATGTTCCCTGTAACCAGCTCCAGTGAACAATCTGGCTGCAGGTCTTTGTATCAACTGAAGTGTTTTCAAATGCAGTCCCATGTAGGACATGATACAGAATATAAACAAACAAGCAAGTAGATAACAACAAAAAAAGGAAGAACAAGAGACCTCTTCTACAAGATCCAAGAAATCAATGAGAAATTTAAACCAAGAGTGGGGATGCTCTATAACTAGCAGGGGAACACATTGCATGACCAAATAAAAATATGATGGAAACAATGCATGGAAGAACTATATAAAAGAGATGAAAGGCTGACAGATTCATTCATGGAAGAACGACATGAAGATGAACTGCCATTTTTTACAAAGTGAAGTGAAAGCTATATTCAGAGCATTTGGGAGAAATATATCACCAGGAACAGACGGCATATCAAAGCTGCTTCAGTCTACAGACCCAGAACCTACTCTAGTTATAAGTAAAATCTGTCAACAAATATGGAAAACAAAATTATTCTCCACAGACTGGAAATGCTTCATATACATTCCAGTCTCCAATACAAGGGACATCAGGGATGGCAGTAATCACAGGACTATTGCATTAATTCCCCATGCAGTACCAAAGTTAGGATTGTGTATGCGATTGCATTTCCAATTTCTATGTATGGTTGTGAAAGTCAGGCAGTGAAGACACAGACAGGAAGAAAATCAAATCATTTGAAATGTCATACTGGAGAAGAGTTCTACAGATACACTGCACTGCAAAAAAGACAAATGAATAAAGAATCCGAAGAATGTGGGAAGGCAAAAATGGAAACCAGCATCATTAAACCAGCACTGCAGCAAAAGTGTGAAAGGTACTGTTGTCCTCTCACTGCCTTTCCAAGCCAAAAAAAAAAAAAAAGTTCTCTTCAAGTGGATACTAGTGTGACAAGCTCCCTGGTGAGAAGTGTAAATCCAAATGCACATTTAATGCATGACCACAATGTATGGAGTGCAAACAAATCTAAGAGGGAAGTTGTGCAAATCTAATTTGAAGAACTGCTTGCTATTTCATTGCAACCAGTCCTTTTACGGGAGAGAAGGTTCAGTTTAGCCATGTTCACAGTTCCCTATGGTCCTCCATGTCTGAGGATTATAGCAGGATGTAGGCAGTCAAAAGAACACACGAAGAGCCATTCTGGAAGTGGCCCAAGGCCTATTTAGCCTTGCATTCTGATTCCCACAGCCCAAATAAATGCAATTAGGTACCTATGGGAAGCCCACAAGCAGGATATCATTACAATTGCACCCTCCCAGTTGTATTCCAAAGCAACTGGTATATTGCCTCTGATGCTGAAAGCAATATATAACTATCATGATGAGTAGCCAGTGAGAGCTTTATCCTCCATGACTTTGTCTAATCCTCCTTTAAAGCCACCCAAGTTGGCAACTATCACTACACACAGTCTGCACAGTATGTCTCTACTGAGCCTGTATATTGGGAGAGGAGTATTGTGTTCCAAGTTGTGCATTACAGTGCCAACCTGACAGTATGGAAAATTGCTGTGTGCTTATTTTTATGGCACCATTAGAGAATACTGAGCTTTTTTCCTTTACAGCTACAGCATCAATGTCAGCACGATTGGCTCCCTGTATTTTCATTCCAACCAGAATATAAGAACAATATCACATAGATGTTTTTAAAAGTAATCAGGTATCTATTTTAAGATTTCCAGAGGTAGTAAATTTGAAACAAAAGCCAAGATACTGCATTGGGAAATGTAGCTATGATGACGTAGCTACAGTCCATCACCTAATCTGTAAAAAAACCCTTAAAAGCCATGTAGCTGCACCAACTGAAGGATTTCTGCAGTACCAGTGAGTGAGGTGGTGAAATCTCCTCCCAACAGTTAATGTGACAAGCAGTTATGACAGGACCCCAGAGAACACTTTCAGTTAGTGTGACTCCCTGGCTTTTAAGGTGGTTTTTAGGGGACAGTTATGATCATGGTAATGATGGCATGATCATAAACGTGAATACCAAAATCTATGAGGTTGCAAATCTAGCTTTCCAACATGCTTTCCAATCAAGGACGCTTGATCTTTCTGAATTCTGATATGAACAGACTTGAGCCTCAACATTTAGGCCCCTTCTGCAGCTTATCTGGTCGCAGAGACATCAATGTGGTTCCTGGAGTTGGCTCTGCCAGGAGGGAAGGAGGACAGAAGTGCTCCCCTCCGCACTGGCTGCCTCCATGTTCCAGGAAGCATGATGGCCACACTTCTTCCTGCTGCAGCACAACCAAGTAGTTTCCTAGGCTGTGCTGGGGTAGAAAACATAGCCATTGTGCTTCCAGGGCCTCTGCAGACAAGGTAAGTCCACAGTGGTGGCATGATTGCCATCATTGATGGGGAAAACCTGTCAATGATTTGCCGTGTGATTGCGCTGCTTGGGTATGGGAGAAGGATGGGACTGTGATGATGTTGTGGATAAGTATCATAACACTGCTGTCCTTCTCCTGTCCCTATGGTGGTTTGGCAGGGTGAAGTGGAAAGGGTCTTTGACTGGGATGGCCAACTGAGAAAATCTAGGGTGTGGCATTAGTACCCTAGGAAACTTTGGGGAGCTATATTTGGTGCTGAAAGGAAGGCCCCTAATGCCCCTAGGGATATGGGGACTTTTTAACCATGTTTTGGGTTGTGCCCCCAAAAAACCTCTCTTGGGCTCAAATTGGCCAAGGGGAGCTCCAAAAGATGATGGAAAGGCACCTCATGCCCCTTAGAGGATAATTTGGATCATTCAGTGTAATTTTTTTTACAAACATTTTGTAAAAATTGTTTTTGACCCCTGTGGGCTCAGGGGGCTTCCAATTGTGGTGGAAATGCCCTCCACACCTCATACAGTGCAGTTGGGGGCATTATGGATCACCTCCTTTATGATTTTTTTTATCCCTGTAGGTCCTTGGGGGCCACAGAAATAGCTCTGAGGGGCCACATGTGGGTTATGGGCTGTTCTAGATTAATATGCAAAATGGGCTGCAGCCACCTATTGGATTTTTGTCTGGCGGCAACATAATTCTATGTTTTAAAAACATATAATCATTTTGTTCAAACATACATCTTGAGACAAGGGGCTAAATCCTTTTGTTAGTCCTGAGTAAAGTAGACCCACTGAATCAATTGGCTTTATTTATGGGCCTTTGCTCATTATAGTGCTATGGTACCACTTTGAACATCCTGTGGAATTCTAGGGTTTGTCATTTACTGAGGCCAATGGGCTCTCTGGCTGAGAATTCTTAAATGCCCGTCCCTAAACTGTGAACCCTGGGATTCCATAGGATGTTGAAAGTGGAATAATAGCACTATAACAGTATAGGGCGGAAATGGCCAATGTAAAAATGGGTAGATCTATGAGTAAATGTGTACAAAATGACATAGATCTATCCATCACTACTTTGAAGTTTTGGATACATTTGCTATTACTACTGCTAGTGCAATTGGAAAATGACAGTTCTTACATTATTTTCAGACATGCACTATATGCTTCATGAGATCATTACCCCTCCAACTTATAAAAAAAAAAGCCCTGCTTTTCACTCATGAAAGATATAGTCTGGCTGTGTTCTTGAGGTGGGAGGGGACACCTTGATCAAAGGAATTTTTGAAGTCCTTTCCAAGCTAATTCAGGGTTCACCTGCTACTGAACTGATATGCAGCGGAGCTAATATTTTAGGTCTGGCCCCTATGTTACTATGTTTTCATGTACATCCCACCTTTTGAGAACAACACCCAAGATGGCATACAAATTATGAAATAAACAAAGTCATGTTTGCTTTATAAGCTAACTTTAGACTGAGAGATAAGCAGTAGTAGACCAGGGCTCAAAATATAGGACTGCCAGGAATTTCAGATGAACAGGGCTGATGCAGCTACCAACTCAGATTTCCTTGTCCCCTCTGAGCTTTGCTGCAGCCTTCACCGTAGAGAAGGATAGAAGTGGATTTCCCTAGCAATAGTGTGTTGTTATGAAGTAACCCTGGTGTAGTGCAAAGTGCTTTAGGGCATATTGGTTTTGAATGGGTACATAAGACACATTTATAATTTTTCCTGGAAATGAAAACTGTTAGAACTTGGACTGACACAGCATGTTGGATTCTCCTGGCAGGGGTTTCTAGCTTTGAGTTTGTGGGTTTGTAGTGTGTCTTGAGGCCACTACACAACCACTGGAAGTAATGGGGGCAAGAACAACTGGTGTGTGTGTGTGTGTGTGTGTGTGTGGAGGGGCAGTGTACCTTAACATTTTGTCTACTTGTCAATTTTCTTTATGTACATCCTTTTCCCAGTGATCTATAACCTATTCTTTCTACCAGCCTGGGCCTGTGATTGGGCAGCTGCTGGAAAAATGACCTCAGCAGGGCATATTTAGTGAAGAATTGGCAGATGTGAAAAGGGATACAATAAGCAATGTGATACCGTCCTACTAATGCCCCAGCAGCCACAGATTTATGGTACCTTGACTTATGAGTTTTGGAACATGTACTTGCTATAGTTATTCTGCCCAGAATCTGGTCCAAAGAACAGGCAAGTTTCTAGCTTGTGGGTTATTCCTCCCTTCCTTGCTTCCTTCCTTCCTTGCTTCCTTGCTTCCTTCCTTCCTTCTGCCTACAGTTCACTATCTGGAGCAAAATCTTTACTTCAGATGGGGGTGAAGTGAGTGCATGGATATACAAAATTAAAGAACACTGTGCCTTTGAGCATATTTTCAGCCTGGGAATCTGTTTTTTCAGCATCTGAATAAACTCTAGAGTCCATTAAAAAACAGCCCTATTGCACCACACCAAGAATAGAGCTAGGGAAGTTCATTTTTGGAACTACAACTCAGAGAATCTCCAAGCCATTATGGTTGCTTTTCCAACTTTTATTCAAGAAGCTTTCAATCAGAACTTGATGAAGTTAATTTTTTGAACTACAGCTACAGAATCTTTCAGCCAATGGAGATGGATGGCTTAGATACCAGTGGGGTGTTGGATCAACTCCAGGTTTTAGTCTGAACTTGAAAAGAGATGTCTAAGTTCCTGAACTCTATCCCTAAAGCAAGTTCAATACATGCACCACCATTAAAGTTCAGATTAAAAGTTGAACAGATTCATTGCCCCACTGACATCAGAACCACCTATTTCCCTTTATTTCCAACCAGAATGGCCACTGACCTCTGACCTTAACCTGTCTTTCTGTGTTCTCCTTCTGTTCCCAGGACATTGAGAGGTCCTAAATGAAGTCATCTTGCATATCTGGTCATCATGGAATACATGCTTACCAAGCACAAAAGTCACTGGGATCTGCTCTGCATATTTGTCACAGTAAATTGATAGTTTTTCAAAGTAACGTTTTTGGCTACCAGTAAGGAAAAATCTGCAAAAAAGAAAAAGTATTATTAAAATCAATTTGTTATAATGGTAACAAGACAGGATGTGTGCAAGCAGAAATATTCAGCATAGAAGTTTTGACAGCTGTGAACTGTAAACGCACATCAGATTAAGATCAAACTCTAGACAATTGTTTGGGCAACTGTAATAAAGGCAGACACTTTTAATGTTCATGAAATACATTTTTCAGATCCATCTCATATTCATCTTGTAACACTAGTGGAGACTGAAATTCATTTACCATTTGAAGCTAAGTGGGATCTTCACAGCTTCCTATCTCTGAAATACCTGAGTACACAGCTTGGTGGCCATTTCTTCACTAGACTGTTATAGTGCTATTACTCCACTTTCAACATCCTATGGGACCCCTCCCTAGACTGCAAACCTCAAGATTCCGTAGGATGTTGAAAGTAGAATAATAGCACTATAACTAGAGATGGGCCAACTAAATCCTCGAATCCTTGAATCCTGGGTAAGGATTCAAGATTCCCGAATCCGAATCCCTCTGCCAAAATAGACAAACTATATCTTTCGAATCTGCCAACTAAATAAATTGTTGGAGACCGGGACGTCTGTAAACCTAGGAGACCATACATACAAGGAAAGATAGTAAGTAGGTGAGGTTTTCCCTTGGAGTAATAATGGCCTTTGCTAACAATTTCACAAATTACATCTGGGCTTGTATTCTAAGATGTTTAAATTGAACATTTAATATTTAAGTTCAGTACTTGACTGGAAGCTACAGACTTGAGATTTCAAAGACAGCTGAAACATTCCTTTGCATAGCTCCCTTGAAAATCTCTTTCAGATGCAATTCTGGGGTTTCTAGTTTTACAAGGTGTCACAGCCTTCTCTGCCAAAGTCTGCTGGTACATCCTCAAACTACAAACCCCAGGATGCCAGAAGGAGCTATGCAAAGAAAAGCCAGTTTTGACCTGGATTATTTCTCTACTGTAGTATGTGGCCCTGTTTACACAGGCAGGAAAATGTGGGATCAATCCACATTTTCCTGCCTATGTAGGAAGAACCTTCATGTCATTTTCAATCTGAGGAGATCCTGAGGCAAAACTATGACAATGGCCGGATTTCTTCAGAGGGAAATTTGCCTTTGCCTAGGCTTTTGTTAATGCTGAGAGAGTATGTCTTGCCCAAGATTATCCTTCTTTCCCTTGCTTTTCAAACTCTTTTTTAAAACAGGATTCGAAAGATTTGAGATTTGTGAGATTCGTGGATTCCCAGAACCTTCCAGGAATTTGGATCTGGATTCGGATCCGGATTCGGAAAATTCTGGATTCCTCCCATCCCTAACTATAACAGTCTTATGCAGAAATGGCCAGTATCACCACAAATGCAATAGGGAACGCTGTGGACATAACCACTTGCATAATTCACAATAGCCATTTTTTTCTCATGGAAAATATCTCTTCTTTGTTGGGCTGTATTATTAATTTTTAATTCATTTTAATTCATTTTTAATTATTTAATTATTTAAATTAATTTTTGGTTATTAACAACTAATTGTTCAGTTGTAAAAATATTGTTACAACTTCTGGAAGATATGTTTCTATAAAGGATATAGGGAGGTTTTTACAAACCGTTTAATTTTAAGTATCAGAAATACTTAATGCTTCCCATTTCCTGGCTTATCAGTGTAGCGGAGGTAGGCTGGGTGATAATGGCAGAACCACCTGCTTCCTCAATGAAACAAAATGTGACGGATCAGAAATGATACACAGTCCCCAGTGACATCAACAAATTTTGCATAGGAGACCTTCTTGGTGAGTAGGGACAGACATAATAGGGATCTTTAAAATTTTGCATGTTATGGAGAAAGTTAACTTTCCCCTTCTTTTATAATCATAGCATATGAAATCATGTATTTAAGCTGGGAGATTCAGGACAACATTTCTGCAGACGCTGCAGACACTGTGGAACTCGCTGCCGCACAATGTACCGATGACTGCCAATTTGGATAGCTTCTAAAGAGATAAATCATGGTGGTTAGGGCTACTAGTGATAAGTTGTCATACTATAACACAGCTATAATGGTTACTATGTATCACCTTCAGAATCAAAGACACTGTGCCTCTGTATATCAATTTCTGAGGAGCATGAGACAGAGCTACATTTGTTGGTGGCCTTCCCATAAGCAACTGGTTAGTCACTATATGAACAGAATGCAGGAGTAGGCAGTGCCTTAGGTTTGATTCATCAGGACTTCTCTTATCCTTATAGTGGTGCTATATGCGAGTGTATATCATTGCGAATTCTTTGTCTATGTGTAAATCCTTATGTAGACAAAATGCCACATTGACACACAAAGGGAAGGTAGAAGTTGCCTGGAGGGAACACCAAATTTTGCAAAAGTACAACAAATAGTTAGGAAAACGTTCCTTTAGTACTGACTGAACTTGTTTTGCAGCCATAGAAGCACATGTTTGGGGAAAACAAACAGAATATTGGGGTGGGGGAAAGAACTGCATGGAGGCCCCTGGAAAAGGGCATGGCTAACTAGCATCCTGAACAGCAGGATTCTGCACTTTGGTCTTTTGCTGCAGATCCCAAAACCAATGATTGCCCAAGGAAAGATTACAAGTAAGCACTAGAGAGACAAGAGTGTTTTCACAAAGTGAAAAATTTGTACCTATACAATACACTTATGGCTGTGTAAAGGCAAGCAAAGAGAATAAATTCTCTGTAGAGCAGTTTGTAGATGCTTCCTCTCCATTTGAGAAGTAGTCTGTGGAACCCAAAGAAAGTGGCATTTGCAACTCTACTGGAATATGTAACTGTCATCTCCGCTGCTTGCTTCTGGAAAAGTGGAATGCCAAAACAAAAGAGGAAATCAGTAATATTGTAGGTAGAATGTTGCTTTAAACATAAACAGTTACAATTTCCATTAGGAACAGTTTTATCAGAGTATTTATAGCATTTACAACCTCCAAGACTGCTATGATTTCAGAAAGCATAACTGACATTTTCCGAAGATGACCTCCAGAGCTGGAGGGGATAGAAATTTAAGTTGATGATGAATTTTGCAACAGATAGCAGATCCTGCACCTGTGTAGCAATCCTGGTGATAGACAGAACACTTACTGCCTTACTCAGTTACTAGTAAAGGCAATCTAAGAAGCTATTAGCAATGCAGCTTCAATGCACTTAGAAAAACATTAAGCGGTTCATCTTCTGAACTCATACTGGGTTTTCACCAAGGCTTAGAAAGTGACTTTCCATTACCTGTACTAGAATCCTTAGGAGAAAAGTTATGTATTTCTGAACTTAGACAAAAGTGCCATTCGTGAATCCCCTGACTGAAATATTTTCAGAGCATTCATTAAACTGACTGGTATCCAGTGTTAGAAAATTAATTACCTCTGTTTTTAATGGCAATCTTCAGTGACTCTTGTGAAGAAGTCACTGCCCAATTATAAGTTTCAGTCTTGCTTCTCAAATTTAGCTTTGTTGTTCACGTGTATGTCCCACTGAAGTCGGGGGCATTTAGCCATATATAATGGGTGGTAGGATCACACTTGGGTCTCAATCCATGTAAAAATAGCAAGAAGTTTAAAATGGGACTGCTTATTTATTCTGCTTCTAATTCAAGCTAAAATGAGTTTTGAAACTGGTTTCCCAAAGGTTACATTAAAAATAATTATTAAAAGTCATTTGTAATGTCAGACGTATGTAAAGAACCCATCATTTTCCTTGAGACCTGACCACATGCAGACACAAACAAAAAGCCAGATCAGATGAAATGGTCACATAGTGGCCATTTCTGCACTAGCCAGTTATAGTGCTATTATTCCACTTTCAACTCCCTATGGAATCTTGAGGTTTGCAGTTTAGGGAGGGGCCATTGAATCTGGATTCCATAGGATGTTGAAAGTGGAATAATTGCACTGTAACTGGCTAGTGTGGAAATGGACAGTATTTCTGAAAGCTGGTTGAGAATAATGGGTGATCCTTACTGGTAATTTTTTTCACTCTGAGTGTAATGGTGTTATTATGCCCACCTTTCCTTTATATAACTACATGTGTTAATTCACTCAGTTCACCTCTTGATAAGCCGCTCCTGCAACATTTCAGGATCCCCTTGTTGTGGAATGGGGATTTTCTTGAGTAAGGCTGAGAGAGTGTAACTTGCCCAAGGTCACTCAATGAGTTTCCATGGGCGGGCAGAGATCTGAATCTTGGTCTCTCAGATTCATAATCTAATACTGAAGCCACAGTGTCATAGTGTCTCTGCTCTGATGGTATCACTGAAATTTGTGAGTAGAAGAGAATTCCCATTTCCATTCATGAATGATATCTACCTCATGCATTTATAGTCAACCCTCCACATTTGTGGGTTTGATGTTCACAGATTTGATTATTTGCGAGTTTCTCCAAACCCTGCCCCACCACTTCAGGTGCTTCTTTTTCAGGGGAACCTTCTCTCTTGGTGGCTCCAATCAGGCCACGCAGCTCTTTAAAAACCCACCTCCAGTCCTCCTCCTCCTCCTCCTCCTCCACCAGTCACTGCCTGGCCAGCTAAAGACAGCTCAAAGCTGAATTTTTTTCAGCTCCACAAATCTTCTCTCAAAGCCCTCCATACATCCAAGGAATGAGATGGACAAGAGAGAGGAGGTACAGGACCACCATGCCAACTACCTTCTTTCCCTGACCTGGTTGTGACCCTGGGTGCCCATTTTCCCCACCTGTGCCTCAGTCCCCTTCCCGGAGACACACAAATTTTGATATTTGCAGTTTTTTCACTTTTGCGAGGGTCCTGTGCCCCTAACCCTAGTGAATGTGGAGGGCCAACTGTATAAGAAATCTTTCAAGTCAAAAAAGACAAATTAGTCCTTTATACAGAAACTGCTATGTGTGTTGAGGCAGGTGGATAAATCCTAAGCATATTGCTGACTGCCTCAGTATTACAAGTAATAGAAAGGTAGTGGAAGGGCACCAATATTACCCAAACACAGAAAGACTCAAATATGATAGATATCTACCAATACAACTTTGCTGTTAAATATTATAAAACTTTAATCAATTTTATAATTCATTAAAACAAAGTGTGCACATTATACATGTTTTTTAAAAAAGATCCGAATTTACTTGAGTACAGACAGAAACTATGATAAAAAGAATCTTTACAGAGATACTAACCTGCTATTGTTCTGATTAGGTCACCCAAAGCACAGGAATGATGACTTAGGCCCTTTCTTCTGTGTTCTTTAAGTGTGAGAATGCTCTCGGGTCACTTTGCTTGCCTTTTCCCTTTCTGCAGCCAGAACCGCTCAGGGCTTTCATTGCTCTCTGGAGCCCTCACCGGACTGGACTGACAAGCACAGGGGTTAACGTGTCTTTCTACTTCTGGAAGCCTGTTTTTGCCAAGTTCTCGAGGGCTGTCAGTTGCAACAGGGAACAAACACAAGCAGCAGCTGCTGATCAGGCTCTTTTCTAATCTATAATTATCCCTCCACTTGTTATCCAAAGGAAGGGACCCCCTTTGGTCTTGAAGGCAGAATCCTGGAAATAATTTGCCCTCGCACTTTCCAGTCTGGATTCTGCCATCTGCCAGTTTTTGTTTTCAAAGTGGAGTCTGGTTTTGTAAGTGCCAAAGAGGGGAATGGTAAACCTTGACTTGACTATGACCTTTTGTGAACTTCAAAATCATGTGCAATTTGGCCAAGGGAAGTTGGACAAATAAAAAAAATACAGCCTTGTCTATTTTCTCTCTTCAAAAGATAATCAGTCTGTACGGTAGCTTTTCTTTATCAGGTACCCTCAAGATACGTTGGATTGGAACTCTCATAATACCCAGGCAATATGGTCCATGCTGGCTGGAGATGATTGGAACTGCAGTTCAACATATCTGGAGGGTATCCAGTCAGGGAAGGGTGCTGTCTTGACTCCTTAAATCACATGGATTGTCACAAGGGATAACATGATTGATATTAAGGCTGAGTGACAGGAGGGAAACCTGTGGTACAGAATTCTCTGCTTTGAAAACTCCCATAATTTGAAACTTGAAAATATAAAATAGGTCATTAAATAAATGCTGGTGCATACTGAGCAATTTTATGTTGTTCTGTACATTTTACATTATTTAATGTAATCCATGAATAAGGCCCAGTAGCTGCAGTGAGACTTACTTCTAAGTCAAATATACATAGGTTATTTGAATTCCTCTGTGTTCAACTTACTGTTGCTGTGTGGTTATATTTTGTGACTTTATTGAGGAATTAGGCATCGTGTCATTTGCTTTTCCATCAACTGGAGGATGAAGAATTTTACAGTTCTGAATTGTGTGCCAAGTGGCAGAAGATGTGTGGTAGTGGTGGTGGTAAGTTTCTGTCTTTGTTCTTGCCATTGGATGGAACTGGTGAGAGATGACAGGTGAAAATTCTTCATACAGTCCAGAGTGAAAGCTGTCTGGAATGCACAATACAGCTGAGTAACATCAGTAAGTTGGTATGCCCAAGACAAAGGCTGAATAAACTAGAACTTACTCTGAGAAATGATGAATCAGGACTCAACCTAGTTATATTGGCTTGACTAATTGTTTAGGTCAATAGGTGGAGAATACTTGTCTTGAGGAGGGACCTATTTACTACCTTTCTAATGTGAGTAGGAAGCTAATTCAGGTTCATCTGCTCATTGAAGTAATTTGTTCAGATTTCATGCTTTAGAAACACCCGGAGCTAGGAAAAGTCTCTTTTGGGATGATATCTCACAGTTCCCCAGCCAACATGATCATAGCATAGGGATTCTGGCTGTTGAAATCCAAAATGTAAGTTTTCCAAGCTCAGCAAATATGTACATTGTAATCTGTCCAGGTTCAATCCATGTGTCCAACCAAAGATGAGCTAAAAGAGGCATTCTTGACAATATCCACCCCAACAGCTTCTGGACTTGGACAGCTCTGCTCAAACCCGTGTGTGTGATTTGTGCACAGATTTGCTGGAGGGCAAATCTGTGTGTCTGGGAAGAAATCCAAGCTGCCTCTATGTTTTAGTGTGCCCCTGCAGAGTTGTGCTTTCCTCTAAACACCCTTTAAAAAATAATCAGGACTGACAGTATACAGTTAGCTGGAGAGAACTGGGAGGCAAATTCCAAGCCCCTTTGCACATACTACATTCCCAAGAAGTAGGTAATCAACGCTACAGAAACAGTGAATGCTAACCATTCAGTTTTAGATGAGTACGAGGTATCTGTGAGTATATCAACATTACACTGTCTTAAGCTGGACTGGAGCTGTGGACATTTTGCTCAGGAGCACAATGACTACTTGGCAAACTCTAGGAAAATTTTGCCTGTGTGAACAACTGCTGTAAGTTCCTCAACAGCCAAGCATAAAATCCTGGAAGATAATAAATGTAAGTAGATGATGCGCCAATCTGGGGATTTACTTAGAGGTATATCTATACACTCTATACTGTGAATTGACAGTTCTTCAGCTTTTGTTGTACCACCCTTCCATCTGGAACCTCATCTGATTTTAGAAGCTGAGTAGCATCAGGCCTGGTTAGTATCTGGATGACATACCAACCAGGGTCTCCAGGGTCCCAATCATACTGCATAATTATAGCACTATGATTCCATTTAGTTAGCCATGGCTATATTTTATAGAATCTTCTAGGGTGTAGTTTGATGAGGTACTAGACCTCTCTGGCTGAGAATTCTAAATGCATATCTCTAACCTGCAAATCCCAGGATTCCATAGGATGTAACCATGACAGTTACAAAGGCATCATATTGCTATAATTGAGTAGTGTGAAAGGGCCCTAAGTGAGGCTAGGAGATAACCCTAGAGAGCTGCTGCCAGTCACAACTGACAATATTGTGCTAGAAAGACCAATAATTTAATTCAAGTATACGACCGTTTCCCAAGTTTCTGTATTTATTGCCCATCAGCAATGCTAGTGTAACCAGTGGTGAGGGTTCATGGGAACTGCAGTCCAACAACATTTGGAGGGACATATGCTGCCCACTCCTATTGTAGACCATGATTTCCCCCCCTTTCAACCATGGTGGTAATATAAACCTTCCTCTCAAATGATTTTAACCAGGATTATTTTACCAGCAGTGGTAGAACAATAGTCTTCCCTCCTCTCTCATCCTTGCACTGTCTGGCTAATCAGTTGGGCTGGGTGGTGTTCCTTGGCTTAAAATATGTTTAGATATGACACGATTATATAATTGGACAATGCAAAGAGTGGGCGAGCACTAAAGCAACAATAAAAAACACAATAAAACAGGCAGGAACAAAAAAGAGAAGAAAATTAAACTGAACATTTATTAATAAAGCAATTTTCCAATGCCTCCTTAAAAGTATCTGCCTGTAGTTACAATTGATAGGATGTGTGTTTACACAGAAAAGTTATGAGTTGTATGTTACCGAGGAAATAGAGCAGTACTGGTTTACTCTACAAAGTCCAAAGTAGGAACACACATTTCTATGATTCTATGATTATACAAGGAAGTATGTAACTTCATGTCAAATGCATTGCCAGATCATATTTTTAACTATTAAAAATATCTGCTTTTGCATAGGCTAGAAATTATAGCTGTTCATTTGACTTCAAACACTTCATGCAAAATTCTGTAATTGCTGGAGTTGGAAAAACTGTGCCTGCCTGTGTGAGCCATGGCTGCTGGGACCATTAGGAATATCCACTTCCATGGTGTACCACTATGTATCTCCAAGGCAGCAGCACATCCACTTCATGCTTATGAAGGCTACCTTAAAGCACTGGGAAAGGTTTTATTATTGTTCTTCAGATTACTCCACTCTGACTTTGAAATCTACTGACTGCAATTTATGTACTACAGTGGGCCCTCCACATCTGCAGATTTGACTTTCACAGATTTGATTATTTGCAAGTTTTTCCAACCTCTGCCCACCCCCCCCAGAGACTTCTTTTCCAGGGGAACCTTCTCTCTTGGTGGCTCTGATCAGGCTGTGCAGCCTTTTTAAAAACAGGTACAGGTATCTATCTATCTACCTACCTATCTCATAGATGCTAGGCAGACTCTGTATATAATATTCTTCTAAAAGAATCTCATTTATGGGGAATATAATGACAGGGTTTTCTAGAACTGAGAGTGTGTGATGTACTCTAGGTCACCCACTGGGTTTCCATGGATGAGCAGGGAACTGAACCCTGGTCTCCAGTGTAGTCCAACTCTCAAAGCACTACACCACACTTCTTATATCATATATATAACTTTCTTCTAAAAGTGTGGCACCCAGAATCTCATTTATGGGGAATATAGTGATTATATATGTGTGTATGTTGTTGTATATGCTCAAATTGTTTCTGACTTATGGCGACCCTAAGGCGAACCTCTCCCAGGGTTTTCTGGGGCTGAGAGTATGTGCCCTATGTCACCCTCTGGATTTCCATGGCCAAGCAGGGAACTGAACCCTGGTCTCCAACTGAATGCTGGTGTGTGTGTATGTGTGTGTAAAATCACTATATTTTCCATAAATGAGATTCTGGGTGTCATATTTTTGTAAGGATATTAAATCCTAAAATCAGTGGTTAGTCCCAAGAGGCACTGTTGTTGTGTGTATGACTTTTCAAGACCCTCTTATGTGGTGTTATTGGCAGAATTTCTTCTGAGGGGGTTTGTCCGTGCTTGGGCAAAAGACACAGTCACAGCCTGGCTAGAGGTTACCAGCCACAGCTCAGGCAATGCTGTTCAGGGGGTCTATGGGGGAGCTAGGATACAAAACTGTGACTTGTCTCTGACAGAAAGCAGATAGGGAAAAAATGACAAAGGAACAGAGAAAAGCTGTAAGGGAGGTAGAGGGGTCAGCCAGTGGGGCAGAACTGAGTAGGGTTTGGGGGAGATGTGAGTGATTAAACAGTTCTGGGGTTAATGTATGATCTAACTGTGTATTAATAAGCTTCTACTTATTTGTTTTTACAGCCGTGTCTGGCTGTTCCTGTTTCGTTAAAGAGTTGGATAAGTTTACAACAGTGGACCCACAGAATGACACATCCAAGGGCCGTATTGGAGTCACCTTGAACCCCAAGTACCTGATCTAGGGAGGGATCTTGAGTGGAAAGGGAGCAAGGTGAGTGACAGGAGCCCAAGGGTCTGGAACCGCAGGGGCAGCCTGTAGAAGGGATCTGGCACAGTCATCCAGTGGGTTTCCATGTCCCGGTCAGCATTTGAACCCTGGTCTTCTATAGTCATAGTTGAACACTCAATTCCCCAAGTGACTTATGCCATTTCTGCACTAGCCTGTTATAGTGCTATTATTCCACTTCAACATCCTATGGAATCCTGGGGGTTGCAGTTTAGGGAGGGGCCTCAAAAGCGGGATAACAGCGCTATAACAGACTAGTGCGGAAATGGCCTTAGGGCCTTTCTATCTAAAGTAATTTAGCTAGTCCACACTTAGGTACACTGCGTTGGTCCAACGGGTCTGCTCACACTCCAGTCTCTGGACAAAAGTCACCCTGAGGTTCAGCAGCAACACTTCCTACAACACTCTCTAAACTCAAGAGAGATTCTGAGCCAAATCACAGATACCGTATTTTCCCTCCTCAGTTAATATGAGTAGGGCTTACACATTCTGCAGAGGTCCTGCCTGTCTACCCCCTTCTGATAACCCCCTCTGATGTTTCAGAAAGCTGCCGCGCATTTCCTTCTCTCTCATGCGTGTAAATATTTGTCTAGCACTTGGCGGACTTTTGCTGTTCTTTTCCAGCGTGCTCGCAACCTCTCCCGCCTGTAGCTGCAGTGCCCCTCTTGACAAGTGAGTTTAACAGCAATCTGTGGCCCACTTTCGGCACCTTCAAGGGCTCTGTCTCCTAATCGGTGCTCCTTTTCCCTGTCTCCCCCGTCATGAATACGAGGAGCCGGCTTCGTGGCAAGCCACCGCCTCAGTCCCTCCGCGCGGAGCGGCGGCAGCTCCACGCTCGGCGGCGACTCCTCCTCCTCCTCCTCCTCCTCCTCGATCCAACTCCGACTGAAACGGAATGTAGTTCCGCCCGGCCAGAGGCCGCTGTGGGCTCTGAGCGCATGCGTAGACGCGCCCTGCCGCTCCGTTTCGGTGCGAGGCATTAGCGACCCGGGGAGAGGCGCGAGGAGCCCGTGCCGAGCCCTCCTCGTCCCCAGATAGGGAACCATCTCGCTGGTTTCGGCAGGTAAGCCCCGGCACCCACTTTTGGGAGACGCTCTGCTTCCTCTCGGCGCCCTCTACGTGTGGCCCAGCACCCCACAGCCCTGGGCTCCTCCGCTGCCTGTTTGCGGGCGTACCTCGAAACCTGCGCCCCCAGCGGGGCCAAAAGGTGTGTTTTGAGGGGCCCGCTGTTGCCGAACCCCTTAGCCCGCCTCTCTTCCTTCACTGTCGTTGCCTTTCTTCCTGTATTCCCACTCCTTCTCTCCTCCTCTGGATAATATCTTCTGTATGTCCAAGGATTCCTCCCCGCGCCGCACCTTCGCCATCGATCCTTCTCTTTTTCCTTCCTCTTAAGTTTCTCATTCGCATCTGGGTTGAGTGTGCCCTCGACACCGCTATTCGTTCACACGCTGGAGTCACCTTGTCCACCTGCCGTCGGAAGTGGCTGCCTCGCCCCCCCGCGCCCCGTCTCTCGCCCCGCTTTTGCTGTTCTAAACCCTTGATTTTGTTATAAGAGGCGCTCAAAACCAGACTACAGGGATGCTGCTGCTGCTGCTGCTGCAGTATAATACGGTAGAGGGGAATATAGAAACACCAGTCCTAAATTTGTTGGCTGGATTGCATGATGCATTTGTGTGTCTGTCTTGCTAGACAACCTTGTATTCCATTTGCAGTCGCTACTTTTAATATACTGTTGAAGAATGGGGTTGGCGTCTGGCATCTATTGTTCTTTGCTGTTTTTAAAGCTTTTTGACGCTACCAGCTGTTTTGCTTTCACTCCAAGCTGCTTTCCTTTTGTTGACTCCTGAAATCCAGCAGCAGGGGCTCAGAAGTCTGAAGATATGGAGTCTTATATAGTCAGATCTTCATCATGCACTAGATGAAGTGGACTGTAGTCCGTGAAATCTTGTGCTTTAATAATATCATTTGTTTTTAATATGCCATATAGGAGGATTTGTTTTTACTGTCACAGATTAGTAGCACTGCCTCTCTAGAAATCTTTGTTTACCCGGAAGCCACTATGCACATGTAATCCCTAGTGCCTGTAGAGATGCCTAGAAATGCTTGTACCCTGTGGCAACCATAATAATGTCCGGCCTCCCAGGGTCTGTTGTATCCTCCAAAATTGGCAGCTTGCATTTCTTGCATTCCTCACTTCGCCAGTTAGCTACTGAGTGTTCCCCCGCCCCTTGCCAGTTTCTCTGCATTTTCTCTTAGCTCTGTACAGAAGCTGAATACTTGAAAACTGAACTGATTTGTTTAGCAAATATGCAGGTGATTTGAGTTCACATTCTTAACTGAGAAGTAGAATGGTGCAGATCAGTACAGACAGTTATGTGCATTAAAGGAAGTTAAATTTCAAAAGAGAAATTCATTAGGTAACAAACAGTATGAATAGTGGTTGCTAAATGTAAATATGGACTTCAGGGTAGTAGATCTGGCATTTAGTTAAGAAGAGAGAGCTTTGTTCTGAAAGGTACACGCTGTGGGTTTGTTGTTCAAACATTGATTGAAAGTTAGGCCATTTCCGCACTGGACTGTTACAGTGCTATTATTCCACTTTAAACATACAATTATTCCACTTTCAACATACTATGGAATCCCTCGGTTTGCAGTTTAGGGACCTAAACTGCAAACCCTGGGATTCCATAAGATGTTGAAAGTGGAATAATAGCACTGTAACAGTCTAGTGTGGACATGGCCTTATTGTTATGTGCCTTCAAGTCATTTCCGGCTTATGGCAACCCTAAAGCCTGTCACAAGGTTTTCTTGGCAAGATTTGTTCAGTGGGGGTTTGTGCTTTGCCTTTCTCAGAGCTGAGACTGTGTGACTCTACCAAGGTCCCCCAGTGAGTTTCAAACATTGCTCACCAGAGTTGTAGTCCAGTGCTCAAACTGCTATACCGTGCTGGCGCTCACTGTTATTTTAAAACAGTGTTTGAAATTACTGACCTAAATACAGCAGTTTTGCACAGGGTATATTGTTGTCTTGTCTCCTTAATTTCCTTCTTGGCTTTACCTATGCTTCAGCTTGCCACTTCCAAATGCTTTTAAAACTAATTTGTCCATCATAATGTCCAAAACAACTTGTCTGTAATATACTTACTTCTGGTAGTGGATTAAAAATGTCTAGCTGGGAATGACCAATACTGCAAGTACCATAGATTTAAATTAATAGCATTAGAATCAGATTATGCTGAATGAAGGAGAATAGAGCATGTGTTTCTCGAAACTTATTAAAAATCTTGAATAGAGGATTGTGTAGAGCAAACAGTAACTATTGTTGGTAGAAGTGGAGTTGATTGTTAACTCTTTGTACCATCTTTTCCTTGTTGGCAATATTAAAACTTTATAGGATAATTAAAAAAAATACCTAGGAGAGGCAGCATTTTTATATAGTCCTTGGAAGATTACCTCTAATTTAGAAGGAAGACTGACAATGCATGCGTTTATCTCAAGCTTAATCTATTATACATGAACCAGAGGGATTGGGTATGCAAAAGGTGAAGGAGCAGAATTATGCCTCTCCCTCTTTTAGTTCTGACAGTTCATCTATGTTTTATGTATTCGGTGTTTGACCACACCAAACCCTTTTTGTATGTGTGTGTGTGTCTTTATTTTCCTCTTAGTAGTAGTAGATTTCTGTTACGCTAGGTTAACATTACCTTGAGAATAAAGAGGGATAAATAATTTATCTTAGTCATTATGCTTTTAATGAATAACTAATGTGTGTCTGACTTGCAGCTGATACTTAATCTTGTTTAAAGGGGCACCATTTGGTGGAGCAGTGTCCTTTTCAGTAAAGAGAAAGTATTATGACTCTGTCCACAAGAAAATTCTTTGGGATCCTGCAATAGGTGACTGCAAACTACTGTTTATTGTACTTTATTAATATGAATGCTTATTATACATGTAATACATGTTTATTATATTCACACACACACACACATATGTATATATATATGTGTGTGTGTGTGTTAAGTTAAGATTAAGTTAAGATATATGTTCTTGCAAGGAGGGATAAGTGAACCTGTTGTTGTTGTTCTTTCAAATCATTCCCAATTTATGGTAATCCTAAAGCTACTCTGTGTTTGGGAGGCAAGATTTGTTCAGACCATGCCATTGTCTTAAGTCTGAGAGAATGTGACTTGTCCAAGCTCACCTGCTGGATTTCCATGACTGAGTAGGCATTTGAATCTTGATCTCTTAGAGTCCTAGTCTAACACACAATCTACTATGCTGTCTCTCACAGTTAAGCTACATTTAGGGGAATTTTTTTTTTAAAAAACTAACATTTTTATTTGTAATAATCACAATAAACATTGTCAGAACAGTGACTCACGATTGTGAGTGAATTGTTTTGAATTGGTTTTCTTACCTTTATCTGTTGTTTTTACTGTCAACTTTTACTGTCAACTGCTGTGAGATTTCTAACAAGGAAAGTGGTGTAAAATGATAATATAATATACTGGGTTTCCAGGATCTTTTCCATGATGCAGCTGGTGGTAGATGGCCCTCTAAGGAAAGAAGATACTCCCTCTGAAACAGGAAAGGTGCTTGGTGTTATCCTCACTGTCACTCTTTCCCTCTTGACTCCTTCCCTCAGGGCATTTGACACTAGATAGTGAAAGGGGAGAGGGAGAAAGAGAAAGAGCTTTCAGTTGGAGGAGGCCCTGATGATGTCTTTGCTTATTGCCCACCCAGTTGCTTCCCGTTCAGTAGTTGCGTTGAAGTCTGCACAGATTGCTGCAGGGAGACATGTGCAAATTTATTTTTCCTAGTGAAAGAATTAGTAGCATTGCTGTTAGTTCTGTTAGAAGCCAGAATCATGTGCATTCTGTTTAAACCAATGCTTTGCCTTGCCTCTCCATTTTTGATTGCCATGCTTGTTTAAAAAATACATTTCTGTCATATTTTGTTTGCCAGCAGTAGCTATTCTTAACACTGTATGGTTTGACTAAGTAGCGGTAACACTAATTTAATCATGGAACTAATTTTGTTGGGAGAATGGACAGGTTTAGAGGCCATGGCAGTAGGAAGGAGAGTTGTAACGATGGTTGATGTTTACACTTGAGCCTAGCTTTTAAGCCTAAAAGAGTTGATCCAGTAATCTCTCTAGTTTTAGGACTCTAGTGGGTAACATTATGTGATTATGAAGCTGTATTTTGGTTGTCTCATATTTACTCTCATTAACCCTCGCTCTGTTTCCTAGCTGAGTTCAAACCTCTGGGTATTTTGAGAAGTTGTTCCAAGTTATATACTCACAACCAAGTCATCTGTTCATTGGAGTAGGTACATAGTAGGTTGGTAGACCTTAAGGACAGTTTGACATCAAACATCTATTTGAGGCATGAAACTGTATAATAAACAAGGAAGGAGTCCTTCATGAAATCCTCTGAACTATATATAGGAAACTGTCCTGGTCAGTTTAGCTCTTTATTCTCACTTTTGAATCAGTAGGGCATTATTGCCAATCACTTGTCACTTGATATGTCATACCACATGGAGATACTGAGGACTGAACGTGGAACCTTAGGCACAAAGAATATTCCTTCTCCTGTAAACTATGGCACCTCCATAAAGGATGTAATAATTCATAGTTTAGTTATGCCTAATACAGAAGTGGAGGGTCTTTTATTGGTCTATGAAATAAATCCTTGCTTTGAGAGTACAGGGTTACCTGGGAGAAAAAGAACTTTCTTGGCAAATGCATATCATATTTGCTCTCTTTCTACATATAGATATAGTTTTGTTTTGGGAACAGTAAGGACTCTGTTTTGCTAGAGAACAGTAAATACTACTGATGTATTGCAGTGGAAATTATATTTGAAATATTAAAGAAAACTGTGTGTATGTGCCTTCAGAGTTGCCTGTTGACTTATGGTGACCCCATGAATTTCATAGGGTCCCTTTGAATTTTAAGGGAGATACAACTCTATTCAGGTCACTTTTCTTTGCAAAGCAATATGACTCAGATTTTAGAACATCAACTCCATAGAAAATTAGCAATTAAAACTTGTTTTTCCCAGAAATAGTCCAGCTCTTGTTCTCTGAGCTGTTTCTTAATCTTCTTTTACATACAAAAGTGTTTCAGCTGGCACCTCTGTGCAATAGTGAAAAGACTGTTTTGTGGAAATATTAATATCATCCTCTAAAGTTACAGCTAGCAGAAATGCACATTATGGGTTACAAGCAAGATTTGAGGCCATCTCATTATCTAATGGACATGACATGGGATGAAGATAAACAGATATTCACTTCTAATGTAGATTTGCTTATTCTTAAAGCATGCTTGTATTTTTTAAAATGGAAATGCCTCTTTTCCTTATACAATATTACTTAAGTGGGTAGCAATTCAGTGACCGCTTGTTGTCCCTGAATTTAGTAACTGAGAGTAGGCTAAAATTTAAAAAAGGAATTGATTGCAAGGACCAAGAGAATTATTGAGGCAGCTTTTTATGCCAGCTGCTACTATTAATGGAGGGGATCTGGGCTGGTTGGATGCAAAGGCTGTGATAAAGAAAATCTGAGGAATCTGGCAAGCTTCCAGAATCATTGCTCAAGCCCATTAAAGTATGAGATTTAACCATTCTTTTGCCAGCAACATTAAGAAAAAATGATTTGATGTCTTATTTTACTCTCTTGGTATCTTGATGTCTTATTTTACTGTTACTTCCTTTATTTACGAAGTATTATTGTTCTCAGGGTTGTGCTAAATATTATGTTCTCCTATCTCTATCTGTTGTATAGTTGGCGTGTGGTTTCCCAGACATCTGTGAACTCTAAAATACCAAAATATAGCCCTGAATCACAAAGGTCTGCTGGTGAGTTGCTTGTGTTTCTTGTTAGTACATACTGTGAGCTTACAGTGTATTTATCAGTGAATTAATCCCTCGGGTAAATAAACAGTGTCAGAGTTAACCCCTAAGTGAGCACTGCTGCTAAAATGAATTAGGAATTCTAGAGTATACTAGTGTGTGTTTGTGTGTGCGCACACACACATATAGAGAAACTATTATGAATCAGTTGATGGCCAACTTTGGGTAAGACACAAGAACCAAAAAGCTTCAGGTCTGAAGGGATCTTGGATAGACTGCCTTCTGAGTGGATCCCCTTCTTTCTTGGTAAAGCCTGAGAGAGGTGACAGACAACAGCAGTGCCCAAGCAGTGATGGGCACTGCCATTTTAATTTCCCACAATTTTTCAGAGGTTTGCTACGGCAGCAGCTTATTGAACAGCCAGAATGGCAGCTAGCCCTGTACAGTTCTGGTTCTGCACTCCAGATTTTTCTTTTAGAGGAGGACCTGGGGGCTATGATTATTAATCATGAATATCAGCTGCTGGTGCCAACTATAAAGGCAGAAACACCACCAACTCAGAAAGACTGGAAGATAATGCATTTGAAGTGGAAAAATCAGTTTCTTTTATGCTAGATTTCTTCATTTCTGATATATACCTTAAGAGTCAGGTGGATGTGGAAGAGTTGATACAAGTTGGAGAGATGTCTAGCAGATTTCTGGAACAGTCATTCATGAGCTTGGAATGTTACTTTTTAAAAAGTAGCATGTTAATCGTTACTTGTTACTCTAAGGTGGAGAAATTAGTAATATGTTAATACATTGCTTCTTAGTTTCTTTAAAAACTGCACTGTTTTAAAAAATAGAAAATTGTTTAAAAATGTCCCCAAATAACTTGAGAATTACACTCCCTAAATAAGAATGTGACCAAAAAAGGAAAAAAAACAAAAAGCCCTGGTTATGTCTTCATTACTCCAAAGAGTAATGTGTTACTTTTAATGTGTTGTTTCCAAACTCTAATTGTTATTGACATGACAAGTGTGTATATTAACCAGAATAGGGAAATGAAAAAAGATCGTAGTCTCTTACAAGATTTTAAAATTTAATTTGGAAAATGTCTGTCTCTCTCTGTGTATGTGCCCTTCAGTCACCAGTTGACTTATGGCAACCCCATGAATTTCATAGAGTTTTCTTAGGCAAGGAATACTCAGAGGTTGTTTTACCAGCTCCTTTTTCTGAAATGTAGTCTACAGCTCCACGTAAGCTATCCTACATGGCATTATTTTAGAATGTGGATGGGGAACTTATGTTGGAAGCCACTTTTGACAAGAGTTCTTGTCTTCTGCTGATGTTATTGTTCTCCTGTGCACATTGAGTTTGTTACATAGGGAAAACATTCAATCATTTATTTCTCTGTGTTCCCCTGGCATTGTATTCTGAGGTGGCAAAGTTTTAAGAAGGGCTGTATTATGATTTGTTCTGAAAGTGTAAATTGGCACCCTTCTTGCAAGCTGGATTGTTATCCTTAGGTCACTTTGTTCTTGAACTACAGTGCCTACCAAGATAAAATCTGTAATGCCGTTTAATATTCACTTATCTAAGATTGTGCTGAGATGAGTCCTAAACTCTTGATAGTCAGGGCTTCTTTTAGTTTGCTTTAGTGTTTAGTAGCTTTACAACATGAAGTGTGTCTCAAAGCACTCTTGTGGGGAAACTCTGTCACTTTTTAATGCATATTTAAGTATTTAAATATTAAATACACATGAGGCTTATACCAGCTTTTCACTGAGAGTGCAAAGCTACAATAATTTTCTCTTTTGAGTTCTGTCAGATATTACCAACACTGACACATGAGGCAATATCTTGGAAGATGCTCAGATCCTTTTAACATAAGAAACAAATGCAGAGAATTTTCCCCCAGACCAAACTGGGAATGTGCTACTGAGTAACAATACAAAGCATTGTATTAAAAAAAAATCAGCACAAAATTGGTTCTTCTATTCATTTAAAAGTATATTGCTTCCTCTAATAGCAGACTTAGTTACTGAGTGTCAACAGGGGAGAAGAATTGACATGCTTTGTAGAAGTACCCCCCCCCAAAAAAGAAGTTTGGAAGAAAAGGAGGCATCCTCCCCCAAATAACTGAATGTGCATTAGGCAGGCTCAGTAAATATGGAATGCAGTGGCCCCTCCACTTTTGCCAGAGTTTGGGGCACAAAACTCTCGCAAAAGTGGAAAAACCATAAATAATTCCCCCCGTGATCTGCCTCCCATTTCCTTCCAGGTGTCCCCTGTCTCATTCCTTTACCTTTTGCTTGCTGGCAAGGAAGAGAAGAGGAGAGCTCTAGAGGGGAGAAGGAAAGCTCAGGCGAGCCTTCCTCCCATTCCCTTGCCTGTTGCCTTGACACGAGTTCTCAGCGCTGGGGCCAGAGGCAAGGAAATAGGAGGGGAAGCTACAGAGCGGAGAAGGAAGGTGTGCTTGTACCTCTCCACAATTTCCATGCCTTTTGTCTGGCTGCTCGCCTGTCTTCTCTGTGCCCATCAAAATGCAAAGGAACAGCAGGAGGAGAATGGGGAGGGGAGCACGTGCACACCTCGTGAATAATCACATTTGCAAAGGTCAAACCCACAACTGTGCAGGGAGAACTGTACAAATTTGGGGGAGTACTGGGAAGGGAAACGGGGCATCCTGGGAAATGGGTGATTGAGACCTACTATAGTGCTTCTTTCTTACCAGCTATTTCATATACTTACAATGACAAGAAAAGGACATTTGAATAGAAAGGGGGAAAAATTGAAGAAAATGTGGAATAAAAATATATACTTCTACCAGGAGGGGAGATTCCGCCTGAACCTCAGGAGGAATTTCCTGACAGTCAGGGCTGTCCGGCAGTGGAATGTGCTGCCACAGAGTGTGGTGGAGTCTCCTTCTTTGGAGGTTTTTAAGCGGAGGCTGGATGGCCACTTGTTGGGAGTGCTTTGAAGGTTTTCCTGCATGGCAGGGGGTTGGACTGGATGGCCCTTGTGGTCTCTTCCAACTCTACATTTCTATGATTCTATGATTCTACCACATTAATGGTATAGTAACACCAAATACTAGGGTTGAAAAATGGGGTCAGTTGCAACTGAATGTAGTAGCACCTGTGAAGAGAAAACTGGAAATTTGTGCTTCCATTTTTGATTGAACCCAGTTCAGCATTGTACTTGAAGCCTAAAGTCAGGTGGAATTGTGGTCCACCAGTTGTTGGAGAACTACTTCTCTCAGCATTCCTTTTTATTGCCTAAGCTGACTTGGTTTGGTGGGGAGTTTTAGTCCAACAACATGAGAGAAGGGCTGCATAGTTGTCACCCCTGCTCCAAACTATAACTGACTGTAATTTTGGTTTGTTGAAACATGTCAGCTTCATAACCTATGTTTTGAGAGGTTTTTTTTTTTTTTTTTACTGAAACAAATGATAGTTAAAATAAGTACAGATTTGTCAGATCTGGATAAGGTTGAAACTCCTGAGCTCCTTATGGCCATGCTGGAGCAGGGAAGCATGAACTGAGACTTGCTAAGGCTCAATGCCATCATGATAAATCTTCCTTTACTGTGACATCTGAACCAGTTCAGTAACAGCATGTAGCATTCTTGGAGACAAAGTGAAGATGACTATTTCTGGATTGGATTGGTTTCTGCACTGCTTGCATGACCCTGTTCTAACAAGTTCTTGAATCAGGTCTTCTTTCTCCCCTCCATGTTAGCTGCTCGAGTTTCTGAAAATGCCTAAATATGACACTTCAGTATCCCTTGTCACCACTGCTTATAGATTTGTCATGAAATACGGTGAGTCTTGGCTTGTATTTTCAGCTATGCTGATAATTCTAATGGGAGAAATGGCTGACACCTGATACTATTCTTCTGTTGGGGTTTTCTTATAAAATACCCAGAAAGTCCCAAGTTTCAGACATGGATTTGTCAAGCAGTGCTCTAAACTCTTACAGTAAGCTTTTAAATTTCCCTAATACATAGGAATTGAGAGCCCTCAATATTTGAGCTTTTAAAATTCAGTTTGCTGTTGCTTTCCTGCAGAGAAGAATGGCAAGTAGCGATACAATTTCACCCTGAAGCAATATACATTATTTTGTTAGTTCTTTACTCCCCTTTTTTGCCTCATTCTCTCTGAGTCTTTAAGAAGACTTATGCAGGTATATCTCAGTGAACAAAACAGATGTGTGACTGAGCTTTACTTTTTTAACAGAGACTTTGGGTAGAAATAATGTGGCAAGAATAGAGATAGGTTCCTACACCACAAAAATGAACAGCGGTTCAACATATTTCAAGTAAACTTCTTCAAAACTAACAATGTGGCTGTGAGAAATGAAACAACTTAGTCAGGTATGCCTTGCATTTTCAGTCTTCTAGAGCAGAGCTTTCCAAACTTTTCATGTTGGTGACAAACTTTTTCAACATACACCATTTTGCAGCACAGTAACTCAGTTTTACTAGTAAACTAGAGGTACCCAGAGGCATATCAGGGGAAAGGCAGCCCCCCTGATCCTGGCCTCCTGCTGTTGCTCTCAGCAGGAGAGGCCCCAGCGAGAACAACAGGGGGAAAGGCAGCCTTTTCCCACCCGTCCTTGCCTGCTGCCATCGCTCTTGCTGGGGAAAAGCCCCAGCAAGAGCGACAGCGGCGGGCAAGGACCAGGTGGGGTGGTCTTTCTTAGCTGGGGAGGTGACACACCAACACACGACAGGTAACACACTAATGTGTCGCAGCACACTGTTTGGAAAGCCCTGTTCTAGAGACTATTTGAAAGCTTCTTCCAAAATGCATCTCACAAGATTTTCCTTTTTTATGATGTCCTTGTTGGTGGCCAGAGCTGAAGACCAATGCTTTATCAACATGTCAGGATAGTCAACAAGGCAGGCTGATTTGCTTTCACCTTATCTTTCTGTTTTGCTCTTCAATACACTCAGTAAGTGATTCTGGAGACAGCTGTTTACTTTGCCTGTTGTACATAAGCACACACAGCTATAGTAGGATCACCTAGAAAAGAATTCTATCCTTCCAGGTTGAGCTTTATTGCATTGCTTACTACAGGCACGCTGCTCCAACCCAGTGCTGAACATCTGTCTTCAGCCCTCTTTCACCATCCTTCCATTGCCAGTGCTACAAACAAAAAACGAAACACAAAATAACAAATCCAGCTAGACAGAAGACAAGAAGAGCTGGGGCTGGACTCTCATAAAACGATTTTGTAAAAAGGAGCTTCTTTGTCAGAGGCTTTGTTAACTGAGGTATGCCTGTATTTAGTACTAGTGTATATAACGGCGTATTTTCTGATAGGTAATACTTATTAGAAAGATTTGAGATCCTCTGTCTCGAATACTCCAAACTGTCTTGTCCAGTACCTGTAACTTTTCTCCATATTCCCCAATCCAATCTGTATTCAGAGTTGTTAACATACAGACATTGGGTCCCTGAGGGAATACTGTATTTGCCAGCATATAAGACGCACTGGCGTATAAGACGCACTCCATTTTTGGTGGTTATTTTTTGCGAAAAACTTTTTTTACTATGGCAACAAGGCTTCCCGTTCCCTTCCATTTTGCCTCAGTGGGGGTTTTCTCCACAAAAGCAAAATGGATAGAAGAGAGGGGGGCCATCTAGAGAAACCTTGAGGCAGCACTCCTTTTGCCCCCCTCGCCTCTCCCCTGTCTTTGCTAGGCATAAGGAAAATGCCTAGAAAAGACAGAAGACGCACCAGGGGTTGAGCCAGCACCAGTGCAGGGCTTCCCCAGATCTTTTTCTGCCTTTTCTAGGCATTTTCCTTATGCCTAGCATAAGGCAGGGGAGAGGCGAGGGGGGCAAAAGGATTGCTGCCTCAAAATGCCTAGAAAAGACTAGAAAGGGCCCGGGGATGGAGCCAGTGCTGGGCTCCCCAAAAACCTTTTCTGCCTTTTCTAAGCTTAAACAAAAGGCCTAGAAAAAAACAAGAAAGGGACTGGAGGGCAGAGCCAGTGCTGGGCTCCCAAAGACCCTTCCCTGCCTTTTCTAGGCATTTTCTTTATGCTTAGGAAAGGCAGGAGTGGGTCTGGGGGGGGGGGGCAGAGCCAGCATGGCAGAGCCTCATGGGAGTCCTCCTTTCACCTCCTCCCTTTCATATGCATTTAGCCTCAACAAGTGGGGTTGGTGAAATGAGGGCTTCCAATGAGCACCTGGCGTATAAGACACACCCCATTTTTTAAGGGCTATTTTGGGGGGGAAATGCGTCTTATACGCGTGAATACGGTATACTGCCCTTCTCCTTACTCCTAGGCCTTGTCTTCATAGCAGCCAGCCCATTCAAGACAGACACAGTTGACTGAGGCCCAAGAGCTCTCTGGCTGAGAATTCTAAAGACCCCTCTCTAAACTGCAAACCCCAGGATTCCATAGAATCTTATCAGGTGACCAGTTGTATGAGGTCTTCGCCTAACACAGACAGACAGACTTTGACTTTTATGTATTAGATTAACGTATATACCCAGTGTTTCCCAGTATTTTATTTTCTCATAGATAATACTTGTTAGAAAGCTTTGAGATCTTGTATCTCTAATTCCGCACACTGTCTTGTCCAGTACTTATAATTTTTCTCCATATTCCCCAATCCAATTTGTATTCAGAGTTATTAATATACAGAGGCTGGGTTCCTGAGAGAATACACTGCCCTCCTCCTCCTTGCTGCTAGGCCTCATCTCAATAGCAACCAGCCAGGCCCAAGAGCTCTCCGGTTGAGAATTCTAAAGGCCCCTCTCTAAACTGCAAACCCCAGGATTCCATAGAATCTTCTTAGGCAGCCAATCATATGAGTTCAGGACTTCACCTGACACAGACAAACAAACATTCAAACTTTGACTTTTATATAATAGATAAAAGTGGAATTTGTGCTCTTAAGTACAACTGGGCAAGTATGACCTTAAAATGATTTGTACATATTTGTGTAAACTGTAGTGTTAGCATTCCTTACAAAGTAAACACTGGATCAAGGGTAGGTGTACTTAGAAGTGTGTGCACATTACCTGTAGAAGATCAGTAGGCTACTGGGAGTTCTTTTCTTTTTTTTTTACTGCACTGACTCATTATAGTGTCTTGTAACACTAGTGGGTTCTTGTCAGAGCAGTTGGAAGCCACCTGACGTAGCATTCCACAGAAAATTACTCTCTCTATCTGTGTTTGTGTTTTGATGCTTCCTCCTTTTGACAGGCAGATCTTGAACATAGTTGTTACACTAGTAATTTACTCTGTGCTGCTTTGCACTCTTTCTGTAATATGAATGGAGGTAGCAGTCCAGATAAATAAGTATATTCTTGTTCAAAAAAAAAATACTAAATGACTCAAATTTATTTTCCACTTATGTCAGTGGGTAAAATCAGGTAGGATTCATGAAGCACCAACTGTGGTGGGGCTGTAGATCCCAGCAGTCGTAGCTGGCATAGCTAGAACTGTACTGTATGCCCCTCTTCCCAGACTAGTATATATATTTTCTAGGAGGGTAGTTGTACCAATCTATTGCAGTTGATGGAAAGATAGCAAAAAGACTTATGACACCTAAGTAAGCACACTATGTTGCTACTTGGTGAGGGACAATATTTCTTTTTTCCTTCCTTTACACTGTCTCTCTCCCTGTGGTGCTGTTGAGAATTAGACTAATGAAATAGAAATGCAGGATTTTTTTTAATGACTCCATCTGTCTGTTTAGTGTTTGTTCTAGTTTACCTTGTACTCTACTGTGATCATGCATGACCCGTTAGGAAAAGACTTGTGTGAAACAGGAAAATTGTGACACTTCCTCCTTGACTGGGAAAACTGTATTGTGCATTTGTTTAGTGTACCTGGGTAGCCCATAATCCATGACTCTTCTCTTTATGACCTGCAGTGTGTTCTGTCTACTTTTTTCCACTCATCACTCATGGGGGTGGTGATGGAGAGGAGGTAATTCTTTCATGGGACCAGTGGTCTGTATTGAGATGGGGGTGGGCGTAGATGAAAGCCTCTCCTACCAAGCCTTGTATAGCAATTGCTGTTTCCTCACTGCTGTTAGGGTTGGACTTGAAGTCGTAGTCTAGACATCTGGAGGGCACCAGTTTGGGTCAAGCTGCTCTAAATAGACAAAGGCTTGGGCTCAAATGAGCAAGGGATGTAGACTGTAAAATATTTTGTATTTCTGGATAGGAGTGATCGGGCATGGCTGAAGTGTTCCATGGGGTAAGAGAAGAATAGAAATGAAGCAGGGAGTAGTTGTTTGAAAAGAAGGCAAGACAACTGTGTTTCATATGTTTGTTTCCAAAATCTCCTGCAAAATAAACATTCAGTGCTTTTTCTAACAATTTAATGTGCACCATTGTTTAGGAAATATGTGAAACATCAGTGGGACACATGATTTAAATTGCTCCTCCACTTGCAACTTAAAACAGTCCTGTTCTGTACATGTGGACAGTTTCTACCTCTAGAAGGCAACCTTGAACTGAAGTTTTGTAGGACTGTAAAATAACTGTTGTATCCTATGCTTATCTGTTTGATGTCACTCTTCCATAAATATAAGTATAAATGATTCTTGAAGGCAATGTGTGGTCTTAATATAAGCCTGTACCATTGAATATATGCACCTATGTCGCCTGCATTTCTTTTTTCTCATACTAGGGCTCCATATGATGAATCTTCTATTATGGCCAATGACACTCTGGAAGGTTTTCATGAAGTGAATCTAGCATCACCCACTACTCCAGATCTTCTAGGAGTATATGAATCGAATGCTTCTGAACAAACTACCTCACCTACAGTCATCTACCGTCTTCACCCCTCAGCTGTGTGCTCCACACCTGTTCAGCCAACTGCCCTGAATGTTGCTGATCTCCCTACACAGCCCGTATATTCATCTCCCAGGCATTTCAATTGTGCAGAAACATCAGGTATCAGGTTGGTTGTAAGGTTATTTTATTTAATGATTAAATAAAACATTGCCATGCCATGTTTGTGTACTTTGGCCTTCTAAAACTCTGTATATAATCTAATATGTAAAAGTCAAAATTTGTCTGTTTGTCTGTGTCAGGTGAAGACCTCATACGATTGGCTGCCTAAGAAGATTCTATGGAATCCTGGGGTTTGAAGTTCATGGAAGGGCTTTTAGAATTTGTAGTGAGAGAGCTCTTGGGCCTCAGTCAAATGTGCCTGTCTTGAATAGGCTGGTTGCTATGGGGATGAGGCCTAGCAGCAAGGAGGAGAGCAGTGTATTCCCTCAGGAACCCAACCTCTGTATGCTAGTAACTCTGAATACAGATTGGATTGGGGAATGTGGGGAAAAGTTACAGGTAGTGGACAAGACAGTTTGGGGGATTAGAAACACAAGATCTCAAATCTTTCTTACAAGTATTATCTATGAGAAAATAAAATCCTGGGCAACACCAGGTATATACACTAGTTGCCTAGAATGTATGGAATTATTTTGCCCAGTAAGTATTATATGCTCTTCTCTTTCAGCATCAATGTTACAGAAACTGTACCTTGTTCTACCTCAGGACCCCAAGGTGGGTCATGCAAACATGATAATTCCAGAAAGGAAAGCAGTAATGCAGAAAGGGAATTTCTGCAAGGCGCAGCAGTAAAAGACTCTTCTGAAGGCGGCGATGATGTTTTGGGACTGAGCACAGATAGCCTGTCTCGCTTGCGAAGTCCATCGGTATTGGAAGTGAGAGAGAAGGGCTATGAGAGATTGAAGGAGGAACTTGCTAAGGCTCAGAGGGTAAGCCTAATAAATATTGCATGTCTTACCGTTATAGGCTTGGCAATATGGAAAAAATTCAGCATTCTACTGACCCTGACTTTCGTTTGTGTTCTCTCCTCTCCCCATGTGCCTTTTATATTTTTAAAAAACCAAAATCTCATCTTAGTAAACTTCTAGAATTTTTCGTTTGGTTACTGAATAATTTTGGTATTGTGATTTTAACAATTAATATATTTATTTATTTTTAAATTTTTATTTATTTAATATATATCTCCTCCTAACTCCCAATGAGAGACTGAACACAGTTTTATAACAAAACAAAAACAAAAATAGTGCTAAAACAGTCAAAAGTAAGATTTTTTTAAAAAACCCCCATAAACAATCAAATTAAAAAAAAATAATAGTGAAGAGAAAGTACAGCATCTTCATTGAATGATCCTTCTGCAGTAGCCAGTGAGCAACCAAAAGCTGGTCTGAACAAAAAAGATCTTTGCCTGTTGCAGACCAACAAAAGCACTAACAAAAAAGAAAACCAGCAGAACTCAGTAAAAAAAGTTTAAAAGTAGAACTGAATGTATCTTCAAATCTCAGTCGTGGAAGCATTGTTTTTTAAAACTGTTACATGAGAGTGTGTTTGCCTGCTTTCAAAAGGAAGAAAGAGAAACTTGTAACATTGGGGCAGTTGCTAAAAAGGTCAGGCTCCAAGCATAATGTAATCTTGCATCTCAGCATGACTTTATCGAAATCTTAAAGTATCTGATATATTAGGACTTCATATGGAAAATATTCCCTGATGTACTTTTGGCTCAAATCACTTGCTTTTATGTTCCTATAAAATCAAGAAGCAAATTTTTGAATTTTTGGTGTTTCTGAATAACTTAAGGCAGCTGTAGTAGTCTAATCAGTCAATCTAATTAGATTAGTCTAGTCTGTTGCTTTGAATCTAGAAGTCACCAGTTGAAGTAATCAATGAATGAATGAGAGTGGCTCGGTCTTGGTGACTGTGACAGTGAGCTTGAACCTTAAGGGCGGCAGAAGGGGGTGTGTGGAAATCAGTGAAACAGTTCATAAGAGATGGGGTAATAGGTTATGAATATAATTGTGAACATGTTTGAAAGTGAGACCTTATGGTTCTGTACCAGCACCTCATATACATCTGAAGTAATATAAACTGAATATTTGCCAGTCCACCTAATTTATACAGGTTTTTTTTCTTTCCTTGGTGATAACGTAACTTTAACACAGACTATCCACATCTTATTCCTTTATCTCTCACATTACAAATTGGCATTTTGTGAAGTTGTCATTATGACTTTTTGTAACAGCTTTTAAAGAACTTACTTTAAGCTTGCCTCCTCCAAATTTCTTGGAGGTGATGATTATAAATACTTGTTCAATATAAGACCTTCTGTCTCTTTTTAGAAGTGGAAAAATAGTACTTTGTACTTTGATGTGAAGTTTCTCCAATAGTGTGCAATTAACTGCTTTGTGTTTTAGAAAAGCACCTGAATATGAGTGAGAGTCTGGAATAGCACCTTTTGGATTTTTCTCTACCTGTTAAGTCACATGCAATCAGCCTATAGAAATGTTACATGGTCTGTAGACATTGAGGTCTTACAGATTTACAAGAAAGAAAAGAAACAGCTTTCTTATTTCTTTCCTTTTTACTGGGGCAGTGATGCTGTTAAATCAAGATTATTCTCATTAGCAGGTTGAAGCTGCTTAGCCCAGAGTTACCCTTTTCCTGTAAATGAGGCTATTCAGAAGAAGTGATCTTGGCACTGGCTTCTCACTTCTGCTTGCTTTCAAAATTAAACTTTGGTACATTGCAGTTTTGCTGAGTTGTACTATTTGCAGAAATCTTTAAAATCCTTTGGAGATGCTATAGAAATGCTGAGCAGTGTTGCTTGTGTTGTGTTATTACTTTCACTGCTCTGAATGTATCCTTTTCACCTTGAAGAAATGTCTCCTTTCTGTTCTGTAAGCTTGAGGTCCTTGTTTTGTATTTCTTCTACATGTTGGCTGCCCCCTAGTGCTGTGTATCTGTCATGCCTGTGTTGGCACAAATCTTCAGCACTGGTTAATGGAACTCTGATTTGTACTTTCACATACTGTGTTTGCATTCATGTGCACATGTGTATAGCCAATGAGCTTCTGCCTCTTAATTTATAGTCTGTTCTTACATCCCAACTTGGAGAGAAAGGTGGGATATAAAATCAATAAGTAAATGTTAGATTGGGCTGTCAACATATCATTCTTACGGTTCCAGACTGCAATTCCAGCCAGCCCAGGAGTTTGTTTAGTATTGAAAATACTATATAATATATAATTGCTATAAGCTAAACTTTATTGGTAGTAAATTGATGCAGCAGGTGGTCTGCAGGAGAGGAAGGCATCACAGCTCTTTAACTGATGTATTTCAGCATGTCCTCATAGCATGTGATAGAACTGGGTCCCTAAACAGAAATTTCTACCATCCCAGGATTGACATTGCAGATCCCTATAGTCTCCTCTGGCTGAGGCAACTGGAAGCTGGATCCTGGTGTTGTAGGGGGCAAAACCAACAAGCGAAACTGAACTGTGCAAGCATGATTTATCTCCCAACAGCGGAACAATATAAGCAACTTGCTAACAGGAAGGTTTCCTCTTTGATTTGTTTCTAGCCACTTCTATATCTCTAAACTGCTAGACTAAAGCATACGCCATTTAACAGGGCCTAGAGAGCCAGTGTGGTATAGTGGTTTGAGTGTTGAATTATGATCTTGGAGACCAGGGTTCAGTTCCCCACTCAGCCATGGAATCTCGCTTGGTAACCTTGGGTACGTCACATACTCTCAGAGGCCAGAAACCGTGATAAGTCTGCCTTAAGATCCCCATATATTGGAAACAACTTGAAGGCACACAACAACGGAACATAACCCTTCCTACCCTGCTAGAAATCTGTTACTGTTTATCCATGATGCTGAGAAGAACTTACCTGCCGGGGACGTAGATAGTATCTACTACACTTGTATTTAAATCAGTGCAACCAACTCAGTAACAGTGAGTGGAACAGTATCACAAATGTACATAACCCTGTAAGTAATGCAAAACCTGCCATACATTTAGTGATATTGCTGAGGATGCAGCTCCCTGTGATTGTGACCCAGCCAACATTTTGCCTTCCCTTATTCTTTTCTCATTCTACACATTTTGGCCCTAAATCTTTCCTTATTCTCTGACACTTTGTAAACACTATGAGCAAGGGAGAAGATTGCTCTCCCTAGAGAGTCACTTCCCATCAGTGTTGATGTTACTGACTTCGATTGATCAATGGCCTGACTTGGTCAGTTTCCTATGTTCTTATCTGCCAGTGTGCCTAGGATTTTCTTTGTTATCAGTAGCCTTCTTCCACTTCAAGGCACCATGGAGATTGGAGGTATGCAAGTAGCATAAATGGGTGTTGGGTGGCATCTAATCTGGGTAGTAGATATTCCTCTAATTATTGGGCCACTGCAGTGAGACACCCAGTGCTAGTTAGTGCTTCCCATCTGGAGTGTATCCCACAGGGGGAGTCAGAGGGCAGAGGAATATTTGGCCAAGCTGGAACTACTGATTATGCGCTCATAGAATTTGAAGACTGTCGCAAGCTGTATTTAGTATGCTAAATGTAATTGGGTAGGGCAGCCATGTGTATATTTATTATTTGTATCTCTGCACCATTTACATAAAACTGGGATGGGGAGAATGTGGCCTTCCAGAAGGTTGACTGCATCTCTCATGATTTCTCAACATTGTCTCTATTGGCTAGTGCTGATAGGAGTAGCTGCTCCACAACTTCTGGAGGGTCGCATGTTCTATATCCATGACTTTAAAAATCTGGTAAATGAGGTGAATGTGTGGGTTTTTTTTTTTTTTTGCTTTGCTTTCTGTGAAATGGAGCACATGGCTGAGAGGGGCTATAACCCTCCTGCTTTCCTGTGTCCCGTTGATCAAAGCATTTTTCCCTGTAAACCTACTTGTTTCTGCTGCTTAGAGCTAGGTGGGGAGAAAGCGGCTTCAGGAAATGAAGTGCAGTGCAGGGTTAGCAGATCCCTTGCTCTCCTTGCTTCCTTGTTCTGTTTCATTTAAAAGAGAAATCATTTGTTTTCTTCTTTCCATCACATGTAACTATACTGTTACAGTGCTGTTATTCCACTTTCAACATCCTGTGGAATTCTGGGGTTTGTAGTTTATTGAGGCCAAAGAGCTCTCTGGCTGAGAATTTTAAAGGCCCCTCCCTAAAGCGCAAACCCCAGGATTCCACAGAATGTTGAAAGTGGAATAATAGCACTATAATAGTGTAATTTGGCAATGGCCTTAGTATCTGACAAGGCAGGCACATGAACACAGCATGCTCAGGTGCCCTGTTGTGTCTAGCTTGGTCCCTGCTCTGCTAGGTTTGCATTCTGAGTGTCAACATAAATGTTTAATTTTCCATAGGAGCTGAAACTCAAAGATGAAGAATGTGAGAGGCTTTCTAAAGTACGCGACCAGCTGGGACAGGAACTGGAAGAACTTACTGCTAGTCTGTTTGAGGTTGGTTTGAAGGCTTTGTTGTAACATACTTGGGTTTTGGGTGGCTATTTCATAAAGCACTCAAGTGTAGTCTTCAAAATGGGAAAGCTTGGGAAGCAACTTCTCAAGAAATTTTTATATTAAAAATGAAATGATTTCTTGTGTAGGTTGGGGTAATTCATCATGAGGCTGATGTCCCTTGGTTGTCATATGAAAAGAAAACAAGGTGCCATTCCAAACCATGTCACAATGTGACTGCCTATATTGTACCTAAGAAACGTATATGAGCATTCAGATACTGTGCTTTATTTATCTTAAAGGCAATGGCAACTCTCCTGGCAAGGCACCAAAGACTTTGAAAAGCAGTGTAAGAAGTAATTTGTGGGTTTGACTAAAGATGGCTTTCATGTCAATGGCATGGTAAATTTGCTCTGGATTACAGACCGGACTTCTAAGGAGCTATCTCAGTTCTTGAACATAATCCCCCAATGGGACAGTATCTTGGATAGATCTTTTAGATTTAAGACTAAAACCCAGAGTGGATTCAAAACCTCACTGACATGAGAACCATCAGCTGCCACTGAGTTTTGACCAAACAGCTGCAAAATATTCTTTTTGCCTTATGCTTTTTGTAAAGGTGTGGAAAAATATATTGACATGTCTTTAAGCAGGAGATACCATGTGTGAAGCATTTATGCACATAAGCATTTGTTCTTACAGGAAGCACATAAAATGGTAAGAGAAGCTAACATAAAGCAGGCTGCAGCAGAAAAACAACTGAAAGAAGCACAAGGAAAAGTGAGTTCTGGTAGTCTGTTAATCTTATGGCTGTGACCTAATGGATTTCATGTGTTTGTTTTGGGTGTATGCATCACTCTGATAGTCTCTTCTTTTTTTGTTTATTTGTGCATATTAGGGAACAACTCTTCTTAAGTCCAAACTCCTCAGGGAGTTTGAAAAGCTGTTATGAAAGTATTCTAAAGGGAAACAGACATTTGTCAAAACACATTTTATCATATGCTCAATGTTCACTTTCCAAAACAAAATCACTTTGAATATTACTATACCTGGCCCTCAAGAATTTGTTGTGAATTAAAGTTTGCTATCTCTGTAGCATATGTGTGTGGTTGTGCAATGATACGGGTAGGTTATCATTATCTGATGTGATTTCGGCATAAACTCAATTCACACTATCCGCTCACTCGGAGCTATGCTGCTATGGAGCTAGTCTTTTCTGGATCAGACTGTCAATGTCAGTTGCAATGTTCCTTAACCCTGACACTAGATTTTTTTTTCAATTTTAATGATAAGCTCAGGCCATTTCCGCACGGGCTTAAAGAAACGGTGCAGAGTGTCCTCCAGGGAGGACGTCTGCACCTGGGAGCAGACTGGTTCGGACCTACTTAGTGTTAGTTCTGCACCTCAGCCCACTCTGGAACGACCCGAAGTGGTCGTCCAGTGTGCTTTTGAAAGACTGCTTGAAACAGATCTTTCAAAAGCACGGAGCACACCACTCCGTGCCTGCACTCCAGTGCAGATTTGCAGGTTTGCACCAGTGTGAGCCTGTGATCTGCCGGGGGTGGGCTTTAGGCTGGCGAGCTTCAGCGGTTGGTAGAGAGCCTCGACCAACCTTAAGCTGCCATTTTCATCCCCGGAGCAGTGTGGAGCGGCGGCCACGCACTGCTCTGAACCAGCCTGGACCCAGGCGTGGAGCCAAGAAGTCCGGTAAGTACCGGCACGGGGCGATTCCCTCGCCCTGTGCGGAAATGGCCTCAGATCAACGGACTCGTGTGGTGCATATAGACTGGAAAATACTTGCAAGTAAATTTCCTCAAAGATAAGCTGATGAGGAGTGCTGTTGATCTGGAGGATATGATGCTGTTTACTGTGGGTGGAAGTGGAATATAGTCCATAAATGCACTTTGGCTAAGTGTTAAGATTTCTTGAATTCTGTGCTCAGAAAAGAGGACATTTTGGTTGGCTGTAGGTGGGAACTGGGGAGCTCGTAAAAAGTCTGGGATGCTATGTGGTACAGGTTATTTTTATTTTCCTGGTTATTATTAGCCTTCTGGTCTTTCACATGAGTCAGGGGTTGCTGGTGGAGTTATGGAAGTATGCTTGCACCTAGAAAACAGATGATGAGAAGAGCTGATGAACTTGGTTCTTTGTAAAGTTTCATTGGATCGTTGGTCTGTAACTGGGGCTCTTTGTAATATCTGGTTAATGGTTAAAAGAAAAGTTTTTTTTTTCCAATTCCACCTCTAAGAAAACAGCTGTCCTGGTGAGCTTCACTGTTGAGACTAATTAAATTGGTTTTATCCGGGTTTTGATTGCATTGTCTATCCCAGGTAGAGTTGTGATTATCCTAACTATTCATTATGTTTAAGAGATTCCCACTGCCAGGAAGGCATCTGTTGATATACCAGCCAGGGTATTGCCTAATGAACTCTTGATCAAACTGATGGACCTTCCTTTGGAAGATACAGCTATCTGTGGCTACTAGTCATGACAGCTGTGTATCATTTCCGGGTTCAGAGACAGTTTGATTCTCAATAACAGTTTCCAAGGAGCACTCATTTCTAGCTTCTTGCTCTCCATAGGCATCTAGTTGGCCACTTTGGGAACAGAATGCTGAATCAATAGGCTTTTGGTCTGATGTAGCAGAGCTGTTCTCAGATGTTAGTGCTGCAGGATGTTAGTGTATGCTGTTATAGGTGATTTAGGATTAAGGTGTACCACAACTTTGACTGTTTTATAATTGATTCAGTCTCATAAAGACTCTGATTGCTGTGGCTTTGAACCTCTAGAGTGACAGTGAGTCGGTTACAGTGGTGTATGCTCAGAGAATTGTAGACAATCTGACTGTCCCTGGGTTTCTCTGGGATTCTCTTTGGAACATACTATGGAATGTACTGTAGAACTCAAAAAGAAGAGTTGCTTTTTGTAACCAGCTCACTGATGATAAAGCACATTATATCCTTCTTCTTATATTGCAATTTTTTTTTTGTTTGAGGAGGCAGCAGAGGAAACGTTTGAGAGTGCAGATAATGAATTTTTCACTGACTCTTACTGGATGTAGCAGTTGAATTTTTCGAAAGCATCCGTTGGCAGCAAAGACTGTGTTTCTCTGCAGTTCTCTGTTGTTGGCATGTCTACATAATGCCATACATCATAGTTTTTGGAGCTAACCATTCACTGAGATTTCATATTAAAAAAACTCCTATTAGAAATGCCCAAAACTTTTCTTGTTGGGTCATAGAGGAGCACATTAAAAAGGGTCAGTCATCTTGCCTCTCACTTGCTACCTCTGTGGAGGGTCTCTTGGGTTGCACACTCTTGCTGCTTCTAGTCATGTTGGCTATGAATTCTGAAGTTCATCCTTCTATCATTTTATCTTCCCATCTATTGTATTTCTATGGCAATATATTATGAAATGTTATTGATACAAAAACAATTCTAGTATAAATGTGGACATTCTTCCCTATAAATTCTCTGAAGCTTGCAAGTTTTGTCTGTCTTTTTAAATATGTGTTATTTAGATTGATGTTCTTCAAGCTGAAGTAGCAGCTCTGAAAACATTGGTGCTGTCCACTTCACCAACATCACCAACGAAAGAGGTTCAGTCTAGTGGGAAAACACCCTTCAAAAAAGGTCATGCAAGGAACAAGAGTACAAGTAGTGCAATGGGTGTCAACAACCAGGATCTTGGTGTGATGCAGCCAATTGTGAAAGACTGCAAAGAGGTATTTAAAGGGTTGAATAAAAACTCTAGGCATTATAGGTGTGCACCGAAACTATAAAGAACTCATGAAAACTTCTTTACTGAGACATTTTGATAAGGCAATAACATGAAGTGTGTGTGGCTGTTTTTTTCCTTCCAGTAACTACTCTGGTCAGTTGAAACAGCCAAGTAAACCTGTACTTCACATATATACAAATTTTGTCTAAAAGTTTCTCATCATGCTGGTGGCTTGTATGCTTTTTTTCTTTTATCCAGTTTAATAATATCACGGTCATATTTGAAGAAATAACTTTTGCTCTAATACAGGGGTGGGTACAACGAAGTCTGGGCTGCACACAACCCACAGCGCCCGGAGACAGATCAATATTTTTTGCCCCAAATTCCAAAATGACTCCAAATAACCTCAGTCACGTGTGGGATATTTTTGCCATGTTGGGCCCTATCTGGGCCATGTTCTAAAAACCTCCAACAAACCAGAAAGTAATTTCCGAGTAACTTCCTGGTTTTTTTTTTTAAAAGGCCTCTCCCTGGATTTATCACTTCCTGTTCACTTCCTTTTTTAAAAAAAGGCCTCCTCTGGACCTAAAATGCCCTGGATACCCCAAAACGTGGGAGAAATGCCACCCCCATTCCCTCCAAGGGTTTTACAGAATTAAGGATATTTTGGAGCATTTTTTTTTACTCTATGAGGGCCACAGAAACAGCCCTGGGGGCTGTGTGTGAGTTGTAGTTTCCTCACCCCAATGTAAGGGAGTACAGTGCGCCTCTCTCTGCATGCGTTTGTTTAGGTGCATGTGTTGTTGATTTGACTGTAGTAAGCACTGGAATTAAAGAGATGTATAATGCTTAGGAAAAGTTTAGAGTGAGGTTACAAGTACGATATCTTTTGGAGCTGAAGCTGTTTTTGTTGTTGACTTCCTCTACCTCCTCTAACTTGGCATCAAGCATGTGGACAAAAATGCTTCCCGTCATTATGAATTTTGAGAAACTGAATCCTGGTGTGAGTTCACTATTGTTTCCCTCTGCATGTGTAAAGAAAATAATTAAAGTTTTTAATACCTCCAGTTTATTTTTGGAAATTTGCTCCCATAGGCCATGTTGTGATTAGAAGACGAAAGGGCAGAAGTTGGCAAACAATTAATGCCTGTGGCTGTGATTGTACAGTAGAACAATGTAGTCTCTGCAGCATGCTGCGTTGAAGTGAGAGCACAATGTAGCAGAGTTAAATAACTCTTGGGAAGAATTGTTAAGTATATGTAAATCAATGGGGAGTGAGGCACTAGTGAACCCTGGCTGTGTTGTCAGTTAAAAATTATGGAAATGGAAATGGAAATATGCTATCCAAGATAACATGAGTATTGACTATAGTATGTTCAGTTTTTGGACACTCTGTTCTGTTTTTATTTTAACTGTTAGGCTGACTTAGCCCTATATAATGAATTCAGATCCTGGAAGGATGATCCCACTATGGACCGAAAATGCCCTTTCCTAGATAAAATCTATCAGGAAGATATCTTTCCGTGTTTAACCTTCTCCAAAAGTGAGGTAACGTTTTGAAATTAAATATTATTTATACTGATTTTCATTACCGTATTTTCCAGCGTATAAGACGACTGGGTGTATAAGACGACCCCCAACTTTTCCAGTTAAAATATAGAGTTTGGGATATACTCACCGTATAAGACTACCCCTCTTCCAACGCACACCAAATAAAAATTAAAAAAAATCAGATTTGATTTCAATTCAATTTTAATTCTATTTAAAATATATGTGTATATATATATATATTATTGCGCATCTGTCATTAGGAATGATGCAATCCATGCTAAAAAGCGGGGAGGCAAGCAATATTCCCGGAGCGTTGCAAGGCACTCCCCTTTCCCAAACTCCTTGCAAAGTGGGTTTCATTGCAAGGGGCTCATGGTTACTGGGGTCCCTGCCTCCCGGTGTGATTTAATGCAAAACGTGTTGCAAAAGAGAAAACCCAAATCTGGTTTGGAGGTCTCTCTTTCCCCCTTCTCCTCTGCCCCCCCACTCCCCCCACTGGAAAAACGAGCGAATGGGTGCTCCCAGCGAGTCAGACATGGCAGCGGCGGCAGGTGCTGATGCTGTGCGGAGGCAGTGAGAGGCAGGCGGGTAGCTGAAAAGAGCTGGAGCCCGGCAAAGGAGGAAGCGGTGGAGGAGCTGGAAAGGCCGCCCGGCTCCCGTTCTCAGGGGATTCGCCGCTGAGATCCCCTCCTCTCCTCCTCCCTCGCCACCGCCGCTCCGGGAGGAGCCAGCAGCCGAGCGCCGGGCTCCCATCCTTGCGAAAAGGGGCGGCCTCACCAGCCCTGGGCGTTCCCTGCCAGCCCCGCTGGACTTTTGAGCAAACTTGAGCCACTCGCTCACTCCCTCCCTCTCTCTCTCCCCCTTTTAATACCCCTCCTCCTCCTCCTTCTTTCCTGGGAGGATGTCCTCTAGGCAGTGCTGGCAGGCGGCAGCAGCAGCGGCGCCCTAGCCGAGCGAGCGAGCAAAGTTTTGGCGAGATGGGTGCAGTGCGGCGCCCTCTTCCCTCGCTCCCCCGGGCCCCCATCCTCCTCTGCTGGCGAGGGAGGGAGGAGCAGCACCCCCCCGACTGCTCGCCCTCCTCGGCTCTCGCCCGCTTTCCCCTCATTGGCCTCCTCCGTCTCCACTGGGGCTGGGAAGGAAACAAAATGTTTGCCCGAGCCACCGCAGCTGCTTCCACCAAGGGAAGCAGAGGAGGAGAGGGAAGGGGGCAGCACCCCACGCCCAGCTGTTTGGTGCTGGGGGGCCGGGGGGGCCAGAGGGGAGGAGGGCGGGGGAGGCTGGTGCCAGCCCTCGCCCTCCACATGCCCCGCCGGCGCGGAGGGAAGCCCTCCTTTTCCCCCTCTCTGCCAACTTGACCGGACTCTTCCCCACCTCCGCCCTCCCTCCCTCGTGCACTCACGGTGGCGGCGGTGCTGGTGTATCTGTATCGCACCCCCAGCTTCTGCAGCGCTCCCTGGCCTGGGAGCTGTAGGCGGAGGTGGGGGCGGAGGCGAGGAGGCAGCGCGACCGGCGCTCGTGGGAGGGGGAAGAGCGGCTAGCGCCACAAGCCTCTCCCAAAACGCCACCGCTTCCCCCGCCTCAACGCTCCCTGGCCTGGGAGCTGTAAGCGGAGGTGGGGGCGGAAGCGGGGAGGCAGCGCGACCAGCGCTCGCGCGAGGGGGAAGAGCGGCTAGCGCAACAAGCTTCTTCCAAAACGCCGCCACTCCCCCCTGCCTCAGCGCTCCCTGGCCTGGGAGCTGTAGGCGGAGGTGGGGGCGGAAGTGGAGAGGCAGCGCGATCAGCGCTCGCGCAAGGGGGAAGAGTGGCTAGCGCAACAAGCCTCTCCTAAAACGCCGCCGCTCCCCCCACCTCAGCACTCCCTGGCCTGGGAGCTGTAGGCGGAGGTGGGGGTGGAAGCGGGGAGGCAGCGCGACCAGCGCTTGCGCGAGGGGGGAGAGCGGCTAGCGCAACAAGCCTCTCCCAAAATGCTGCCACTCCCCCCCGCCTCAGTGCTCCCTGGCCTGGGAGCTGTAGGTGGAGGTGGGGGCAGAAGCGGGGAGGCAGCACGACCGGCGCTCGCACAACAAGCCTCTCCCAAAACGCCATCGCTTCCCCCCACCTCAGTGCTCCCTGGCCTGGGAGCTGTAGGCAGAGGTGGGGGCGGAAGCGGGGAGGCAGCGCAACCGGCGCTCGTGCGAGGGGGAAGAGCGGCTAGTGCAACAAACCTCTCCCGAAACGCCACCACTTCCCCCCCCCGGCGTCTTCAGATAAGTGCGCAGCACCACCCTTGGTGTTTTCATACGGTCGCCACATATGGCGGGGATGCGGCCGCGGCCATTTTTGAGGTCCCCCCACCGTATGCGGCGACCGCAAAGATGACACCTGGTGTATAAGACGACCCCGACTTTTGAGAAGATTTTCTTGGGTTAAAAAGTCCTCTTATACGCCGGAAAATACGGTACATGTAGGAGGGCTTGTTCTCCTTGATCACTTCATGTCCTGAGGTCAGGAGCCAGCCCAAAGTGTGAGAAGTACTTCTGAGCATGTAATGGTGGTGGTGGGAGGGAGTTTTCTTGCAGTGGGTGAAGCATTAAGTTACCTCCTCCATGAGGAGGAATTCATTTGTAATTGGAAAGTAAAAAGTGGCAGGGGCTACAAACATTGATGTATGTGTTGGGAAGAGTCGTGCATGATGATGGTTAGGATCTCAATCTGAATGTCCTTGCAGTTAAAGTAATGCTTTAACAATACTCGGTATAGTAGTTAAAACAATGCTACCTTGGAATGTATTGCATTTAAAGTTCACCCACCATATGTATGGGGGTTCCATTCAGGAACCCCATGTAAAGCAAAGCAAGCAATATGTTGTGTCCCATTATTGTCAATGGACGTGACGTGTGTGCGTGCTCAGCAGTGTGAGCGTGTTCCTGCTGTGCGTCCATTGACTATAATGGCATGCAGTTGTGTGTGCAGAGGTCGCAGTAAGGGAGAAACCACTGTAGTGGTTGCAAATGAAATCTTCTTTTTCCTGGGCTTCCTATATGGAACTACTGTTTGTTTCAAAAGTTGCTCCTTCTGCTAGCCTTGCTGCAATAAATTCAGGGATCCCAAGGGGTCTTATCAGATGGTTCCAGAGGTATCTCCTCTTGCTGGGCAATCCCTTCTTTTCCTAGATAATTTCCTACTCTTCTCATTTACCCTAAGAACCGATATTATTGGTGTTCCTCAAATTGATCAATACAGTTGAGCTATATATAATATAAATCTTGGACAGCGAGATATTGAATTCCTTGACCTTAAATTATGCAAATCAAAAGCTAGTTCTTGCATTGCAGGAATGATTTGGCTTTGCTCCCCTGTGACTGCATTTTCTAGTGCTCTGGAACATGGGAATTCAGGAACAGTGTTTGGAGAAGGGAAGAAGATCTTTCTCATCTGATCCATCATGGCTGTTCTCATGTGATTGTGTGTTCCTTCCATGTTACCTATATTCTTGCATTACCAGAGCATAATAGGAAGAAGTCATGAGACAACAACAACCACCCTGTTCTTATAATGAACTGCTCTTATGCTTTGTGTACTAGCACAAATCAGTAAGTTAGGTCAGACCTATAAATCCTAGAACGAAGTGACTATCTGATGGACGTTGGGGTGGTGCCTTCCTTGTCAAAGGAGCATTGTATCTGGGATCTTGCTTACCCCTTTGCATGTACTAGAAAGGGCCCTCTTTCCTGCCACATGTAAAGAACTCATATTAGTAAGTTGTTAGTGTGCATTCAGATTGTACTGGATTCATCTGTAGCTTTTCTTTCATTGTATGTGACTTGTTTACCACTTTCTTAACTGCTCAATAGTTGTTCTCAGACATTCTTTTAAAACCATGCTATAAAATAAACTGACTATTAATGTGGAGGTGAAATGGACATGGAATGGGAGAGAGAAGCTAGGGTTGACTGGTGATGATTGAACTTATCTAAAACTCTGAGTTCATGGCTGATTTTGAGTCTTGCCAACATATATTCTTCAGCACTGCGTAACACAGGGTGTCTTGTCCCAAATGCTATGCAGTAAGTTTATTTTTACTCTCCAGGGGAAGTGGGCACAAGTTTGTGCGTGCGGGCATTTCAGTTCTAGGTATAGTTGGTATCATAGTCTCCTTAAAGTTGTGGAAACCGTAACTGTGGTCAAAATTAATGCAATTTCTGTGTTATTTGTTTTCAGTTGGCATCTGCTGTCCTGGAAGCTGTGGAAAACAATACCTTAAGCATTGAACCTGTTGGCCTACAGCCTGTTCGATTTGTGAAAGCTTCTGCAGTTGAATGTGGAGGACCAAAGTATGTTTGCACTGGAGGCCTCCTGTTATTCAGCAGACATAGGACTGTATTTCCAAACAGTGGATTAATTGCTAACTGTCTGTCAAGAAATGGCTGATGAATGTTTGCTCCAGGGCAGAAGCTCTATAGGCACTGCACAAGAGGATCCACAGGATTCCTGTTTTCCCAGCAATGCAAAGCCTTGCCTGTTTTGTAACAAAGGCACAGGGACAATTTCTTAGTACAGGCATAGTAATTCCAGTGGCACCTGCTGTGGCAGCAGTGGGGCATGGATGATGTTTGGATCACAGTTGGGTTCCCCAGGGTACAAACTTGTAAACTGTCTTGAATTCCTTTAAGGAAGGATAGCATGAAAATATGAGTAATAACTGACTTAAAAATAGTTCCAGTTTGATCTGTGCTAATAATTACACCAGTTGCAGTGAAAAATGAAGGCATGAGTGCAATTTCTTAATATAAACTCTTCTTTTATAGACACAGGTGCACTTGTGACATTTAATCTTGGTTGTGAGGACAGAAGAGAAGAACTATAGCCTACACAACCAAAAAAGATTTGCATATTTAAAATTTGAAAGGCAAAACATATTTCTAACAATTCACTTTCAACTGAGAGCATTATTGGGTATCCTTAGCTCTGTTGTACATATATTAGTCTATTTGAAGCATATGAACTATGAAAGAAATACGGGTTGGGACCAGTATATAGCCTTCGTGCTCTCTAGTAAACATTGGTATGGTAAATCTCTTCCATGAATTTGTCTTTATCCCTTTTAACACTGTCCATAATGTTGTCCATCCCCTAGAATGGCACCTGTAAATAATTGTGTGAAATGAGAACATATTTTGTTGCCCAGTTGTAAATAACTGTACCAGACTTCAGTTTTCCTGTTAAATTCTGAAATGTTTTTTAAAACTATTCTGTTCTGTTAATCCAGGAAATGTGCTCTCAGCGGACAAAGTAAAACATGCAAGCATAGAATCAAGTTGGGAGACTCAAGCAACTATTACTATATTTCTCCTTTCTGTAGATATAGGGTAAGTATTAGGGTTCCCTGTGCTTTAGCTCAGCTCATGTTTTATGGAAGTGAGTAATGCATGGAATTAAATATGTTAAGCTATAATTCCTGTGCCTCTCCCTTTTTGTGCAGATCACATCTGTATGTAACTTTTTCACATACATACGGTATATTCAACAGGGGCTTGTGAAGCAGCAAGACGGTAAGTGAAAGCTTGTGTCTAACATTGAATTTATTGACATGCTGGTATGTTACTGCAAGAAAAATCTGAGTCCAGTGATAGATGAATTCAAAGATGCAGCCATGGATCAGTTTGCAAAAGGGATCTTGTAGTACCTTTGAGACTGAGAGAAAGAAATTGGTAGCAAAAGCTTTTGTAGATTTAAGTCCACTTCATTAGATGCATGATGGATGAATCACTGGTAAATGAGACATTTCTGATCAAATACAGCTGTGTGTTTATTGATACTGCTTTCAGAACTGATTCTTCATTTGGGGCCATAGTGTTCTCTGTCAGAACAAAGGAACTCATGACTCTCCAGAGGATGGCCTACTACTCTCATTATCTCTGACCACAGTATCATGACAGCTGTGGCTGATGGGAGTTAGAATATATTAACAGGTGAAGAGCTGGCGTTATATCTTGAGTCACCTGTGTGAAAGTGGAGATGTATCATAGAGCTGTTGAAAAGTGTTGGTTTTAATAAAGCCAGCAGTCAACTTTTATACAGTGTTTATACAAGGCATAACTATGGGCTGATGTATTTTTGAAGATTGGGTAGACTGCATGGGACAACACAGTCTGGTTGAGTTTTAAATTATGAGAAGATTAATGAATGTCGTGTTAATGTATCTACGTTCTTTTTGTGCCGTGCTGTATCTGGCTGTTACTTTTGTTGCTGTCCATTGTTAGGATTCATGGCCTTCTAGGTTCTTTCATTGTTACAATCCTACTTCACAAACTGTTCTGATCTTATCTGCCAATGTAAAACCACTTCGGAAGGCATGCTAAAACTTTAATATGAAGTGAAACCTAACTTTATAACATGCTAACTTATTGTCCTAGACAAAGCTAAATGATGTAGGAGACAGACTTGTTTTTAACCTTAAGTCACTAAAAATAAATACATTTGATTTTGAAGTAAAAAAATTCAGGCATGGATGCATAGTTATTAAATTATGCTAGTTTCATCTTTAAAGTTGGATGAAAAATCTAGTAAAGTGTATTTTACAGCCCTGGTGTGAAGTTGAGAGGCAATCACTTTTGAAGCAGGAGAATAACATATAAAAATAATCATTAAATCCTAGAAACAGCATGGGGAAATTGTAGACCCAGATCCCTTTGTATGCCTCCCGTACCCCTCCTGACCCTTGTGGAGCTCCAGACCATTTTTTCAAGGTGGAAAAAAAAAAGACAAAAGCTGAACTGCCCCCAGAGACGAGAGATTAACTGTGAATCTACCCCAATCCTTCCATTCCCTCAATCCCTGAATTGGTTCAACAAACTGGCAAGTCACAGTCAAAATTACCTTATGCTGTAATTGCAATTTTCCATCAATCTGTAGCGGAAAACTTTGGTAGTGTGGCTTAGTGTGGGGTCAATGATTGACTTCTGGCCTCCTTGCAGTTGCCTGTTACTGCTTTAGATCATCTAGTGTAGCTAAAACATTAGTTAGATTCCTTTCCTCTGCCTCCAAGCAATAAATCAGTAGCAATAATGTGTCTTAGAATGCAATGATGTGCTGGCCAAGACCACCACCACCACCACCACCACCACCACCACCAGAAAGTACACTGGCACTCAAAGGAAGCACAAGAAGCTAGTACTTAATGTTTTCCTAATGCAAATTGCATTAGCCATTTGCATTGCAGCAAAATTCCTTTTGAATTCTGCTACTGGGCGCATTTTTTTCAAACATGGCATTTTTAATATCTGGCAATTTAAAGTTAAAAATGTCTTTGTTTTGGATACACCATATATATTGTCCGGCATGTCTACGTTACAAATAGCCAACAGTGCTTTCTTGAATGTCTGGTTGGTATCACTTCTGGGTGCATGTGTAAAGAACCATTTTTGTATCTTGTGGAAGAGAAGGGATATTTTTAAATAAGTATTGTCACAGATCTTTTTTTAAAAAAAATCCAACTGTTTTGGTAATATCTGTTTTTCTTTTGTGCAGTGGATCAAATGTTTTGGGAGGTAATGCAACTGAGGAAGGAGATGTCATTGGCGAAACTTGGATATTACAAGGAAGAGCTGTAACTTCTATACTTCTGGTGCTTGCATGAACTTCCCATAAATTTACATAAATGATTGATTCTAAATCCTAGTCACTTGATATTTATTTTGAAAAATGGGTCCAAGGCTTCTACCTTTGTGCAAATTGCACTATATATTCTTGTAATTCAACAAAATGGTCTAATATACAGAAGAAAACTATATTGTTCCATTTGAAGTGAAGACAAGGGGATTTTTAGGTGTACAAAAGATTGTGACTTTTGATTGAGAAATGCCAGTTAAATGCTTTTCAAGATTTGGTGTTTTTTTTTTGTGTTCTGGAAAATTTTTAATGTAGAATTTCAGCTTAATAAAAGTTAAATTAGAACCTTGTGATGTTTGAAACATTTAAAAAGCATTGTGTGTATTCTGAAAACCGTGGAATCATGTTTCTTTATTATTACTAAAGATAGCTCAGTGTCAGTAGCTATCTGACTACTATTTTCTGCTTTCTATTATTATTATTCAGGTAGGAGATAATTTTTTAAAATGTTGACAGAATGGGCTTAACTGTTCTTTAAATAACCTGCCCCTGATCATTTATGTCTCATGCAGTAAAGTGACAAATGTTGGTAAGAACAGAAAAGAGTTCTCCAGCTTTTTCTGAGAGTGTGTAGTCTAGGCATTTCCTTTCTCTTGCACACCTTTTAATATTTACTTCAGTATTTTCTTTCAGATGAATTACAAAACAGTAGTGATCTCCACGTAAACTTTTTCCATAAATAAAATTCATGGGCACTTACTGTTAGATACCCACAGTTGGTTAGATATGATTTCCATCAGCTTTTCACTCACCTTGCAAGCCATCTTTTCAAGCTGTTCTCTTATAACATATGGTTGCACTGATTATGGCCAGTAAGGACATTTCACTGAAACCAGGTCACATTGCTACCTGGCTAGCAGCCAAGTGCTCTTTTTCATCCAGTTTGATCTGAATATGATGTGCGGCCTAGTTTTGCACACGTGCTCTATCTGTATCAGGGCTAATGGTTGGACTGGAACTCTCAGCAACCCTAGCCAGTGATGAGAGATGATTGGAACTGGGGTCCAACAACATCCTGAGAGCCACATGTTGCCCATCCTTGATTTGTATTGAGGTCTCTGCCTGTTTATGCTCATGATGGGCCATTCAGCCACCTGGCTAAAGTGTTTCATGCAGAGTGTGCTATAAAGCAGAAGCAGTTTGTGTCAGTCTAGTGAATGTTAGTGTTTTGTTTCTAATGTAGTATTTTAAAATCTCGCCATTTTTTAAAAAACAAATTGCCAACGTGTAAGCAACATCTATCCCTTCAACTGGTCAAGGTAGTGGCATGAAAATATTCAACATATCTAAATAATATAAATATGTTATTTAACTCAAGGTATTGAACTGGTGGGAGCTGATACGATAAATTTGTGTGGTATCGAGCAGCAGCAGTTTATTTCCCCTGAGGCTCTCATGTGCATATATCTTCAAGATGGCATCTTCACAACAGGTGTGTGAAGTGTGTCCTTTTGCATATTGTCAGAATGCAGTTCCTAGTCCTTCACCATTGCATATGATGGCTAGGACTGCTAGGAGAAACCCGCCAGTGGGGATCTGGTGTCTGTGAAAATCAGTATGTGTTGATGGAAAGCATCCATTCATGCAGAGCTCTGCGTTGGAACATCTCCCAAATGGTTGCTTAGGAGACTTAAGCAGTTATCTGTATCTGGGCAGAGCTTTAGGATGTGGCAGTTCTCTTGATACTGCAGGCACTGTGATTGATGGTATTTTGCCAACTGATTTATTAGCATTTTCTATGAAAACTTCTGCAAAAGCATGATTATGAAGTGCTTTGGCAAGATAAGCAGAGAATGCAATTTGAACCTTTCATTGTTTTATTTATTTAAAGAAAAGATGGAAATTGTGTGGTCCTCCAGATGATGCTAGATGGCAGTTCCCAGAGGGCCTGGCCAACATATTCAACAGTGAGGAATGTTGGCAGTTGCAGTTTAACAACATCTGGAAAACTGTACAATTCCTGCTCCTGATTTAACATGTTTTGGCTGAGATCCTGCATCAGGAGACTTACTGGAAAGTTCCACCCAGGCAGGACAACATTATGTCTTTCTCCCACAGGACTTATTGTCCATGTCCACTTAGTAGCTGTTGGCGAGTGGAGGGAGGAAGCTGGTGGAAAAGCATCTAGCTATGTGCCTAGAGCCAGACAAAAAGGTGATGTCATTTTCCAGGACCTCTAGAAGAATCTGAATTGGTCTCAAAATATGCCTTTGTTGTTCTGCGTTTGGCTACAGCAAGACACTTCTTCTGTGTCCTTTCTTTCCACCAGGCAGTAAATGGATGTCAGGGTGGATCCTGTGGGGAAGAATACTAATATTGGAGTGCTACAGGGGTTTGGTCATTGATTGAGGGAAGTAGTAATTTCTCTCCTCTGCAGTGACCAAAAGAGTTCTATACACCGGTTTAACTTGACACATGCGTATGTAACTGACAGGATGCCAGCCTTTATCTGATCTGCATCTAGAATGGTTCCCAGAATGTCAATAAACAAACACAGTCTGTGCAGGCTAACTATCTTGAAGACAGAGAACAAGGTAAAAGGGGAAGGGGAGAAAAGAATGTTCAAAAATCATGCAGTCTTTCAGCAAGGACTGATGCAATGACTGCTTTTCAGCCATCTCAGCTCTTTCTGTTCACATCTGGCTACTGGGACTGAAACTGAGGGAGGAGCCTTCAGGAAGTGTGGCTGGTGGAACAGCCCTGTGTCCCATCTTGATTCACTCTACTTTTTGTTTCTCTTCACACTGGCGTTAAGACAACGGTTCTGAACTTTAGGTCTTTGGATTTTGCTGCGAGAAACCCCACTCAGCACAGCCAATGGTGAGGGATTCTGGGAGTTGAAGTCCAAATCATCTGGAGACTGAAGGCTGAGAATTACGGTACTGAGTGAAGAAACACAGATGCTTATAATCTGTTATAAAACTTGACATGAATCAGACAATAAATCTTGGATAACAATTTTGGGCCTTCTTACCTTCTTATCCTCACTGTCAGATTACTCAGATAAAAAGGCACAGAATAGCTATCCCAGAGTAATCCCAACTGGAGAGCCAGTGTAGTGTAGTGGTTTTGAGTGTTTTGAGCATTCTGGGAGACCAGGGTTCAAATGCCCCTTCAGGCATGGTAAGGAGGAGACCTGGTGGCGCAGTGGTTAAATGCCAGTACTGCAACCACAAGGTTGTGAGTTCGATCCTGTCAGGCTCCAAGGTTGACTCAGCCTTCCATCCTTTCACAGGTTGGTAAAATGAGCACCCAGCTTGTTGGGGGCAATTAGCTAAAAAAACATTGTAAACCGCTTAGATAACACTAGTTGATTGGCGGTATAGAAATAAATGCTATTGCTAAACTACTAGGTGACTTTGGGCAAATCACACTCTTTCAGTCTCAAGGAAGGGAAATGGCAAACACCCTCTGAATAAATCTTGCCAAGAAAAACCTGTGTCAAGGTCACCTTAGGGTCAGAATTACTTAAGAAACTAGTTACTTCAAAACAGGAATGTACAGGATTGCATTCAGTTTAAATACGCTTTGTAGAAAGGTTGGCTTTCTATCTTCCTTGAAAAGAAGCATTTTCTTTCTTTCCTTTTTTCTTTTTGAAGCTCTGTTCAGCTGGCAGTACTCAGCTGCATAAACTATGGTGCACTTGTTGCTGAAGCAATATTGGTTTTGGAGAAGAGGGTGTATAAGACAGCAGAACAAAAGAAGTGACAGATTTTCATTATCCTCTGCTCATGCCAGATTCAGAGCAGTACTGACATTTCAGACATGATTACTTCTTACAGTTCATTTTGGCACTGCTAAAGTACTCAGAACCTTTCCATCCAATTTACTGAAGCATCTGGACATGGAGATGGGGCCATTATGTTCTTCTTGTCCTCCTCTGGTGGATGTTTGCTGCAGTATGTTTTCCATTACAGATGGAAGCAAATAACTACAAAATACAAGTATTTTTAAAAAATGCTGAATAAAGGTTCTCAAGATACCAAGGCATGATGTAGGAGGGTATTTTGTTATCACTATTCTCGTTCTTCTTTAAAAGAAGAAGGAAGAAGAAGAAGAAGGAAGAAAAAATTCACTAAGTGGATATTTGTGTGCTGGAAAAGTGTGGCTCTTGTATTTTGTTTGTTCATTTAATATCCTGGCTTTCTACTTGCACAGGGCCCGAGGCAATGTACAACAAATTAAAACAAAGCACAGCTAGGATATTATTGTAAGAGAAGGCTTTAATCATTTTATAGAGAGATGTGGACAGAGGTGGATCAGAAAGACAATTGTCACTCATTACTAATTGAGCATTCCAAAAATAGCACAGTGGGTGCCTTGATTCCTCTCATCTTCCACTTACTCAATAAATCCAAAACCATTGTGTCATCTTTGAAACATGTTTTCCCTCTTAGAACTTAGAATGTTGCTTTAAAAACTAATTATAGTTGTCATTCTAAGGCCCCCAAAGTAGTTACTGTTATGGCTACAATTTTTAAAAAGTAAAAGATATGCTGTTTCTCAAAAGTAACAGTGAATAAATAAAAGTTATTACAACAGTTCTTCTTGGTTAACTTCTTTTTTTAAAAAATTGAATGCTGTAAGCTACTGGCTTGTAATGTAAAGCATTTTTGAAAAATGCTGAATAAAGGTTCTCAAGATACCAAGGCATGATGTAGAAGGGTATTTTGTTATCACTATTCTCGTCTTCTTAAAAGTGTCCAATGCAGTGGACCAGGTTTTCATTCTCACTCACTGGCACGATATTTGTACCCATTGGCTAAAACTTTTTCCTCTTTCCTAGAAACCTGCTGTGGGCTCGAATCAGTCCTTGACTTTGAATAGCACTCTTTTTTCTGCCCATCTTGTTATTTCAGCTCTCACAACACAGCATAAACCTCCGCATAATCTGTGTAATATTCTTTCACCACAGTGAAGGGGGCACTACCATAAATATAAAAGTATACTTAGATGACAAACTCAATGAAATTATCCCTTGTTAAGTTACCATCATAGGGGTTCCCCAGATAGCACAAATGTGTCAGGAGGTATTTGTTGATTTACTTCCCATTTTATTTTATTTTTTTTAAAAAGCTCCAAATGATAGTGTGCCAGTCACACAGTGGTTTTGGTTACCCCTGCCCCCCCCCCGTATTTTGTTCCTACCTGAAAGGTTTTTTTTAAAAAAAAATCTGATGCATTTGCTCATCATGGGGATTGTGATGTTTAATGTCTGTCCAATCCCCCACCCGCTCTGTATTTTCAGTATGTTGCAGCTGTCTGCCCTAGCTTAATTGTATTTATTCATTAAATTATTGCTATCCTGCCCTATATTTAGGATTCCTAGGATAGTTTAAAACTACTCACATGGAGATGGGATAAAACCCCCCAAGTCCTTTTGTAAAAAGCTTTCTTTTTATTTGGTACTGGAATGACACCAGTGTGTTGGCACCAGTTGGGTCTCTAAGGGGAAGGAATTCCACAAATGAGAGGTGGCAGCAAAGCAGTGACTCCCAAGTCAGACAGATGGACAGGTGGAGTTGGAATAGGATGGTAGGAGAAGAAGAAATCAGTTACTACAAATGAAGATTTATTTCTACGTCAACTCTCTATCTGTCCTGCTTTTGGACAGTATTTGGATGGGGAAGGAGCAAGGGAGGACATAAAATGGTGTGGAAAACTTTCACTGTGGATAAACACATGGTGTAATATAGTTATTCTCATTTACTAAACTAATTAATTTATATCTTGCCTTTGTCCTAGTATGGATCCCAACATAGCTTACAACAAATCAAAACAAAGTATAGCTAAAACCTACTTGATGATAAAAAAAAGTTTTTTTTAAATAAAGTTAAACAATTTTGTGAAAAACGCTAAATTCAAACAGTTAAAATATAGCAACAAAATTAGAGTTTTGTTATCGAGAAAAGTAGCTGATTGTGACTATTTATGAATAAGTGGTTACTATTGAGCCCTGCCTTTTACACTAGTTGATTGCTTGTAAAATAACAACAAGAAGTTTCCAATAGAGGGTGGCAGAGCTATGAATGGCCAACATAGGAAAGGAGATGATGCTGACAATTTGATATTGAGAAAAGCATTTGTATGCTTGCGTCAAGTGGAAATTCTGTAATACAGAAAGCTAAACTCTGGCCTAAAACATTCCACAAAACTGCTGTATTTATATTCCTTGGGGTGGTGATGGTCAGGGAACTAGAAACGCTGATTCCTCTGGATTTTTTTTACTTCAAAAATATGTTAACCCTCAATAAGAGACTTTAGAACCACTTCAAATTTTACTAATATTTCCAACACTGATAGATCAGATTTTTACCCTCAATTCTGATATTTTTAGATGACAATTCCTTAACCAGAGGCCTTGTGCAAATTAGGATTGTCAAAAGGCCTAAATACCCTAAAGGCACCAGATCCTGTTTGGTTTTGGAAACTAAGCAGAGTCAGCCCTGGTTAATACTTGGATGGAAGACCAGCAATGAGTACCATGTGCTGTAAGCTATATTTCAGGGGAAGGAATTGGCAAAACCACTTCTGAGTATTCCTTGCCTAAGAAAACCCTGTGAAATTCATGAGGCCACTATAACTCGACAGGTGACTTGAAGGCACAAGCCAAAATACTAGGACTTGCCAAGATCTTGACAACGTCATTGTTGTGGCAGTTCGGGCTGAACTCTGATTCAGCATGTCAAAATTGTATGGGTCTGCTCTAGCATACTAAACTTCTCCCACCACAACACCTCACACCTTTTGTACTGTATAATAAAAACCTGCACTGTCAACAAGTTTGCTCTCTTCCCAGTGAGAAGTTGTGATGAAGTGTGGAGCTTTGTGTTTCCTGCAGCATTTGCAACATTAGCTGACCACTTTCTCCACCTTTTGCATTCTGATGTGATTCAAAGTTCCTACCTTCCTGCTCCCCACAATCTCTCATTGTCATCACATCTGTGCCTTCTTTCTAGCCTGTCCTCAGTCATGTGCGTCAGCTGCTCCATGTCAGTCCTACTTGTGACTTGCGTAGCAAGTTACAGTTGCTACTTCCTTCCTAGTGAAGCTTTCTGACACATGGTTTGCATTCCTTTCCCAATCCTCCAGGGGCCCATCTAAGTGCACTTTATGGCAAGCCAGATATGACTTGCTAATAGACAATACAGATTATTCTACAGAAGTTGCTGTGAATATTCTTGCTGTGGGGTAGAGTTTGGGTGGGACAGGCAAAGGACAAAACAAGAAATACAATAATTAAGTTAAACTTGTAGCTCTCATCTTGGCGTGGTGGTGGTGGTGGTGGTGGTGGTGATGGTAGGGAAGGTCACAGGAATTCAATTTGGCTTTATTGCCCATTTTATCATAAAATAAATGTGTCCTGTTTTACAGAATGCAGTCCCATTTTTGAGAGGCTGTCCAATCCAAATATGAGTTAAAGATAATCAGAAGGGTTGAGAGAGAGGAGAAACATCAAAGTTACCCATCCACAGTCAGTACCTGGACAACAGGAACTAGAGGTGGTTATTGTTCTATTTAAATAATTGAAATCTTTTCTACTTTTGCATCCATGCATAAATTCCCCTAAGGACTTTTTCTTGCTAATCTATGTCTTCTTTTTTTGATAATGTGTAAGTGGCCTCCTTAGTATTTGTGTTCTTTCTTTTGGCTTAAAAAAGGATACAGTTGGCAATCTGTTAGTGATTTCCACAGGTATAAGTCCAACATATGCCAATGTAAGTCATTTTTTTGGTCATTGCAGAGATCAGAATTCTCTACTGACCTTGCACAATGATCAACCCACACCTCACCTTTTAACTGCTGCAGTTTGTCAGCTGATGGAGAATGAGGAAGAAGGAGAGAAGTATCCTATATGTTCCTATAGTGGGACACACAGTAGGGACATCATCCTCCAGGAACTCTGGACACTTCCTTGCTGCTCTCCGTTGGCACAGGGGCAAGGGATCAGCTAAGGGATCAGTTTGTCGAAATGAGAGGGGAAGCATTTCATTGTTCCACCTGTATAGAACTGCATACCTCCTGATCTAGGATCTTAGTCATTAAGACATTTATGAAAACCTGCATTTAAACTTAACTGATAATCAGTGAATACCTCTGTTTTAAACTGTATAGTGCTTTTCCATCCCCTCCTTCCATATATCCATCCATATCTGTTACGTGGTTGCACATAAATACATGAGAGGGCAGGACAGGAAGGAGATAAGCAACCTTTGCTGCTTTACTAATTGCACATGTATTGTAAAGTGAATTTGAGGGTAAAGGTCTTTAACAAGGAAGAAAGAAAACATTTGCTGTGGTCCACGGCCATAGTTGGGGAGGGGGAGAAATGCTTCGTGTAACTTCTATCCTTAAATTGTGGGAAGATTTTAGAATAAACTTCAGAAAGAAACTCGCGGAACCAGTTGGAAGCTTATTGGCAGCGTACTGAATTTTCTGTGGCAGCGAGTCAGTGGTTTTCCTGCAGGAATGGGGCAAGGTTTTTCAAGGTAGATGTGCAGTGCTCTGAAAAAGCTTAAGTTGTATTAACTAGTTTGGTAGATCTGAGCACTCCAGGTGGGCTGTGTGAGAAAGAGCTGGGTTCCCCAGTTCCTTTCTTGTCTATGGACGTGGTGGATGAAAATGAGGCCCTGCAACAGTTTTTTGAAGGTAAGAGACTGACAGTTAAGAAAGGGATGCTTTTGGTTGGTACCACTGCATTTTGCTCTGTCCTGTTGTTTCCTTGCTTCTTAATCCTGAAAGATGAATCAAACTGAACATATCTTACACGGCTCCTCTGCTCTTTTGCCACTGAAGTAGTTAGGCACTTGAATGGATAGCAAAATAGTCATCCTATTTACAGTGGTGTACCTACTATATTTGACACCTGGTGTGGATCATTTTTAATACCTCCTTTATAATAAAATTATTTTCAGTAATAGTCATTAAAAGAAACAAATAATAATAATGGTCAGAAAAGAAACACAGATAGTGGAAATTCTCTTTTATTGAACTTTCATGCCAGTAAAAATAAATAAGTAAACTATTGCTTCTTGTCCTTTTGGCTAAGATCAAGTGTAAAAATAAGTAAACAAATAAATAAACTGTAATCCTGCCTTTGCATGTTCTTCCTTATCTTTCTTCAACAGTTATTCCAAGTCTTTGCTATTTTTTGCTAGTAGTATGATGTCACGTGCATATCTTGATTTTTGTTCCCCTCATTTTCACTTCTCCTTCCTCTGAGTCTAATCTAGCTTTTTGTATGGTATGTTTAGTGGATAAATTAGATAGAGTGATAAAATACAGCCTTGCCTGACCCACTTGCCATTTCTATTTCTCTCTATTCTGACTTGACTGTGGTACCTTCTCCTAAGTGTATGCACCAAGACAATCAGGTGTCGTGGTACATGTTTTTCTTCAAGAGCGATCCATAGTTTTTCATGAACTACACAATCAAAGCTTTGCTATAATCTATAAAGCACAGGCTGATTTTCTTCTGAAAGTCTTTGATGTATTCCATTATTGAAAGTATGTTTGCAATATGATCCTTAGTGCCTCATCCTTTTCTGAACCCAGCTTGGACATCTGGCAGTTCTCACTCTGTATGTACTCAAAGTCTTTCTTTTGTTTAGCATCACTTTACTTGCATTGGCAGTAATGTAAGGGCCTGTGGCTACTGCAATCCCTAGTGTCTGCTTTCTTGGGGACTAGAATATATATTGTGCTTTTGAATTCTGCAAGCCATTGTTCTGTTTTCTGTATTTGTTGGCAGATTTTGGGTGAATTATATCTCTCTTCCATCTGTTCCTGGTGATTTATTTCTCCCAAGAGCCTTGAGTACAGCTTCTGCTTCACTTTCTAAAACTGTGGGTACATCTTCATCTGGTTCTTCCTTGAATGAATCTGTCATCCTTTCATTTCTTTCACATAGCGCTTCAATGTATTGTTTCCACTGTCCTTTTTATTTCTTCTTGGTTATGTAATGTGTTCTTCTGATGGTCATACAGAATCCCCATTCTTTGTTTAAATATCCATATGATTGTTCAGATCTTATGGGAGAGGGCTTTTGTTCTTTGTTGTCATCTTCTATTTCTCTGCATTGATTATTATAGTAGTTCTCCTTGCTCCTGTGCACAAGTCACTGAACAGTTGCATTCAGGTTTCAGGCTCTATTTCTGTTACCTTGCATTTTGCTTCTCATCTGTCCATAATTGTTTGAAGGGTTTCATTTGTCATCCAAAGAGGCTTTTCTTTCTTTATGGCTGCTGACAGTATCTTTTTGCATTCTTCCCTCATAGTGTCCCTTACTTCAGTCCAGAGTTCTTCTGGCTCCCAGTCAGTTATGTGCAAATCTACATTTTGCATTATCTTTAAATTCTACAGGGATATTCTTCAGGTTGTATTTTGGCATGATAATTGATTTAGTGTTCTTTAGCATTACTCTAATTTTTTTGTATTAGTAGTTCATGGTAGCTACAACCATTTCTGATTATCTTCTGCTTTAATTATACAGTCTATTTGATTTCTATATTGGCCATCAGGTAACATCCATGTATACAATCATTTCTTTGGTTGCCTGTGAACAAACTGTTGGCCTTATAAAATTCAGTCATTTGTTCTCCTGCTTCTTTTCTTGATCCCAGACCAAATTCTTCAACAATCTTTGATTCTTCTCTGACCCTGTTTTTGCATTCCAGTCACCTATGATTATCAACACATCCTGTTTAGGTATGTGACCAATTTGTCCAAGGATCCCAGCACAGAATCTTTCAATTTCTCCTTCTTCTGCCTCTGTAGATAGGACATAATTTTGGATTATGTTTATATTGTCCTTATTTTTTTAAAAAAATGAAATCTTAGAATCAGGGCTAGCTAATAGCCCTAATAGACACCAAGTAGAATGCCTAGAATCTAGATTTAATCTGGCCAATCAAGTCATATGGGAGCTCTACAATATGAGCCTTGGATAATGCTCTCCCCCAGCTGTTGAAATCTCCACTGTGCTCACCATTTTGCAGGGAAGAAAAAACTCTGAATATAGAAAATTGTAACTTCCATTTAAGGATGAATGAAAGGAAAAGAGAGTGGAATGGGGGAAAAGAAATCTACAGCCTCTGCAAGACTGATTGATTTGTATTTTATTACAAGGGTATCAATCCACTTCCTTATTCACTGCATCTGAAGAAATGGATTGATGTCCACAAATTTGCTATTGTGTGCCTTGAAATCATTTCTAACTTATGGTGACCTTAAAGCAAACCTATCACAGGGTTTTCTGGGGCAGAGAGTGTGTGATATGCCCAAGGTCACCTAGTGGGTCTTAATGTCCTAGTGAGGAATCAAACTCTGGTTCCAAGAGTCATATTCCAATGCTCGAACCACTACACTGTGTTGGCTGTCATGTTCACAAATATTTATGCTAAAATACAAATCAATATTAAATGTACTGCTAGATTCCCTTCCCCCTGCTTTTCCTTATAGCAGGATCTTTTAAGATTCATAGGTTCATTTTCAAAAGGAAGCTACCTTTTTTCTCTCAATATCCTGTCTTCTTTTCTGCTTTTCTTAAGGAAATTCCATGGGGAAGGGGGGTAGATCAACTTCTCTTAAGGCAGTTTACAAGTGTCACTTTCTTCTCAGCTGAGCCCTCCTCCTCTTTTCTGGCACTTTGGTGAGAGAGTGAGGAGGGAGGAGCCACAATTGTATCCTCTTACGTTATGCAGCAGGAGATGGAGTGCACCTCCTGTCCTCCTTTTGATCTACCACTGCACTGCATTTATTCCCTGCCTTTCCTTCAAAGAACTTGAAATCAAGCTTTTATGTACATTCAGCATCAGTAGATTTTAGGGCGGTGTGCGAACTATTGAAGTGGAAGCTGCGCTCAGAGCACTTGGGAGGAACAGATCACCAGGAACAGATGGCATGTCAATAGTGCTGCTCCAGTCTATGGAGACAGAATCTACTCTAGTTCTAATTAAAATCTGTCAACGAATATGAAAAACAAAAGAATGGCCTACAGTCCGGAAATGCTCAATATACATTCCAATCTCCAAGAAAGAGGACATTGGAGATTGCAGTAATCACAGGACCATTGCATTAATTTCTCATGCAAGCAAATTATGCTGAAAATTCTACAACAAAGGCTTCTACCATATGTGGAGTGAGAAATGCCAGATGTCTAAGCTGGGTTCAGGAAAGGAAGAGGCACAAGGGATCATATTGCAAACATAACTTTGGATAATGGAGTGCACTAAAGAATTCCAAAAGAAAATTGGCCTGTGTTTCATAGATTATAGCAAAGCCTTTGAGTGTGTAGATCATGAGAAACTATGGATCACTCTTAAATAAATGGGTGTGCTGCAATGTTTGATTGTACTGATGTGTAACCTGTATGCAGGAAAAGAGGCTACTGTTAGAGCAGAATATAGAGAAATGGAATGGTTTCCAATTGGCAAGAAGTTTGGGCAAGGCTGCATTTTATCACCCTATCTGTTTAACTTGTATGCTGAACACATCATACGTAAAGCAGGATTAGACTTGGAGGTATTAGGTGTGAAAATTAGAGGAAAGTATATCAACAATTTAATATATGAAGATGGCACCATACTACTAGCAGAAAACAGCAAAGACTTAGAATGATTACTGAAGAGAGTCAGAGCAGAAAGTGCAAAGGCAGGTTTACCGCTGAACATTAAAAAACAAAAATAAGGATCTCAGATGATTTACATAACCTTAAAGAAGACTATGAAGACATTGAAATAGTTCGAGATTTTCCATACCTTGGCTCAGTCATTAATCAGAATGGAGACTGCAGTCAAGAAATCAGAAGAAGACTAGGACTTGGAAGGGCAGCTATGAAGAAACTAGTCAAGATCCTCAAGTGGAAAAATATATCATTGAATACTAAAGTTAGGTTTGTCCATGTTATTGTATTTCCAACTTCTGTGTAAGACTGAAGGGCCAAGGAAGACATGTCTCTTAATCTGCAAGACCTGAGCAGAGTGGGTAATTATGGGGTGAGTTGGACTCTCTCATCCGTATGGTCACCATAAATCAATGTCGGCTTGATGGCAGTTAATAACAAGAAACCATTGAAATAGCAAAGTCAATCCAATATAGGCCAAAGATGACAGTACTGGGCACTTGTCATTTGGGTACCCACACAGTGACATCATCTATTTGTAACCCTCCCATCTTTTTCCAGTGCTGTGTCTTTCCCTTTTATTGTGGCATGCAGTTGAACTTTTGTTTGAGAGTAATGCCATGTTCACAGGTATAAATGTGCTTAGTACTATTTTTCTGTTTCTTTTTACTACTTTTCTGTCTCTTTAACTTGAGCAGCAATCAATCCAGCAGATGAACCTGTGTTTAGCTGTCTTTAGCTCAGCACACATTCAATATAGCCCTTTGCAGTGGGTGTTCGTTTTGTCCCCCATTTATTTTAATCTATCCTTTAAGCAGTGCTACAACACCTTTCTGAATGGATGGATGAATGCACACACACACACACATGTTGTTATTGTGTGCCTTCCAGTTGTTTCTGGTTTTCTGGGGATGAAGGTGTATGATGCATCCTGAGTCACCCAGTGAGTTTCCATGGCCAAGTGGGGAATCAAATCCTGGTCTCCAAGGTCATAGTCCAGTGCTCGTACCACCACACTGAGCTGTCTCTCTGCACACAAATATATATTTATTCCTAAATGAAAGCTACTCATCAAATAGAAAATCAACTATTCCACCTATAAATGGATAGTTCTTACCAGCAGCAGATTTGCTGCTGGTAAGAACTATTCATTTGGAAGCACTGTTGCTAAATAGAAGTGCGTTTGCCTTGTAACTCAAGGATACTAATGTTGGGGCAATGTCAGACAAACCTCTTTTGGGGATGGTATTTCAGAGCTCTTGGTACACATGCTAGTTGTGTGGTACAACCTTCTGAGACAGATTTGGCTGAGACTGGGTGATTGGCATAATATCATGCAGTGAATTCCAGTGAATCTGGAGGTCTATTCATGCCTACATTTTAGTTAGAAACACTATACCTTCAAGCCACATGTTTGGTGCACACAGAAGGATCACTTCCATATCCAGTCAAAGTGTAATACCTTATTTGTTGATCCATCTACGTATTCATTACCAAACATGGTACACAACGGTCTGTCTACCAAACATACTGTTCTCTCTGAGCACAGAAAAAAATAATCTTTGTATTACTACAGACAACCATTCTTTCAAGTAGAATTTACACAATCACCTGTGTGTGACATCATCATCATCATTATCATCATCATCATCATCATCATCGAATGTATATGCATGTGTTGGCTTACCCTGAACTTCTAAAATCCAGGTTTTATTCTAAGTGAGTTTGTCATCTTTATTGTGTGTGTGTGTGCTTTCAAGTTGCGTGTTGACTTTTGGTAACTCTATGAATTTCATAGGTTTTCTTAGGCAAAGAATACTTAGAGGTGGTTTTGCTAGTTCCCTCCTCTGAAATATAGCCTACAGCACCTGGGATTTGTTGGTGGTCTCACATCCAAGTACTAAGTAGGGCTGATCCTGCTTAACTTCCAAGATCAGACAGGATCTGATGCCCTTGGGGTATTTAGGCCCGTGTCATCTTAATTACTCAAATTACTTAATTACTTGAATGAAATCAAAACACGCTGAAAGGAAACCAAACTACTTAGCTTTGTATAGTGGAACGATTTTATAGTCACCTTAAGGCAAATCTATCATGGTGTTTTCTGGGGCTGAAAGTGTGTGATGCGCTCAAGGTCACCCAGTGGGTTTCCATGGCTGAGTGGGGAGGTGAACCCAGATCTCCAGGGTTGTAGTCCAATGCTCAAACCATTACAGCATGCTGGTTCTCATAGTGGAATAATAAGGAATATCATATTGAAACCATATTTTTTTCTACCTCCTTATAGGAAATGAGATCTAGGCCATTTGCGCACTAGACTGTTATAGCGCGATTATTCCACTTTCAACATCCTATGGAATCCCGGGGTTTGCAGTTTAGGGAGGGGCCGGCCAGCCCCTGCCTAAACTGCAAACCCCAGAATTCCATAGGATGTTGAAAGTGGAATAATCGCGCTATAACAGTCGAGTGCAGAAATGGCCCTAGTTTGTTATCAACTCTTCTCAAATATTTACAGTACTAACGAGTGATGTTCACATTTAGACTCCAGGAAGTCAAAGGTAGTTTGATAATTCAGGGGCAGCCATCTCTCATACTAGAGTGGGCACTGCAACAGTGAACAAAATAGGGAGTGCCTTGAAGGGTGATGAAATGTGACAATGATGAGGTCCTTTGAAGCCTTACAGTCATGGCCAACTGTTCAGATTTTGCCCTGGAGACCAGTAAACAGGCTGCTGTACTAGTGTAAGGCATTTGGTGAAATCTTGCCTTCAAGCAAGAAGCTGCTCATGTCAGGTGAAGATGGTCATCAAGGGCAGTCCAGGAGTGCAGTGCAGCAGCAGCCTCAACCTGAAAGGTACAGCAATGACCGACAGGACTGAGAATCTGACAGATCACCACAGCTTTATCTGGCATGGGGAGTCTGAAAGATAAGACAACACTTTGCCACTGGAGCCTAGATATCCAACAGCGGTGACAATCCAGAAGCACTGGAAGGCTGATCAGACAAAAACTGTCAACAGTAGGAGCTCCAAATCTCCTTTATCGCACATGTCCACTCAGTAATGCGTTGCTCTTACAGACTGGTGTATGTCTTCTTTGTTGCATGGAGGTTGATGTTCTTTCTATGTTTACTCATTCCCTGTTAGTGGACTGTTTTCTGTTATTTGGGGTGCTTTTTGTGGCCAGACATAATAATTTCTTGGATCCTCACTAGAAAGCTTAGAAAAAACCTGGGGCCATGGTTTGCTGAGGTTGGAGTGTGTTCTTGTGTATTTGAAATTTTCTTCTTATTTTTCTTAGCGTTATAGTGCATCAGTGCATTGGTGAAGTAGTAAAACAGCATTTCAGTGCAAAAGTGTTGTTTCACTATTTCACTGATGTACTATGATGAAAGTACATCAAAGTACATTAAAAGGGAGGGGGAGAAGAAGATGATATAATAGCCTTTACTTTTATTACCATGCATCTCAGAAACAGCAGGCATACAAACACTGCACTTCACAATATGCAACACTGGAGAATGGACAAAAAGGCCTGGCATGGACCACAAAAATAGATGTACACATTTTCCTCAGGCCTTTTAAAATCCAATATGTTTTGGAATTTAAAAAAAATAATCAGAGGGTAGACATAAAACATAGCAGCTGTTGAAGGGAATTGCCAGCAAATAGTCCAGGATAAGAAATACATCATTTGAATTTTTTTTAAAAAAACATCCTGAGAATTACAGCTACAAATACGAGAACCTCCAGAAATATTTGCCCCATCTTTCCATTTACCTTAAGATTGTTTCCATTGACTTTCTAGATTTGTAGTTTATACATGCAGAGGACATCAGATTGGAGAAGGATGCTTTAAGAGGGTTCTTGGGTTATGACCAAAATTAATAAATTCTTACAGGTTAAAAAGAAGAGGAAGAATAGAGAGATATCATGGTTGTTCTGTCATGTGGCCTAGAGAAATTGTGTTGAGCTCTAAAGTTCTTTGATTCTTGATCAAACAACCATTTTCAAAAGTGAGGTAGCATATAGAAGGGGTGGAGAACATGTGGCCTTCCAGATGTTATTGCACTGCAGTTCCCATCATCATTGCTTAGCGGTCATGCCATTTGAGACTGATGAGGATCAAAGTCTTATAGACACATGCTCCCCACCTCTTGCACATTTGCCTAGCTTTTTGAACGCTTTTGTTGGATCTTTCAGGCTACATTATTGTAGCCATCTCTATGTACAGTATTTATTTCCCTAAGGACAGCTATCCCTGTCTATCGAGAAACTTGTTAGAGAAACACCTGTCCAGTTGATGTCAGAGTGCAACCTCTATTACTCCTCACCATTGGCTATGCTGATGGAAGTTGCAGTCTATCAACACCTGGAGGGCCATATATTGCCTTCCTCTGTTCCAGATATTCAGGAGCATGTGTCTGCAACATGTGTCTTGCAGTGGCGGAGCTTGGAATGTAGGGGTGGGTCGGTGGAGGCATGGCTACGGCACAAGGGGCATGGCCAGGGCACATGGGGGTGTGGCTACAGGCCGCGACACCTCCAAAACATTGCCGCCTAGGGAGAACCGCTCTCCACCCCCCGTCCCTACGCAACTGGTGTCTTGCTTCAACAAGTATGTTCTTTGGTTTGTCTATTACTATTATTATTTATATTATTTGCAAATGATCCTTTTATATGTCTAGAAAACTGTTATATCTCTTTATTGGTCTCTGTGTGGACCACCTTTATTGCCTGATTAATGACCACAAGGCATTAGTTTTATTTTCAGAGTTCTAGCCAGTCAGCAGTGATCCTCAACATTGGTTGTTACATTTCCCTTGCCCTTTCAGATAGTGTACAAAGGTTCAGAAGTCATAATGGTTATAAAGACAGAGGGGTGTGTTTGTGTACTGAACTGTTGCCTCCTGGGAGAGGCTGATGCCTTGAAACAGAGAAATATGCAATCTAAGTGTCCTTGCCTCTCACAAGACTAAAATTAGATGTCTAATACGTGGTTTCTGTCTTAAGAAATGCAAGCCAATGCAAAGGAATGAATAAGTTTATAAAGCATATAGTCCAGATCTTCCAAGTCTTAGATTGTTACCATGACAGAAATGAAATACTTGTGGGGCAATATCAGTGTTCACCAGATGAAGCATACTCTTCAATTTTGTAAGAAAAGAGTATGCCATAATGTACCTACCAGTGTGCTTGCCTTTTTGTACCGTAACATGGGATTAGATCCAGATGTTGGAATGGAGAAGATGATTTGTGGGATGAAACAATGTGCAAGCTGTGCAGAAATGTTCTAGAAAAAAACCCACTCCAGAGTGTATGCTTATGGGGGAAATCCTGACAGCGAGATTCTTTTCCACTCAGCCATAATGTTCATCATACTTGAGTAGCTTGGATGAAAAAGGAAAGCAGCTAGACACTGCATTGTAGCCACAGAGGAAAACACTGGAGCTGAGTGAGCAATAACTGTACTTCAGTTAGCCATTTTTGACTCTGGACTTGGCTTCTTCTCCATCGCTACCTTAAGCTGGCAATGTATACTACTTCAAAATGTGATTAAGAAAGTTCTCCTGCATTTGAGAACCCTCTTAATCTTTTCCTTGCATAGAGACCTATACTTTGGCACCAACTGCCCTGATGGCAAGAAGGAGTAATGGGGATAATATGAAGTTCAAGTTCCTTGATATGAAGTTCAAGGAAGGAATTTGTTGTTATTAGCTGCTATTAAGTTGACTTTGCTGTATGATGGCCATATCACACTTATCAACAGCCCTGCTTCGGTCTTGCAAGTTCAGGACCATGGCTACCTTGATAGAATCTATCCACTTGTAATGCAGTCTTCCTCTTTTTCTACTTCCTTCTACTTTGCCAAGCATTATTATTTTTTCCAGACAGTTCTGTCTTCCTCATGATATATCCAAAGTACAACAGTCTCAGTAACAGGAGAGTGTGTGTGTGTGTGTGAGTGAGAGAGAGAGAGAGAGAGAGAGAGAGAGAGAGAAAGACTGTGGTGTAGGATCTCTCAGACACAATGGCAGTGGTCTCATAGCTAACACTTATTAATACTAAGCAGGAGGTGGGTACTAATAAACCACTTCCAAATGTCTTTTACCATATTACTCTATGATGAGACAATCCAAGGAAGGAGTAGGGTTCTGGAAACCAGAATAGTTGGACAGTCTATTTATGACAATGTCCAGGTCTGGCAAAAAGCACATCACCAGATCCTCCTTGGCAAATTATTTCATGGCTATTTGGTTCTCTTGTATCCTTGAAGTCAAACAGTAGTTGGTTGTAAAATGAGAAGCTGCTCATTGCCATTTTTAACTTAAAAGTGAAATCTGAATTTTCTTTGTTCTGGGGAACTCAATTCTTAGTTTTTAATCTGAAGGGCAAGATGTTCATGGAGCGCTGGAGAAGGCAATGATGGATACACGTATGCTGGAAGAGTTCATAGACTGTGACCTCGAGTTATTTGGAAATCTGTAAGTATGGTATATTATTTGGAAGCCTGTAAAGATGAACACCATCCTCCTCAGCGTTTTCTTGACTTTCAGCTATTATAATAGCGCACAGAAAATCCCAACATTACAGGTTTACCTCAGTTAACTAAGTAGGTGTGTTTCTGTGCATTGGTTCTTTAACAGAAAATTTGGTACTAGAGGCAGAAATAGCAAGAAAAGAATAGGGATAGGTTCCTATACCACAGAAAACAAGAGCAGTTCAACATGTTTCAGCAAACTTTTTATCCAGAACTAACAATATGCACATGTGAAATGGAACAACCAGATCAAAGAAACCTTGTCTACGTGAACAAAAATGTTTCAGCCTTCTAGAGACCTTTGAAATCTTCCTCCAAAATGCACCTAGGGATGACTTTTTATTTATCCAGCCTTCACTTGTCTTATGATTTCCATTTTGGTGGCCAAAAACTTACAATGTATGCTTCTTTAACATGCTGAGAGGTGTAGTAGCTGGTGTGCCAGGGTTATTGTTTCTCCTTTTCTCTGTTTGGCTATTCACACATGCTCAGTAAGGGATTCTTGGTTCTTTATCTTGCATTTTTGGAGGGCAGGTACACTCAGTTATAGTACAATTGGCTAAATCCCATTCTTTTGCTGCTCAAGCTTTATTGCATTGTTTAAGGCGGACACACTCCTGCAGCCTGACAGCAAAAGTGTGTTTCTCCAGCCTTCCTTCACCATTCTCCCAATGCTGATGCTGCTGAAAAAAAGTCAGCTAGAAGATGAGAAGGAAAGGGGATTTGAATGGCTGTAGACTTTGTGAAAAGAAGTTTCTTTATCAGGGACTTTGTTAACTGAGGGATGCCTGTACTGAAACAGAATAAACTAAAAATCTGTCTTATTTAAACATGGTTTAATGAAGATGACACTTTCTTCATGAAGATGACACTTTCTTCATGTCCAGATATTTAGGACCACAGCTCCTAGCAGGCTGCCAGAGTGAAAAATGGAGCGGTTTCTTGTGCCTTCAATGGTTGTGCAGAAGAGTGAATTTTATCAGGTGTTGTTTTGTCACAAAGCCAGGTAACAAGCAAGCCCTGCTAAAATTCCCTCTTTGATACAATCATTAAAGGTCCAGGAACCCTCCCTAGTTTTTAGTCTGGCAACCCTTTATCCCAGGCTACTAGCCATGCTGGGTGGGACCGGTGGGCACTGTAATCTAAGGCCATTTCCACACTAGACTGTTATAGTGCTATTATTCCACTTTTAACATCCTATGGAATCCTAGAGTTTGCAGTTTAGAGAGGGGCATTTAAAATTCTCAGCCAGAGATGTCTTTGGTCTCAGTAAACTACAAACCCCAGAATTCCATAGGATGTTGAAAGTGGAATAATAGCACTATAACGTTCTAGTGTGGAAATGGCCTAAAACAGCTACAGAGTAGCAGGTTGGGGAGGGGTGCTCTAGGGAGGGTTTTGAGGAAGTGGGGAATCACAGGCAGTGGGATGGAAAAGGGGGGAAATATTCCTTTTCTTTTTCACAGTCATTGTGATTCATACAGATGCAGAACCCACAAATGTGAGTTCACAGACAGTCAGTTCAAGAATTGCAGTTCCAGGTAAACAAATTGCCCTTAGGCTATTTTGCTTAAATGTACAACTCTTGGGATCTGAGTGAAAATCTTCAGTGGTAGAGAAATGAATGATGTACATGTTGATTCATCATTATACAACTGATCTCATGCAGAGGTGGGGTCATTTTTCCCCATCTGGCAGCCTGCACTGCCACCTATCCGTGCAAAGTCACTTCGACTGCCGTTTTGTCTGATTAGTGTCTGATTATTAAAATATTTTTTTCTGTTCCCTGCCCACCCACTCCCCAGGTTTTGGGGTCTTAAGAGAGCTGGAGGCAGTGAACTGCTGCAGTTTGGGCACATTTTGGGTGGGTTTTCAATAAAAACTTACCTGAAACTTGGCCCAGTTTTTTTTTAAAAAAAATTGGGGTCTGGGGGCTTTGGGAGGCTTCTATGGGTGCTTGGGGTCCCAAGCACATATGCAGACTGTATGTCACTCTTTTGCCTATTCCTAATTTAGTGCCTCTTCTCAAGTTAGGACAGGCAATAGAATTCAGGCTTGCATGTTATATAGGGTTGCCAGATTAGCTCTGGGAGGGGGCTCCTGTAGTTTTGATCCTTAACAAATACTAGCGGATATACCTGGTGTTGCTCGGGATTTTATTTTCTCATAGGTAATACTTGTTAGAAAGATTTGAGATTCTGTGTCTCTAATTCCCCAAATTGTCTTGTCCAGTACCTGTAACTTTCCCCATATTCCCCAATCTAATCTGTATTCAGAGTCATTAACATACAGAGGTTGGGTTCCTGAGGGAATACACTGCCCTTCTCCTTCTTGCTGCTAGGTCTCGTCTCCATAGCAATCGACCTATTCAAGACAGTAACAGTTGACTGAGGCCCAAGAGCTCTCTGGCTGAGAATTCTAAAGGCCCCTCCCTAAACTGCAAACTCCAGGATTCCATAGAATCTTCTTAGGCAGCCAATCATATGAGATCTTCGCATGACACAGCCAATCAAATGAAGTCTTTGCCTGACACAGACAAACTTTGACTTTTATATAGTTGATTGGAGCAAGACAAAGTATCACAAAGCTCTGTTGAATCCCCTCTCACCGTTTACACCTCAACTTTCAACCCCAGGTATCCCCTTCCAACATGACTGTTGCCTCATTGTTGGATATGGTGTGGGGAGGGGAGAAAGGGCGTGGAGGAGCACCCAGCTCTGTTCTTGTCTACCCGTTCCTTGCCTCCCCCGGCAAGGCAATAGCCATGTTGGGAGGGGATGGTGGCAGCTGAAAGTTTGGGTTTGGAAGGTGAAGGAGGGCTGGTACCTTCACCCCACTTAATGGAGCTTTATGGAACCTCATCCTGCTCCATGATTTTAAGGATTAAAGCTACAGGAACCCCATCCCAGATCTGATGTGGTAATCTTACTTTCAGTTCATGCTAGACTGTTATAGCATTATTATTCCACTTTCAACATCCTATGGAATCCTGGGGTTTACAGTTCAGCATTCTGTAGGATATTGAAAGTGGAATAATAACGCTGTAACAATCTAGTGTGGAAATGGCCTTAGTTGTTTAACACTGCAAAAACTACGTTTCTGTGACTCCACTTCCAGGCAAAGCAAGCTACCTGATTCACCACCAGATTCAGGATCGGAGCCATATTCACCACCACAGTCCAAAGGTTGGTCGCTTGTATCCTAATTTCTTGGCATTTGGGTTGTGATTTATTTTAATGTTTTTGTCAAAGAGCAAATCTAGATTATCCCCTTCCTCCACTTTTCAATTGGATATCATGATGCTACATGCTCTACAGGGCTGTAACATCCACCTTCTTTCTCTTCCACAGGGCTGGCCAGTAAATTACCTGGCAATTTTTTGGAGGCTACATCTAAGATAAACGTGAATGGACAAGTTGGACAAGTCTGTCCTGCATACCAGGACTGCACTCTGAAATCAGGAAATGCTGTCACTTCCTGGGTTAACTCTACATCTTCTAACAGCCTTGGTTTTCATGGCTCCCCACCAAGAACCTCTCTCAACCCTAGGTAATTTATCATTTTAGTTTTCTTTGACAGAAGAAAGAAGGTGTTGCGGGAACTACTAGTAAAAATTGTAATATTAATAACAAGTATAAGTTAAATTCCAGAATAGGGAAGCCGCAGGAAGACCAAAAAAACCCAGGCATGGTACTCTTGGCTTTCTCCAACCAGGCAGCCTTAGGTGCCCTGGACTACAACTCACATCATCCCCAGACAGAGCTGTTGATGCTCAGGGATAATGGAAATTCTGGTCCAAAAAGCATGTGGAGTGCACCAAAGTTGGACAAGGATTAACTTACTGTGAGCCTGTGACATTTAATTTTGATGGCAAGCATGAGCCCTGGTGGGGCAGTGGGTAAATGCCGGCACTGCAGCCACAAAGTTGTGAGTTCAATCCTGCAGGGCGCCAGGTTGACTCGGCCTTCCATCCTGCCATAGGTTGGTAAAATGAGTATCCAGCTTGTTGAGGGCAATTAGCTAACGCATTGTAAACCGATTAGAGAGGGCTTGGTGCTATAAAGTGGTATAGAAATGAAAATGCTATGACTATTGCTACTTCATCTCATGCATGAAATTAATGGTCATGAGGATGGTTTTCCAAGTCTCCACAAGGTGGCAGCATTTCAATATGTAACTGCTCACTCTCATGCATGTGGTTTACTCAGAAGTAAGTTTAACTGCATTAAGTAGACCTTCCTTGCAACCAAACATGCATGGGATTACAGTTTTTCTTTCTTTTCTGGGATTTAAATACAGAATGGCTTTTTTTAAAAAATGGGCTGCTCCATTTCTGACAGTCTCATTCTACTCAAGGCAGTTGCTCTTTTCTTCATAGGATCCTTTTTTCTTTGTGCTGCTGCTGCCAGATGAGGCCTTTGTTGTGTAATTACTCTCCCCCATTCACTGGATTTTACAGAAGATCCAGACATCCTTGTTTTTCATCAGTACCCCTCCTGTGTTTTCCCACCACTTGCTCTTTCTTTTGCTGTAGCACTACAAATTCATTAAGAAGAGAAAGATGAGGAAATTACTGATGATTAGCATCAACAATACTAGCTGACACAGCCCAAGGGTCTGAGTCATTATAAAGTAGAAACTGAGTGCCTTTATTATATTCTAATACTGAAATCATTTTTAAAAGTTGATAACCATCCTTTTCCCACAGCCTTTCCTCAACACCCAGAAAGAGGAAGCACTCTGAGATGTTGGAAGCATCTCTAGAATCTCTAACATGGTCTGGTGATACTGGAGAAAGTAAGTAAAACTGGAGGGGAGAGAAGTCATCCTTCAATGATGATATTCACAATGCACCTCATTCCCCTGTATCTGATAGTTAAAAACAGCAAAACTGTGGAGTTAGGAGATGTCTATAAAGCACAACATTTACTGTCTTGAGATAAGATTCTGTCTATCTGTTTATCTATCTATGAATGATCATTCTCCATTGCTGAGCACCCTGGATGACTAAGCTAGGATGTATTTGTTGGTTTAATTTTGATTTGTAACTGCTGTGTTCCATTGGTTCAAGAGATGCAGTAACAAGAGACTTAAATGATCCACTGTTCATTGTCCAAAGGATTTCTTCACCTGGCTGGCTCTCACAGAGATATAAAACAGGGTATAATTAGCCTTATTCACTTTCTTAGTTGTAGACTATAATTGAAAGGTCACAGACAGAGTGATCTTGTGCCTTGAGTGTTGGACTAGGACTCCAGGAAGCCAGGATTCAAATCCACACTTGGCCGCTAGGTGACCTTGGGCAAGTCACACTCTCTCAGCCTCAGAAGAAGGCAATGACAAACCCTCTCTGAACAAATCTTGCCAGGAAAACCCCATGATACATTTGCCTTAGGGTTGCCCTAAGTTGGAAATGCAATGAAGGCACGTACAAAAAACAAATGTGTTTACATAGGTGCATGGGTGGACACATGCAGTTGCAATGAGTTTGTGGATTAGGCCAAAGATGATACAGTTGGCCCTCCACATTTGCTGGTTAAGCATTTACAGGTTTCATTATTTGCAGACTACTGGGGGGAAGGGGATAGGATGGGAAGGAAGGCATGTGCAAACTTGCATGGGGAGGAGGGGAAAGGGGATGGGTCAGGAGGAGGGAGGGACCATTGACGGAGGTGGGAAGGGAGAAGGAGATGAAGTGGTTGTCCCTTTCTTCTGTCCTCCAGCTCCTCCATCCCATCTCCTCCCACCCTCCCACCTGCACAAGTGAATGAGCAAGCAACAGAACGTATGCATGGCTGGGTCCAGACACCCCACCAGTACTTTTGTATGTGTGCTCAATATGGTTTGAGGGATGCTTATGGTATTTGCAGTTTTTCCACTTTCACAGGGGTCCTGCACAGTTAACCCCCATGAACGTGGATGGCTGACTGTATTAACCTTGGTCACTGACTACAAGCCCATCATGACAGGAGGTTGCATCACTACTTCCCAGAAGATGTTTTTTGTTGGTTTAGACCATAATCCCGTTTTGGTCAAACAGGTTATGCCGCAGTGCTTGTTTTTCCCATTTGAGCCTCACTGTTTTTTTGCTGCACGGTGCCCTTGTAGGTGAGGCAGTCTGCAGTAAAAGGAGCCAGAGAAAGAGATGCTCCATTTTTCATCTGTTTGCTGCTTCTTCCCTTGTTTCTGGTGACTAATCAAACCTGCATTGACAAACTAAAAAAGGAATTTGCAATCTAAAAGAGAGTTAAAGTGTACCAAGGGAAAAAAAATTACTTTCTTTGACTATAATTCTCAGAGAAGTCAGCGTGACTATCAGTGGAAGGATTCTGGGAGTTAACACCTCCATGCAAATTTCCCCAAGCTCAGGGTTACGTTAAGCATCTAGAACACTTTTAGATTAAAAAAAAAAAAAGACCACACCATGTCCATTTACTTGTTTGAGTGATTGATTGATTTCCCATCTTTCACATCCCATCTTTCTCTTTAACCCAAAGAGGCTTACAATATAAGTTAAAGCAAAGTAACTAAAGCGATATGTGGTCAAAAACAAAAACAAACAAACACCACTCTTTTGTATAACAAATGAGGAAGATACTCACTTGCCCAGAGATTCTCCTTCTTGTCCAGAGGACTGGAGAAGAGGGTGTAGGCCTTGAGATCTAGGAACCCTAATGAGCATGGAAATTATCAACCCCCCCTCTTCATACTACTTTCCTATTGCAAATTGTTCCCTCTTGAGGATGTTTCATCCTGGAGCAGCCACCATCAGGTTGACTGTTGTGCTGTACTGTGTAGCTGGGCCCAGAGATGACAGGACTTCTGGCTAATGTTAGAAATCTCAAGGGAAGGCAGGGGAGAATGCAGCCCTTGAGGCTAGAGTGATGCAGAGTTGTCAAGGGTGTCTTGGGCAAAGAACACCACTTTGAACTGTTGACCTCAATGCAGGCTGATTCACAACATGTCCAACTGTGTTATTAAAATTAGGCTCCTAGGTGTACTCGTCTTTGTGCCTCTATTGGTGTTGAATAAACATGAGTGGAAAGCTGACATAAACACGTTTGCAAACATACCAGTAACTGCAGTGCTTGCTGATCTCTCCGCACTTTCTGAACTGCAGTGATGCTGCGCAGTTGTACTCTCTGCCATCTCATCCTCTCTTGGGCCATGTGAAGCTTTTCAGCTTTGCTGTTCAAAGCGGACTGCAATCACTGTGGATCTCTTTGACCTATTTTAAAGCAATGTGCCTAGAGGCCTGGCAGAGTTTTCATTATAAAGTAGAGATGGGGAATGTGTGACCCTCCAGAGGTTTTTGGACTGCAGTTCCCAAGCCATCATCAGTATAGCTAACAATAAGGGATGATGAGAGTTTCAGTCCAACAACATCAGAAGGGTCGCAGGTTTCCCACCATTATTCTAAAACATTATTCATTGATTTTTTTTCAGTTTTGATGAGCAGAATATTTTTAACTCAGAGATGTGAAAAGTATGACTGTTTAGATGTTGTTGGACTGGCTCCCTCATCATCCTTCATCACTGTACAAGTGATAGCTAGTACTTAAGGGAGTTGCATATGTAGTAACATACATACAGTTGCACATACCACACCTGAAGTTCAGGCATTGTGTTTTTCACAGACAGTGGTGCAGTCTTTCTTTCTTTCATCCTCAAGTGATGTCCATATTTGAAGAGCTTAGAATCTAATATCAATGGATTATAAAACCCTGACTTCCTCTCGATGATGTGCAGTGTAAGTGTGATTAGTGAAAGAGCAGGGGGAGGGAGCTGCCAGACTCACCACAATTCAGGCTGCATCTGATTATGCCTCAGTGAACACTTACGGATCCCTCTAGAGGAACACTTGGCGGTGCAGTCACCCGTCTCTACCATGAAATTTTTATAGAGAATCCAGATGTCTCGATCTTTTATTTGTAACCGTCCTGTATTTTCTCACAGCTTCTTCTGACTCCTCTCTCACCTTGCTCCAGAAAATCCATTAAGGGGGGAAAAGCAGACTAGCTGCACAAAGTGTTTGAACCAATAGCTCTAAGAACCCTCAGAGAACCTTCTGCCCTCTTTGACAAGCTCAGTTTTCCTGAACCGTGCACCAGTGTTACCATCCTCATGTACATTTTTTCCCTTGCTTTTTAAAAAAAGATCTTGTTTCTTTAAAATACAGTGGGGGCTTTTTTGTTTTGGTTTCTGTGTAGTTTTGTATTGACCATTTCTAAGGATGGGCTTTTCAGTTATGTTGGAAAACCCTGCTCCACTCAGCTCTGAAATGGCACCCCTACCTAGCTAAGTACCTGCATTACCAAAAGGGTATGTGAGAGTTTTTTTCTGAGTTCTTTTCTCTTTTAACAGAATTCACATATGCCACAAATATGAGGCTCAAATAGTCTGCTTTTATAATTACACCAGGTCCCTGGTTTCTGCTAGACCTGTATCCATAATTTCACTTACCCACAATACTCTCCTGGGCCATGGCTGCTACCGCCAACTGGAGTCCTTGCTCTGTGCAGCCAGGCCCCATGCACCTCTCTCAACTAAGGAAGGAGTCTCCCTCCATCTCCCTCCATGAGAGAAGCACATCATGAGGCACAGCTGGGATTCATGTTCCTCTCTTGGCTGATGAGGAAGGGACACTCCTTCCTTGGCCAAGGAAGATGGAGACTGACCTTCAGCTGAGACCTTCCTCAGTTGAAAATGACTTGAGAAACCTGGTTCCAGAAAGCCATGTGCTTCTCTTGGCCGAGGAAAGAAATGGATGCTCCCCACTCAACCAAGAGTTACATTGGAAGCCTGGCTCCACAAAGCCATGCACCTCTCTCAGCCAAGGAAGGAGATAGGCATTCCTTTCTTGGCTGAGAGAGGCACGTGGCTCCTAGCAGCCAGACCTCCCATCAGATTTGGATCCCAGGGAGGGGACTGCTTGCCCACTGCTGTTGGGAAGGAAGGCAACCAAGAAGGAGGAATCAGGTGGTGGAGCTGCCTTCTTCTCTCACCATCTCATCCAGCCTGGGGGTCAAATTTGGTATTATCTGTGTTTTTTGCCCATCCACATTAAGTCTGGGAACATAGGCCATTTCCGCAGTAGACTCTTATAGTGCTATTATTCCACTTTTAACATCCTGTGGAATCATGGAAAGGCCCCTCCCTAAATCCCACTATAACAGTCTAGTGTGGAAATGGCCATAATCTCTGTCGATATAGGGAACTTACAGTATATATAAAACTACTCTAAGGGTACACCTAGACTGATTTAAAAGATCAGAAAATCCCAGATTTTGTTCCTGTTCTTTCCAGTTTTATTTTGGAGATCCACACACATTTTATTTATCCCAGAATATTTTCTGTCAGCTCCTGGTACAATCAGAGACTCCTACATCAGCTCCCCTATACGCTATGCTCATCTATGACCTTAATAAATGACTGATTGATTGATTGATTGATTGATTGATTGATACTAGCTCCCTGGATCAGTTTATTTCAACCCAGTATAAAATCAGAAAGAACAGGAAGAACATCTGGGACTTTTCACTCAGTCTGGATATGTTTCTTAAGCTATCTGATGTGGGGGACCAGCAAATTTCCTGCCAATGTTCCAGTGATTGGCACCATATTTGTGCCCATTAGCTACCAGTGTTTCTTTTTTTCCTGGGATCTCTCCAAGGACTGACAGCAGACAGCTGGGTGTCCAGAATAGGTCCAGTGAGCACCACCTGGAGTAACACTGCCCTAAGATATGTGTATTTTACTACATGATTTTTTTGAAATTGTTCTGAGCAGCATACATTGTTCCTGTCTACAACTTTTTATATATGCATAATTTATTTATCTATTTATTTTATTTATATCCTGCTTTTCTCTCAATTCAAAGCATCTTATATCCTAAATTAAAACAAAGCAGTTAAAAAAAGTACAAAAGTTTAAAAAGCATTAAATGGTACATCAAATTAAAACACTTTCTGAAACATAAAAATTTAAAATAATTAAAATGCTTAAAATACACAGTGCATATTAAAACAGCACACCCAGTTACACTTCATTCCCGTATTTCCTCCGAGCAGCTCAGCATTTCTCTTCCACTTTCCTCCACAAAAACTCTGTAGTGTAGGAAAAGCTGAGATAGAGCAGAGTCGGAGCTAGTTTGTGTTCTCTCCAGGCTGGGTTGCCAAATAAGCAGGATCCTAAATCCAGTGGCTAGTTCCCTCTACAGGAGAAATACTGGATCCATTGCTGAATGATAAGTTAACAACTATGTAAATTCAGTTAATTCAATGGACCTAATCTAATTAAGACTAGCAGCTGGATTTAGGTCAGCATGTTAAATGCATGACTGACTGTCACCTGTCCAGCTATTTTTCTTTTATATAATAGGATTTAGACTGTGGTATAATGAGTAGGTGGGGGGGGGGTTAAATCTCTCCATCGCCCACTGGGCAAGATGTAAGTTCTATATGCACACACCTTAAAGATGTCATTCAGTCCAGGAAAGAAGCTGCTGCTGCTATTCATGCTTGTCTCCCAGGAGATGTGATTTAAAAGAAAGCAACTAGACATGCCATATGCAACCACAAATTTAATGTATTGGTTGCACATAGTCTACAGATGATATTTATTTAAAGCAGCATGCCCTAACAAAACATAGAACTATTATAAAATCTGGTGGGCATCTGATGGAGTAGACCATATCCATGAAAGCTTACGCTGGAAACTTTTGCCGGAATCCTCTATCATCACCTGCATTATGTAACTTTATGTATAATTAGCTGCGTAGCAGAAACGCTAAGAAACTCTATTAGGGAATTGCAAAGATGCATAACAGGACACTGGCAAGAGTACCTGATGCACGTTGGTGCCTTATGAACATTGGGACTGATGTGAGCATTGGTCCCATTATGTAATGGTCTCTTTGCTGGCTCTGCTACATAATAAAATAACAGCAGTCCTCTACTGAATATGGACGTTGTGGAATTGCCTAATACTAACTCCTACAAGTGTAAGTCCTCAAAAAAATTTTGGCCTTTTTCTTCCCTGTTAGTCTGAAAGGTGCTATTGGATTACTTGCTGTCTTCTAATTACAAAATGGATCTTCCCTGTCTACCTAGCTATGACAAAATAAATAAATCAAAATAAATTAATTTCAGAATACAAACAATCTACCAAAGCCAAGTCAGAAGGACCAATAAAAGTCAAAACAAACCAAAAGATGGCCATCCCTCGAAATAAATCTACTTCTTTGCAATTCACCAAATGTTTGGATGTACATTCAAATTTATTCTTAGAAACAATAAAATAATATGCACTGTGTTAAATATTATTGGATAGTTTTCTCTGTTTAAACTTTAAAGCAGAAATAATTTTAAATTAGACAAATTAATGACTAATATGGTGCATTTATGAATGTGATGTAGACCAAATGAAATCAAAACAAATGTAGTGACATACATTCAGATTCTCCAGAGCTTGAAAATAAGGTCATAAGTAATCCAGTGTGGTGGAATAGTTTGAGTGTTGAGCTATGACCTTGGAGACCACAGTTCGATTACTCATTCGGACTTGGAAACCCACTGGGTGACCTTGGGCAAGTCACACTCTCTCAACTGCAGAAAATCGTGTGATAGGTTCACCTTAGGGTTTCCATAAGTCAGAAATGTCTCAAAGGCACAACAACAACAGCAACAACGGCCATTTCCGCACTAGACTGTTATAGCACTATTATCCCACTTTCACATCCTATGGAATCTGGGGTTTGCAGTTTTGGGAGGGGCTGAGAAGCCCTCCCGAAACTGCAAACCCCAGGATTCCATAGGATGTTGAAAGTGGGATAATAGTGCTATAACAGTCTAGTGCGGAAATGGCCAACAACAATTTTTGCCTATAACTTATTGCTTTTGCTTTCTTTCTTTTTAAAAAGTCACATAATGAGCACGAATAAAGTTACTTTATTGGTATAGCAAGCCATAGTTTTCTAGTCACCTTAAAAAGCTACTTTTTAAAACCATACTAGGAATTTTGCAAGTTTTATGCCGTTCTCTAATAAAATTTCTTTTTAAAAAGTAAGCAGAATGTAATGAGCAATGCAACGAGGAACTCAAGTAATTACTTCTTATAAAACACAGAATCAAGTTATAACAACCAATTACTTTTAACTATTCTAATGGTAACAAACTACTATTAAAAAGCAATGTTCCGAGCTCTGAAAGTTCCACATGAAAAAAATTCATAAAGTTCTGCTGATCTTAAAATGTAGTGTTTGCCTTGAAGACCTGACCTGATCCTATGAACTAAAATCTTGCAAAGCAGTGAGTAAGACTGAGGTTCATTCACACTATACAATTATGCTGCTATTATTTTACTTTACCATTTTTATGTCATGGTTCCATATGTAGTTTTGTGAAGCACTGCAGCTGTCTGCCTAAGGATTCTAAATACCCCTTCCTGAATTGCCATTCCTAGGATTCCACAGGAAGGAATCATAACAGTTGTAGTGCAGTAATAGCACTATAATTGTGTAGTGTGAATGGGAGCCAGGTTGCAGTATAAAAGCAATCCCCACTGCCAGTTCCAGCTGCATTTTAACACCTATTTATTTAATGGATGGATGAATTGTTTTGTTGTTGGGTGAGGCTCAACCAGGGCAGAAACAGTCTGGATCTCAAGGAAAGTTACTTCTTCTGTTATTAATGGAGTTGAAATTTTATTGCTTGGATTTTATGAGTCTTTGTCTCTAATGCACACATAACCAAAGAGGGGCGTGGCCTCTGCCTGACAACAACAAAAACAACATCTTGACAAAATAGAGGTCTGTGACTCTAACTTTGAAATTTTTTTCCTTCCTGTATGACTTTTAACACCTTTGCCTAATAAAGAAGCCACCAGAGCTTCAAAAACTTGCATGATATATTTTGTGCATTTTTGGTGCCCAATAAAGATATCACTATTTTGTGGATTTTGAATGTTGTTGTCTTTTGCTGAATGGCCAAGAAGGCAACCCCTAAATATCTCTTCAGATTTCTTTGTGGTGCCTGTCAAATGTTTTTCTTCTGATTTCTTTCTAGTGCCTATTAAAGATTTCTCTTCTGACATGCAAATTTATGACTGTGACAGACCAAGTTTGGGGCCTGTTGAAAAATGCTGTCAGTCCCTCACGTGGCAGCCATATCAAAGATTTTCCTGGAGCAGCCTGTTTAACCATAATTATGAAAAACTGTAAGTGCCAGTCAACATTTAGCTCATTCATTTTGATGCTCAGGTTGCTATGGAAGGATACAGGAAGAAGTTACACAATAGTTTTTGTTGAGAATGATGCTGCACACATGATGTTTCTATTGTAAATATGTGCTTGTTAGATTATTCTTCCCTGGGTGTCTTGAGAACATAGAAATGAGTTGAGAACAAAGTAAGTCCTGGCACCCTCATAAAGGTCATGGTTCTCTGCGTCCTTTGGGAGATTTCCCAGGTGAACTGAGCCTAAGAGATTTAGCATGACTCTAGCAATCTATTCAATGGGCTGTGCTTTCTATGTATTCTCTATTAGATCACTATGTCTGCATACCCTCCAAAATTTCACAGATGAAAATCAAGGCATGTTTGAACAGGCAACATCAGAGTGTGGTCAGGATGGGAAAAGTTATTAACGAAGAAGAACACACAAGCTAGGAGAGACTGTAGAGCTTTGCTTTTGAGCTTACTGGGAAAGACAAGATTCTGCCCCTTCCTTTCCTTCAAGATCTTTTGGACTTCAGCTCCCTTACCATCAGCTATGCTGGGTAGGGTTGATCAAAGTTGAAATGTTACCCTGTTTACTGGGGGTCCTGGGAGGGACACCTAAATAACCAAACAACAACACACAATTTTGGGGAAAATTAGCTGGAGCACTCCAGCTCCAGCTAGCAAGAGGCAGGGTAACTAGCGAGCTAGCGAGAGGCAGGGTAACTTAGTGGGATCTTGCAACCCAACGTCTACGGGGTCAGGTCAGTCAAGCAGCCAGACAGGTTTAAAGTAATAAAAATGATATTTGATTGCATACAAACAAATATTGAAGACACCACAGTCACACAGCTAACTAAGAGATTAGAGGTTGAATTAAGGATAGAGACTTTCAGGGAAAATGGGTGATACGACACCTATCGTGTCATCCTGGACCTTGGGAGAGAAGCCGGGGGTGCAGAGAAGAAACTCAGCTCGATTAGCTGAGGGGAGCTTGCCAAGCACAGCAGCAGCAAGACGGGTTGAAACTCAGCAGCAATCTGAGGAAGGTCTCGGAATCAGGGGTTTTTATAGGGTGAATTGGGACTGCAGGCTATGGCCTACTTGGGGAGGACAATGAGCTTTGGGTGCGAGACAATGTCTCGGAAAGATCACAACTTTGCATGATGGAATCAGAGCCGAATTAACAATAGTGTGGCTGGTATGCAAATGTGCAGCGCTTACCAGTGGACAGCACAACCTTTGTCCAGTAGCCTGCTCGGGGCAGGAAGCCTTTGTTAGTATCGCACATATGTAAGGAGGTGTTTGCCGGAGAGGTCCCTAAAGCGACGAACCGGCTGTGTCCGGCCTGCCTAGGTGGAGAATGGAATGTCCAGCAATTATCGGCCGTGCCTGTTTGCATGTTTGTCTGGTGGCCTTGCAAACATCTGGAGCGGGGTGGCAGGGGAAGGCCGAATTGTTTGATATCAAAAGGATATCGGGTGCTATCTCCAGGTAGACCTAGATTGCAGTAACAGAAAGCCAAAACATCTAGAGAGCCATTGGGTGTCCTTCCTTAGAACAGATGTCACTGAAAAGTTTGTGTTGTAAATGGAACCTTTAGTGTGTGCAAAAACATGAGGGTTTGCATTAACATCAGGCATGGCTGAACTTATAGGGCAAACATTCTACAACATTTGGGGCATACATCCAGTGACATTTCTCGTAGGTGCTGTGGCTGAAGAGTAGATGTGCACTGATGGGGCTATATTAATTGTCGTCGTCATCCTCATCCTCATCCTTAGAATATTGTTGATAGTTTCTCTGTCTTAATTTTGGTTCAGTCTTTTAGGAGGACAACTATAATATGAAGATCTTAGTAGAGGGGGATATGAGGGTGGGGGACTCATTGAAATAAAATGTTATGAGAATATAAATGAATTATTTTAATTCACAGAAAGTAATGAATCCATTAAAAGAATTAAATATCAACAATAGTGAATAAAGTGTTTACAGTGTCTGAGACTTTGGTGTCCAAAAGAAGACATAATGCTCCATCCATAAAGCGGAGCAGAATTGGGACTGGGAGATGATTAAGTCTTGAATATAAGAGAAAACTTTGATCATGTAACTAGCTAAAAGCAGAGTTTGGAAGAGTTATTGTTTTACACTACAGCTCCTAGAATCCCCCAGCCAGCATGGGGGATTTTTCCAACTTCTGATTAAAAGCCTTGTTATTTACTTGTTTTTCTCTGAAACCCAACATTCTTTTTATGGTGCTCTTTCCAAATTCAGAAGTGACTGAACTTGCCATTTTATGAACCAGCAATTTTTGCTTGGTGTACTAAACTTTCATGAAGAAAGTAGATCTCAGAGGAACCATTGACTCTTTATTCTTCATCCTGAAAAACCATAAAGTTGATATAAATCTTTCCCAAAGTCTATACATTAAACCCTTCTAACCTCTAATGGCTGAATGAAAAGATGAGTTCTGAAGAGTTGCCTTTTTGTTTTTGGCTGTGTTAGAAAGACAGATTTCCATGGTGCCCTGCGACAAGAGATTGTTGTTCAGTCTTTCGATGACGAACAAAATGACTCCATACAATGAAGACTTGCAGCCTTGTGCTACAGCCTGGGAAATGATGCATTGCTTATGCAAACAGAGAGGCATAATTGACTGGACCTCTAATTCACTGCTTCTTTTTATAAGATCTTGGATACCTTTGCCCTGAACAAAAGAGCGAAAAATGAGCAAAGCAGACTTGGTTTCTCTCTCAGGTTTATGTATACAATAGGAGCAATCCTCATGGCAAATTTGCAAGTGTCAATAACAGGGCATTTGTGTGTGTGTGTGTGTATGTGAATAGAGTTCTGCATACACTCCCAAATCTACCATGAGTATGGGAAGAATTAATGCTCAAAGAAGCTTTCCTCATTCATTTATGTGACAGTATTTATGTGACAATATTTACAACACATCCTCAGTTATTTATGGCTGAGTGGTGATCTACTGTAAGGCCTTTTCCACACGGAGGGAAAAACACGGGGTAATACGGGGTAGGACGACCTCATCCGGAGGTCATCTACACCGCGGGATGCGCTAGGGCAGTTAGAAATGTGGAGTTTCCCCACCTCAAACCACCCTTGTGTGGCTGCGGGGGTGGCACCGCGTGTTTTATAAAGACCACATTTCATGTGGTCTTTATGAAACACGCGCACTAGCCCGTCGCAGTGCCCTTTGGGGAATTGCAGGGGCACGCAAGCGTGTCCCTGCAGAGCTGCCCGGGGGCGGGCTTCCGGCTGGCGTGCTTCTCCAATTGGCGGAGAGCTGCCGGAAGCCGCCAGCTGCCATTTTGGGCGCCGCCGGGTGCCACCGGACGCCGCCACCATGTACAGCGGCAAACGCGCACTGCTCCCTGCGGCGATGGATCGAGGTAAGCTCCGTGCCCACATGCGCTGCCCCGTTTCCCCGCGTTTCACGCCCCCCCGTGTGGAAAGGGCCTAAGAAAGAAATGGTGTTTCCATACGCTGACATGACTGCGGAGTGTTTCGCATGAGTCCTTTCCGAATAACACAGGCAATATTTTGTGTATTGTTTACCGTGCAAATCCATCTCAGCTATCATGGAGTTCCAAACCATGAAGTTCCTTCTTGGCACTAACTGGCTAATCTCTATCAGTTAGATTTTAAAAGCCACAAAAGGCAATGCTGAAGGTCACATTTGATAGCCTGAATCTCTCAGCAAGCATTAGCATCCTATCGGCAGCCTGAGGCTGCAATAATCCCTGGGAAGCAACCATGAACTAAGGCAGCTAGAGGACCACCCTGCCCCAGAATTGTGTTTAATCTGAAACAGAGTTGGAGCAGGGGAATAACTTTTTGAACTACTCCCAGAAGACCACACAGGTTGGAAGATTCTGGGAGTTGTAGTCCAAAGAAGTAACTTTTCCAAGTTCTGATCTGAAGTCCAAACTGAGTGATTTTGCCTGCAATATTCTGAGTAAACAAGTCACTGTAGATTATTGAGGATTCTGACTAACCTTGGGTTCTGGGTTGAACAGGCATGAAGGCTTGTTTTTGGCTCTTTTGATCTTGCCATAGACTGAATGTGAGGGAAGGGAAAGAGGATTCTTGTTCCAGCTCTAGATTCTGTCCACTGCCAATCCATGTTGTCTCTCTCTTCAAAAACACTGCTCTGTCTCCTCAGTAAAGACTCTTCTCCAAGTCCTGATAATCAATTGTCTTGACTACTATAATCTTCTTTTTGGTCTTTTGCAGCATCACCTTTGTCCTCTCCACTCCACTCACACAAGTCAGCATTGCCATCATTGCATTTTCTTCAAACTGGGATTCATCCAGCACTCAGCTATCCCAATCATGTGACTCCATTCCTGAAACCTCTTCACTCACTTTCTGTATGTGCCCACATCCTGTGCAAGCTTCTTATCCTTATCTTCAAGAGTCCTCCTTATCTCACTGCACTTGTATTATTTCTTGTGACATGCATGCTTCTAGCTTTACAACCATTCTTTGAACAACTGTTCAAAGACTGCCTTGTCTCGGAAATAGTTTCACTCCTTTTCTTCACAAGTGCCATCGAGAATGCCCTTCTATGGGCATCTCCCTTATTTCCCTTCAGTTCCTCCCTCCTCAAATCTCACTTTTTTCTGGGAAGCCTTTAGATCGCCCTTTCCCTAGATCAGAGCTTTCCAAACTTTTCATGTTGGTGACACACTTTTTAGACATGCATCATTTTGTGACACAGTAATTCAGTTTTACTAGCAAACTCGAGGTTAAACTAAACCCTTATAAGAGATATGGGCACATACATAAATTGTAATAACGAAATGTATGGGGACACAACATATCTCATGAAATCTTTCATTTATATTTTTTAAAATATATGATTTATTTATAATATGTAACATACATTTCCAGGGCTTGGGTGGAGGGCTTGTTCTCAGTCCAAGGAGGTGACACACTTACACCCTTCAGGTGACACACTAATGTGTAGTGACACACCATTTGGAAATCCCTGCCCAAGATCCTTTTTCCTTACTGCAAGGAGTAAGGATTGCATGTAATCAAAGTAATACTCAAAGTAATACTTTCCCCCTATCTAAATTACACCTCCCACTTTCTATTCTTCCCATGCTTATTTTAAATTGCAAGCCTTGGAGACCTGCTACACCTGTTCTTTGCAATCTACTATGTGTTTACACTGGGGCTGGGGTAAATGTGGGTTGTATGTCCAATGAGTAGTTTTTGTCCTCAGAAACACCTCGTGGGCTGCATTGGTTCTGCATATGAACATTTTTGTTTCAAAACTGAAAGTGACTGGAAGTCTACTCTTTTTTTGATTTTGAAGTTGGGAGGATAATGGTGCTAATGGTATATACCTCAAAATGTCCAATTGATGGTCTTGAGCAGATGCATTGATGGCTGAAAAGGTTAAAAACAGCACCTTGACCTGAGTCCCAAACCATTTTAATAGTGCAGCTTTTTAAGAAAAGGTGTTACAAAATAATAGAACAATATCCAGTATAATTTCAGAGAGACATTATAAGTACCTGGAGTCCCTTTCTATGGCCTTTTCCACACTTTGTTTTTAAAACGGGGCACGCGTCCTCCAGAGAGGACGTTTGCACTTGGGGGCGAACTGGGCCCAGACTACTTTCTGTAGTTTCGGACTTCAGCCCGCTCCGGAACGACCAGAACTGGTGGTTCTCTGTGCTATTGAAAGACCACTTAAAACAGGTCTTTCAATAGCCCGGCGTGCCCCAGTCCGTCGCTGCGCTCCTGTGTAGATCTGCAGGCTCGCACCAGCGCGAGGCTGCAGATCTTCCGGGGGCGGGCTTCTGGCTGGCGAGCTTCTCCAGTTGGTGGAGAGCCTCCACCAACCGGAAGCCTCCATTTTCATCCTCGGAGCAGTGTGTAGCGCGGGCACGCACTGCTCCGGATCAGCGTGGATCGTTGGAGGCAGCGCGCCAATCTGGTGAGTAACACACTGCCCCGTTTTCTTCCCAAAGTGCGAAAAATCCCTATGTCCTGTGATGAATAATGTGATCTCTACCTCTACAAGGTTAGAGGAACAAGTATATTTGTTACTGGAGTGCTATATCTATACATTTCTTTCGGCAGTGTAAACTAGTTCAAGATATTCACATTTTAAGATATCAGTTTTAGATATCAGTAATGTGTAAACTGATAAAATAATACATAAAATATTACTATTTATTAAATCTGAAAGATTGTTTCATTCACAAATATTTTTTGGTTCTTGTCTTTGTAGCCCGGATGTGGGATATCACATTGTAACAAACAAAGGATTTAATTTTTCAGCAGCAGACGACGCTATTGTCTGTCAGAAGAAAAATCATTTCCAAATTACAGTCTATATTCGAGTTGTTGGAAATCCAAAATTTGTCAAAACCCAGTTGGGACTGAAGCCTGTGGAAATATTCCATTTAAAGGCTTTTGGGATAAAGGTATGTATATGTCCCTCAGTTATAATGGTTGCATTTGTCTGACATGGATTACCTATGGATATGTAGGAAAACCGTGGTCTCATCATTATATTAAGGTCTTTGTACGATTGATAACACTGGTTAACTGCTCTATAATATTTGTAATGGTTGCTATAGACTCTTTTGGGGTTTTTGTTAATTTTTCTGTGATTTGTGGGGTTTTGAAATGTTTTGGTTTAACAAATATGCACACATACAGAGATAGTTAATTTTAACTGTAAATACGGTTATCAGTGATCCATTAGTATATACATGCATAACAGTACCCATATGTTAGTTCAGATTTACATAGTAAAATGCAAATAGTAAGTTCTTATATTTCCTATGACTCACCAGTGATCAATGAAGCTCAGACTTTCACAAATAATTCAGTATGCTGTCAAGAGAAGGGAAATAAGCCAAATGGTAAATACATACCTACATAAGCATTATTAAAGTCACAGACCATTGGAAAGGAGAAAACTATAAAATAAACAAATGCCAGTTGCAGATGCACAAAGTAGCAAAAGCACACCTGTTTTCAGTGGGACATCAGTGGTAGAATACAATATTTTAAATGCTAAAGGTTCCAAGTCGAATCTTTGTCATTTCTGGGTAGGATTGAGAAAACCCTTGCTTGGAATCCTAGAGAACCACTATCAATTGCTGTAAACACAAGGGAGGCACATGTGCCTCCAGAGCTGTTTCTGTAGTCCTTCCACCCTCAAACGTGGCACCAAGATTCAGTGGTGAATTTTGGTGTGGAATTCTTGTTGTGTGCCTTCTTGTTGTGTGCTGTCAAGTTGTTTCTGATTTATGGTGGGTTTAAGGCAAACAGAGTTTTGTGGGGGCTGAGAGTGTGTGATGTGCCCAAGGTCACCCAGTGCGTTTCCATGGCTGAGTGGGCAATCAAAGCTGGTACCCAGGCTTGTAGTCCAACACTCAAACGACTATACTATGCTGGCTTTCTTGGTGGGAACTACTAAAAGCCGTTTGAAACAATCAGAACGTGCTTCATCCAGAGGGATTTCCATAGTTCACTGATGAAATGTGGGCAGGGGAATACAGTTCCCAGTGAGTTCTAGAAAGGCAAAATTGAACCCCAGACCTGTTGAACACACCTCTGGAGTAAAAAATATTGGGCTAGACAGTGGCTTGGTGTGAGTCAGCTTCCATCCAAATGTATAAGCTAAGGGATAAGCTTGAGGTCTGGACATCTTTCTATACTTAAGAAATCTGTCTTAAAAGATTTTTGCCTTTTATTACACGTATAGGTGGATGCTCCCAATCAAGTAATTGTCATTGAACAATCTCAATCTGACCGAAGCAAAAAGATTTTCTCTCCTGTTAAGTAAGTGAAAAAAATGTACTATTTCCTTAACAAATCTGTATGTATGCACATTTGTTTTCTCCCAGTTTTTAAAAAATATTTAAGAATGATGCAATGTAAATACAAGAGTAAATCAGTAAAAAAAGACAAGCAGACTAGACAAACTCAGATTTGCTGCAGGCAAGCTGTGTTTCCTGGCTTTATTCTCCATGCCCTGAAATGTACTTTCTGCAAACAAAAGTATGTGCAAGGTCAAGTCATTCATTGGACTTATACTCCACTATTCCTCCTGAAAGGTTAAAGTGTCTCTCCATGATCTCTACCCTGGGCATTTTTTAGTCCCAGACCTCCATAGCCTTGCCATCATGAAGGTCTGACTAATTGTAGGCCCCCAAATTCATTCTCATCAACTGTTATCTCCTTCTGTTTCTAATTATTACAAACACATGGAAAAGATGTTTGAGTTTTGCATGATATGCGTGAAAACTCAATGGCCTGTATCTTATTCTTAGTCCTGACTAGAGTAGACCTATTAAATCAGAGGGATTTCCCTACATGTACACTCACTGCTCAACAATTGAATAGATTGACTCTAGTTAGGTGTAACCAATAGAATGCAAGCAAATGTATGCTCGCAAAAATGGCATGAAGAACTTGAGATAAATGCAGTGGTTAGTTCAATTTTCAGTGTTGTTTCAGTGTTCATGTTCAGTTGAGCTTTGATTTTTATCATTTCCTGATGATAGCTGTAATCCAACACACGGTTTGGTGAGCTAACTTTGTAAGATGAATAGTCCTAATAATGTTTCTTTTCTTAATAAAAGGTATGTGTTAGCCCTTTATTGCAACTTAATTACTATCAGATACTGTTGTCTTGACTTCTGAAGAATTTGTGCCATTGTTTACACTTTGTTGCGTTACTCCTAGGCCATTTCTGCACTAGACTCTTATAGCGCTATTATTCCACTTGTGACATCCTATGGAATCCTGGGGTTTGCAGTTTCGGGAGGGGCCGGTGGGCCCCTCCCCAAACTGCAAACCCCAGGATTCCATAGGATGTTGCAAGTGGAATAATAGCACTATAAGAGTCTAGTGCGGAAATGGCCCTAGTTGAGAAATTCTGTTCTACATGTGGATGCTGGGATTGTACTTTGCAAGACCGCATTCCCTGTACTGCCTTCCCTGAACTTTTCAGATGCCTTGTTGTGTTTTTATGATTTTCCCTTCAGAACGTTGTGCTACTCCCCATCTACTATGATACTTTCAAGAGTGTAAATCTGCTAATAAACAAGCCAGGTGAGGAGTGCCCCCTTTGTTCAAAGGGAAAATAGCACTTTAAAAAGAAAACACCAAACCTTTTGCGATCAAACTTTGGTGAAAAAATTTGATAGCATTTGCAACAGGGTACTTGAGAGGCATCTGAAAAAATGGCTGCAGGGCCTTCATGTTGTCTGTGGGAGGAATGCCGTTCAGCCCTTGATGACATGTTGTTATAGTGATAAAATAGTGTAGCTACGCTTCCTAAGCATAGTTGGAATGAAATAAACTTTCCTCCCTATGAGCATTTAAGGTGTGGAATATGTCATTTGGGTGATGCAAACTAAGAGGTAAGAAACTGAGAAAATGAGGTATATGCATATGTGGATTTCAGAAGATTTAGAAGAACCACGCACTACAAATGACTGTTCACAAATTATGAAAACGATTGTTGCCTCAGAAGTAGTAGTGCAGGGCAAGTATAATCTAACCTGGCATCACTCCTGCAATTGATTTATCATATCTGATCACAAATGCAACATGCAAATGGGGAAACACTTGAGAGATGCAATGGAAATTGGGATTGTAGGAACAAAATGGGAAGCAGAGTATCAAAACTTACTACTATGGATTTGAGGTGAACAAGGTGGAGGGGAATGGATGGAAAAATATTCTGTGCAGTGTATTTTTAATGAATAAACCAATTAGGAACTTCCATGGATAATTTGATGGAAGATCATTGTTTCATTGAAAACTGGGAATCTCTCTCTCTCTCTCTCTCTCTCTTGGTACAGACTTAATCTGCCAGGGGACCAGGTGACTAAAGTAACCATTGCAAGACTGCACTTTAGTGAAACAACAGCAAATAACATGAGAAAGAAAGGAAAACCTAACCCGGATCAAAGGTACTTGTGTGACAATAAGCATTTTAAGCATTACAGCTAGTTCTTACAAAGCTGCCTTATGCATTAGGTACTTTAGGCACAGTGACTAGGGCCTATGAACATTTAGAACCTATGAAAACAGGATTTAAAGGCCTACAAAAACAACCCTAGTGGTATGTTGAGGTGAGATGAGGAATCAAATACTATGAAAACCCTGAGATCTTACATACATTTAAAGATCTTTCCTAATCCCCTACTCCATCCTATTCTTTCTCTGCAGTATGAAAATTACTTTATCCCATACAAACACCACTGTTTATTAGCAATTTGTTTGGTATCAATGCTTCATTGAGCTGTCACTCATATTATGCTATTGGTGATGGGCATTACAATCTCTGTTTTTCTGTCTGGATAAGAAAAGGTTGATATCAAGATTGGCGCAGACCCCAAATGTTTGCTAAGCACTGAATGTTCAAAATCGTCATGCTTGACAGACTAAAATCCTTCCATACAGCCTATATTTAGATTTCTGGATTTATACCATATATACTTTACGGTGTCCAGCACATTGCTGATATAACTGTATACAAAAACCTGGATCCATGGAGGGAAGTTGTGAGGAGTCTTGTAATAACTAACTAAAGCAACACTCATTTAAATGAAATACAAATGGTGGGTTATAATATGTGTAGAGCCACAACAATTTTTAAAATCAGTGCTTACAAAAGAAATACAAACAGTGGACTTCCTTTTAAAGTTAGACCTATGACCTAATCTAACTTTTTCTTTTTTAAAATATGTAGATACTTTATGCTAGTGGGTGGATTATACGCTGTCAGTCAAGACCAGTCTTATTTGGTGGCTGCTCATGTCTCAGAAAGGATCATTGTCAGGGTAAGTGCAAGCTAATATTAATAAAAGAAAGCAGGGGGTAGGGAAGGAATCTGTATTCCAACCACAAGGATTAGTTCATGGCACTTCAGAAGCTGTCTATATTTCCAACAGACTTTGTCTGCTGAGTTGTATCATCGTGTGTCTTTGATATTCTGGTTTTCAAAATTTTGCAGAAAAGCTTCTTTTTAAAATGTGTTGTCTTTTCAATGTTATGGCTATTTGGCCTTTTGATACAAATAACAGAGGACACATCTATGAATGTGAGGGTCTGGTAGATATTGGGTGCTTCTAGAGGTAGAGGCTTTTATTGTGGGTTCACCTCGCCCCCCAAAACAGAATTTTATGGGAGAGTTGTGTTTTCTATTGCCATTCTTCATTTGTAATTTCACAATCATTTTTAAGTTTTTAAAATAAAACATAAATCATTTTTAGTAAATGATTTTCCAATAATTTGTAAGGATTACTTCAAACCTAAGCCTTTGTTCACATTATGATCCTTTTCCATTATTTTGTTGCTTGTGGAACTGAAATGAAGCATCAATGCAATTTGTTTCTGTTTTGATTTTTATTGCAATCCTCTATATCCCATCCACATTTGTGGATGGATCATCACAGAATTCTTTTACAAATTTGTTCTGTTTAGCCCATACTCTCTTCCTTCCCATCTCTGACTCTCCTTTACAAACTGTTGTGAGCATGATTATAGATGTTTTCTACACTGTGAAACTTTCTTTGCTCCTTTTCTCGATCTATATAGAGTGATGGCTGGCATGGTTTGGCTGTTTCTTCTCCTCCTGAGGAGGGCCAACCTGATTCTTTGAAATGTGGCTCAGCACAACATAGGAAACCATCTACCTTTGTCTGATTCTGCTTTCTAGTTTTCAGAAAGAAAGGATGGCATTGTCTAATTATAATAAATGAAATACGTAGGAATCCTCTATCCCTTCATATGTTGTAGGGCTACATGATTCTACGCGAGTAACAACATACACACTTACAGTAACTTATTCACTGAAAGTAAAATATTTCTGGGTTCTGGAATTTTTGTGAAAAATGTCTCTTTTAATATCTTGTTTAAGGGTAGATTCTCTTCCTTTGTACATATGTATAAAAATGTAACATCTTTTCTGAACTGGAAAGGTTAAAAGATAGGTGGAGGACAAACACAGAGAAAATTTGAAAAAAGTGAGCCTGAAATAGTTTGAAATTCTAGAATTCTGATGGAATTCTTTTTTTAAAGTCTGCATTCAGGTATACAATATATCTGCACACATTCTCACAACAAGTTGTATGTTTGGACAGGCAGACAAAGAAAGATCAAGAAAGGGAGAGGAGTGATATGCATCCTAAAAAACTATGGGAGCAAAGCTCTTGAGAACACCTGCATCAAGATTTATGCTTTTGATTCAGGTCTCTCTAGCTAAATGGATTATCCCCTTTAAGAAGAATCATAGATGAAAGGGAGATGAAATATGCATTGATGATTAACAATGACAATGTTGTCTGGAAGGCCTGTGAAATTCTCTTAGTGAACTGTACACAATACATACTGGGAGGTCTGTCTGGAAAGGGAAATACCCACAGTTATATCTCAGAGGAGGGAAAGGTAGAACAGTTGCCAAATACCTTTTGACAAGCAGGGCTAGAGACTACCTGTCTGGATAACTCTGAATTCCCCAGTGTTGGCTTCAAATCCCATCTTCCTAGTGACCCTGGAAAAATCACTAGCTCGCAGCCTGATTTACCATACAGGGTTGTTACCAGAATACAGTGGGTTAAGCCACATTCACATTCTGAGCTGCTTAAAGAAAGCTGTTGTACATAGGTCTAAAAGCTGAAATGGCAAGATTTTCTTTAAACAAAGTCATGTGAACTTGGAATTCCTGGTTTGTGTGACAAAGAGCAGTGTCTGCTTTGTAAGAGAGAAACCCATGCCCTATTTTTATTGCAGTCCTGCGAAAGCTTAAAAATCTACCTACTGAGTTGTGGTTAACAGGCATATCAGGTCATGCTCCAATTGTGAGATGCTTGGCTTTGCATATCACAGATGGCAGTCCATATTTTTTTAAGAAAAAACACGAGATTTTTTTAATGCGTCCTGAATGCTGTTTGCTTTGATATGAAGTAGAATGCTTGGATTTCACATATATTTTAAAAATATAGGTTAATACTGTAATAAAAGGTTAGCATTTGCCTGATGTTACTTCATATCACTCCCACATCACCTCTGTTGTGTACTTGCCCTACTCAGTGGTGTAATGGAAAATTTTGAAGTTCAAACACTCATCCTGACTGTCTCCATAAGGATGTCCTCAAGGAAAATCCATCCCTCCATCCATCAGTCAATAAATAAAGGCAGATTTCTTTTTTTCTATTGGCAACACAGTTCTAGCAATTTTTACTTCAGCCAAGGGCAGAGTTTTTGTACAGCAAATGCATCTTAAATGCTTGTTCAGGACCAAGTTGTACTATACTTTGCATTACAGCAGGGTTAGCTCACAACAATATATAATTGATGGGAAAATCCATCCCCCTTCCTTTGCTGTGTGGAGATAGCAGCAAAGCTAAGGGACACAATATGTTTCAAGGCTGTGCTCTCACCCTGAGATTCTTCCTTCTTGCCCTGAGGATTGGGGAACAATGTCCAGCTCCTGAAACCTGGAAACCATAGAGTAAATGCAGCAGTGCTTACCGCATATTCTTGTGCATATCTATTCCCACTGTAGTAAATCCCACTGAATTTGAGGCATTTATTCCCAAGCAAATGTGCTCAGGACTATAGGCTCAATTTCTTTTAGGTGTGAGAGCCTCTGGAAAATTGTTGTGTCACTGTGATATTAGTGTTATTTACAAACACAGAAACAGAGCATACTGGAAGAAATAGGCAACACTGGAGCAGGAAGCATATTTGCTACCCTGTGTCCATGAGAGAATTCCTGTCAGTCCTGGCACACTCCTTAGGCGGAATGAGGTGGCCTGTGGCTGCCTTGAGCAGCAGATTTTTGAGGGTCATGAACAGCCAACCAAGTGTTAGTTATGTGCTTTGTTCTTGTGTTTTTACTGGGGGGAGGGAGATTCTTGTGCAATTTATTGCTTTCTCTGCAGTGGGTGCATATCTGCATGAACATTCCATTTGGTGTTCTCCCCCAGGCAGCGAAATGGCTTGGGCCAGCTGTGGACCTTGTACTCCACAGCCTTTTCACTTCCACAGCCATCAGTGATTTTATTTAGGTCTGTTCAGACAATACACTTTTCATCTGTGTGCTTTGTGAGAGAAAACAGCAGGCTCTTCCACCTGCCAAAATGTCCATTCAAGTGCAAATCTGCAGGCCTATATTTCCAACATTTCTCATTAACGAAAGTGCTGCCCATGCATATTTGCACATTGCAAACATGTGTGACTCCCACCATATATGTATTCATTGTATGTAGAGCTTGATAAAATTATATATGTATATTACTCTGACTCCCAGAAACTCTTAGCCAGTTGCTTTTGATATTTTTAATTAATTAAAGAATTTGTTGTTGTTGGAATTGCTGTGTGCCTTCAAGTCATTTCCACCCTATATCATTAGATCTCAGAGTGGGTATGAGCAAACTCAATTTAAACAGATAAAACAATTTAAAACGGTAAAAGCAATTTAAACAAACTAAACATATATTCTATAATTTGACAGGTTAAAACTGTTTAAAACCATGCACATAAATATTTTGAAATTATGTCCATTAGGCTCCAAAGGCCACCATGAACAACCACGGCCCTCTCTGCACCTTATCTTTTTGTGAAGTTGTCTGGTGGGGATCCCAGCAGCGGCTCTACCAGGAGAGGTGCATGACGGGAGCGCTCCCCTCCACGCCAGCTGGCTCCCTGTGGAAGGGAGCACGATGGCCACACCTCTTCCTTCCACAGCACAGCCAGGTACTTTCCCAGGCTGTGCTGGGGCAGGAAGCACAGGCATTGCACTTCTGGGGCTTCTGTAGTACAGGTAAATACGGGATGGTGGTGTGATCATGAGTCATTGATAGGGAAAACCAGTCAATGATTTAACCTGTGATCATGCCGCCTGGGAACGGGAGAAGGATGGGGGTGCAACAACGTCATGCGGAAGCATCATTACAGTCCCATCCTTCTCCTTTGCCCATGGCAGGATGGGAGGGTGCTTTGGAAGGGATCTGTGTTTTTACTAGGTGCCAAAATGAAAGCGATGCTGACACCTTGGGCCTCAAAGGGGATGGCATTCCTCAACCAGGTTGCTACTGCTGCGAAGACTGTCTTCTACCGCATCACACAGTGTATTTCTCCCAGGGATGGGACATAGAGAAGGGCCCCTCCAGCAGGCCCCATCCCTTGGGCAGGCATATATATAAGGAGAAGTTGTTTTCTCAAGCATTGCAATCCCAAGCCCTTTTAGGGCATTCAACATCAGTACAGATCCCTTGAATTCAGACGAGAAGATACTGACAGCCAATTTCCTATGTTGATTGTGGGAGTTATAGTTCCCAAAGTAACTTCTTCAAGCTCTGCTTTGTATTTCACGGGGGAAGAGACATGTGTTAACTGAATAGGACTCTGGTCTTTCTGCATCCTCCTCCCATTAGATGACAGTGCCATCCAACCTGTCGTGAGTGGTAAATTTGGAAGTGCAGGTTCTCACGAGGACAGTTTCTATAGCAACATCCCTGCAGAGAGTCCCAAAGTGCAGGGGGCTATGGTGAATTTAAAGTCATTATTAGCTCTTTTCATCTGTATCAGGAATATCTGTACCAGGAATATCTGTGAAATCACACACAAGTACTTTGAATTGTAACAGGAATAGCTCATAACAAAACATTGTTAGGAAATCCATATCCCATTCAGTTACTGGGGAGATTGCAGCTAAAACTTTGCATGGCAGACCCTATCTTTGCATCACACACTCTCAGCCCCAGAAAACGCCGTGATAGGTTTGCTTTACGGTCACTGTAAGTCAAAAAAGACTTAAAGGCTCAGAACAACAACAACAACAATCTCCCTGTTTGAGATAGCTTGGATTCAGAGATCAGCAGGAGAAGCCTTTCTCTAGAGCCTTTCCACACTACACTGTTATAGCGTTATTATTCCACTTTCAACATCCTGTGGAATCATCGGGTTTGCATTTATGGGAGGGGCCGGGCAGCCCCTCCCGTAACTGCAAACCTTAGGGTTTCATAGGATGTTGAAAGTGGAATAATAGTGCTATAACAGTGTAGTGTGGAAAGGCTCTAAGTCTTATCACCAAACATAGCTGGGTGAGAGAGGACATTCTCATGACTGCCCCCAGACTCTGGAACTCCTTTCCCAAAGAGGCCAGAATGGCCCCCTCCTTGTTCTCCTTTATGCAGTAGATAAAACCTTTTTATCCAGACAGGCTTTTAAAACAATTTGTTTAAGACAATGTGCTAGTGAGTGCTGTATTGTTTTAATAATTGCTTTCATGAGCTTTTTATCTTTTAAAATTGCATTTGTATTCTTTACTGAAGTGTTATTGTTTTGATATTGTACATACAAAATTCTATTTTAATATTCATTCTTTGTATGTTTTTAATTGTATTTTTTTTAAATTTTGGAAAAGAAGTGGGCTATACTGTATTTGCTGGCATATAAGACTCACTTTTTCCCCTGAAAAATGCTGTTTGAAAATGGGGTGCGTCTTATACACCACTGTGTCTTACACACCGGCAAATAGTGTTTGCCAGCGTATAAGTAGGGTGTGTCTTATACACTGGTGTGTCTTATATGCCAGCAAATAGGGGTAAATAAAAATCATGATCCCAGAGGATGCAGGAGAATCCAAGTTAGGTGCAGGAGTAGGTGTGACAAATAATGCTATAGTTAGGGTTCCCAGTTCGGGATTGTCCCACACCCTGAGGTTTCTGGAAAAAATCCTGAGACGTAGAAATAGTCCCTAGTGTTAAGTGTTATGCACTGAATACCAATCACAGTCATTCATAGTTTGTCATTCTAATACTCCACCCCCCCCCAATATTCTCCTGTTTGAAAATTAAGGCAGAAATATTCACTAAAGGGGCTGCTCTCAGGTCAGGATGCAATGAAAGGATTTTATTCCTTCTCATGTATTTAGGAAGACAGAATAAGGAGTATTTCATCCAGCCTTTTGTTTTTAATTATTTTTATCAAGTTTGAGTATTGGTATCAAAAAGAGAAACATATAAAGAGAAACATGAAAAAGAAGCAAAAAGTTATACAGACCACGTGAAAACTGTTTAGCTATATATTATAAACACATAATGAGAAGTGATCATCTAACCTACTTCTTAGCCAGAAGGCAGAAACAGAGCAGAGTTTCTACCCTTGGAAGAATCGCTTGGAAGAGAAGGAAGAGGCTAACTCTGGAGAGTCTTTGAAAGCTGTCACACCCAGTCCATTAATCACTGGACACTGTAGCAAGCTGCTATTTAATAGCTGAGCTGGAGATTTGCACACAACCCTCTCTTTTCATCTGGAGTTGATCCTGCCAAAATTGGAGAATTCACACCATTGTCGCCTGCCTGAGATGATGCACAAAAACTGGAGACTCAGGGCCTAGGTCATTTCCCCAGGATGCCGTCATCCTCCACTGGGGACGGGAGAAGGATGGGACTCAAACACACTTATGCACGATGCTGTCTGTGTCCCATCATTCTCCTGTCCCCAGATGGCACAATCGCACCTGTCAATGACTGGCGATTATGCAGCCCTCCCGCTCCCACCCTCCCACACTTACCTGAGTTGTGGAGGCTCAGGAAGCACGATGGGCATGCTTCCTGCCCCAGCACTGCTTGGGACACTGCACAGCTGCATTGCGGAAGGAAAAGATGTGGCTTCCTCCATTCTTGCAGGCAACCAGTGCAGAGGGGAGTGCTCCTGTTGCGCTCCCTTCCCGGGAGAGGCTCTACTGGGATCCCTGTGGGATGCCTCTGGGATCTGGTAACCTGTGGAAAGGGCCCTAGTGTTGCAGATGGTAATTTCCTCATGAACTGCTGTTTGCAGTCATTCAGGTTTCTGGATTTGCCTGGTACTAATTCTTCATCACAGTAGAGCAGTCTCTCTATCCCTGTGTTACTGTCTTTAAAATGCTTTCAGGCCTCGAACCCTGGACAGTTTGAGAATGACAGCGGTACATTCTGGCAGCGAGGGCAAGTTCCTGAAACGATTATTTGTCATGGCCAAGTAGGGATTAACACAGATACACCAGATGAAGCTTTGGTTGTTTGTGGAAACATGAAAGTTATGGGAGCAGTCATGCATCCATCTGACAGTCGAGTCAAACAAAATATCCAAGAGGTGAGTGCGGTGGGCAAATGACTATAGCAGCATATATGATGAGGATGAGAATGAGGGCCTTTTCAGTGGAAGCCCCATCCATTTGGGATTCCCCTGAAGATGCTCATCTGGCTTTTTCCTTGACTGTGGGCCTTGATAACTTTCTTGTCCTTATTTTAACTCAGCAAAGAGGGTGGGATGTACTTTTAACTCTTATTGCTTGTGCTTGCTGTTGTGGGTGGAGATGTAAAGATGGGTTTTAGTGTAATTGCATTTTAAATTATTTTATTATCTTACTTATTAATTCCCTTTAGAGAACCTTTCTGTATGAACTTCTGTTACCAGGACATTGATGTACATGCCGTGAGACAGGAGTGTGAATAACTAATTTTGTAAACAAAACAAAACTAACAACTTTGCTCATGGACTGGCAACTAGAAAAGTCTCAGTCAAGCAGAATGGGTAGAAATTCAGTACACTGCCCATTTGTTCTTTTGACCCAGCATTATCTAGTCAGATAAGAGGTTAGAAAAAAAAAAACTCTTGGGACTACAGTGCCTATAATCTATGTGGGGCATGGTTGCTGCGGAGGTTGCCATCCTGAGTGTAGTATGAGTTGAGGGAAGGGCCACTTATCCATTTGGGATATGTATTTGTGTATGTGTGTGTGTTGAGGAGGGACTAGAAATAGCTCTCTCTCTGTGTGTGTGTGTGTGTGTGTGTCTGTGATAGTGAGCAGTACAAAATTAGTGGACAGAAAAAGGTTTAAACAACGCATTCACCCTGCCAAAAGTCCTCCAATCAGTATCAGTCTTTGAAGACTGTTTTTGATTGTGATAATAATCTTACTAGAAGCTGTGCACCCATCTGTTATGTATGATCTAGCTCTGGATTTCCTGTATTGAGCAGAAAAGTAGACTAGTTGGTTGAGAAATCCTGCTGCAACTCTATGATCTGAGGATGCTCATAGATCATAAAAATAGAGACAAGTGATACTATAATATCTGATTATGCATGGTTTTCCAACTGTACATTCTTATATTTCATTATATACATCTCCTTTTTTTCTATAAAGACCTTGGAACATAAACTTTTTTGGACTACAGCTCCCACAGTTTGCCAACATTCTGGTTGGCGAGTTATGTTCGAAAATTTTTTTTGCAAGCTTGAAATAGCTATCTGGGAGAGTCTGGTACTTGTGATCCATAAAAGTAACTTTTTGAAGGTATGCTACTGATTCAGATTCTGTACTGCTTTTCCCACCTTGTATGACAACTGTGACACTTGGTGGCTCAGCATTTAATGTGCAGGCCCTTATATCTATAATTTATTTTAGACATCGTGGCCCAATAACTCACCACAGCTGCTCTTAAAGTACTACAGCTGGGTTACATCCAGTGGTGCTTCTGCATGAGCAGAAAACACTTCTACTTGTGCACACCAGAGATCTTAATATTTGTCAATCAGTTCCTCTACTCACTGCATCCAAAATGGTTGTTCCTCAGGATTTTGATGGGAAGACCACCTGGAATAAAATATGCTGGATAGAAATGAAGAGATTTCTGGAGGGCACCAGAGGCCCTTTCATGCTAAATAACTGTAGTGTTATGATTCCACTTTAACTGCCTTGACAATATCCTATGGAGTTTGTAATTTGGTGACACACTAGGGCTCTCTGGCTGAGAATTCTAAATAGCCCTTTCCCTTAATGTCAGAACTCAGGATTCTATGGTATGTTTCCATGGCGGCTAAAGTGGAATCATAGCGCTACAACTGTCAGTGTGAAAGGCCGTGGATTGGGAAGCCTGGTACAGGATATGACATGGATGGCTACAATAGGTGGGAGAAATTGGGAGAAACTGGATTCCTGCCACACCCTGTGCTTTAATGGAAACATGATTGGACAAGACAAAGCCACCATTGGATAAACAGCTCTGAATTCATTCTGAGATGTATTGGCTATAAGGATGGGGTTCCTGGTTAATATCAATATGGAAAATTAACTGCAGCCATCTGAGACTTCAAAAGTCCGTGCGTGTTAAAACCCTATTTTAACATGCAAGGCCTTGTCTTTGGTCAATTAGGTTGATACGCATGAGCAGCTGAGAAGAATAGCACAGATGAGGCTGGTTGAATATGACTACAAGCCTGAATTTGCATCTGCTGTGGGAATTAACCAGATTCACCAAACAGGTACTCAGACAACAAAGCCACTATTCATTCATTCATTCATTCATTCATTCATTCATTCATTCATTCATTCATTCATTTTTCTATGCCACCTTTCTCCTGGAGTGGTACCCAAGGCGGCTTGGGTATATGGATCTCAAGTACACCTTGGCCTCTTCTTTCCTCGTAAAATTCATCACAATTGCCTTTGTTTTCAAACATACACAGTGATTAAATTTATAAAATTACAGGCATTGTGTACTGTCTCTGAAATCAATCCCCAACATCTTCCACAAGAGTGTATAAAAAATTAAAATCTAAACACATGCAGAATGGACCAAACTATGGCATAAATCCAATTTAGTCCCAACTGAGAAGACCCATTGAATCTACAGAAGTCAGTGTTGATGTATCAAATTCCCACTGATTCAGTGGTTCTACTGTAGTTGCAATTAAAAATTGTGGTTTAGGCCTAAATGGTTAAATGGATTAACAAAAAAATGCACTGTAGAACATTGCAAATGTACCTTAGAAGTTGGGAATAAATAAAATGGCCTCTTACCTGGCACTTTGGCTGGGGATTTTGAATGCCACCACAAAGAAGGCAAGGCAGGCACATAAAAAGAGTAAAGTACATAATATGCAGATTGGACCAGGGTCTGGGCTGGAAGGAATAATCCACATATAGGCATATAGGCATTATACTCTAGGTAAGCAGAGGCATCTGGCTCTATTCTGTAACTAGACAGAGAATGATGAAATCATCTGCTGAGTCATCCAGAGTTCTCAAATGATGATGCAGTCATTCTATGTCTGGCTACAGGAACAGAGCCAGATAATCCTTTCCTGCTTCTCCACTATCCATGCAGTGGCTGGAGGGGCTGCAGCAACTTAACAGTAAGTCTGAGGTGGGAGGATTGGTCGCTGTGGAAGGTAGAAGGAATTATCAACCTCTGCGACAACCAAGAAAGACTTACACAAGTGTAAGTTCATTTAACTATGCTATTAACAACATCTCAGCCATTTGATGTCATTGTGCATTATCTCAAGTGCATTGTTTCACACTGTGCATTCATTACATGGTTGCTTATTGGATGTCAGTGCCCAAGGCACATTTAGTTGTGCAATGTTACAGTATAATTCTGTAACAAGCTGGCATAGCACAACTGAGGCACAACCATGTGAGTGTAAACTTATGCTACATCTCTTTGGCCCTTTCCGCACGGCATTTGCCATGCGAAAGGGCACCTGGAGCATTGCGCGATTGTGAGGAGCGATCTGCATGACACACTCACAATCGCGCAACACTCCAGGGGCCGGCAGGCGCTGATTGCGCATTGCTCCTGGGCCCTGCACGCACTTATCTGGCATATGGAGCCTCTGGAGCTGCACTGGTCACGCATCCTGCCCCAGCGCAGCCTGGGAAACTTCCAGGCTGCACTGCAGAAGGAAGAGGCGGCGCTCTCACATGAGCAGGCAGCTCGTGTGGAGCTGGAGCAGCAGGGACACAAAAGCCTCTCGCTGGAGGCTGCTTGCACGATCCCCACACCCCAGCGCTGGAAAAAGGTAAGGTGCGGAAAGGGCCTTTGATGTAGGATCTTGGCTAATACACATTTTGGTTAGTCCAAGAAACAGTACAGCAATTTTCCTGCATGGGTATATGTACTGCTTTTGATTGCAACCACGTCCTTGTTTTTGTAAACAGGAGTCATTGCTCAGGAAGTGCAAGAATTATTACCCAGAGCTGTAAGATCTGTTGGAAATGTTATATGTGAAAATGGAGAAAAAGTTGATGATTTCCTGATTGTTGATAAGGTAATTTTATTGCTTTTTCATAACAGTGTACAACAAATGAGGTTCGATTTCCTTTTCCTTTTCCTTGACATCCCTTTTGGCTCAAAGTGGGTCATGCCAAATTGCCAGTAGATTGAAGACTCTCAGCCTGGAGTGGTTGGCCCTGGCATGGAAAAGTTGTCTTGTTGTTTTTGTATTCTGTTTTTGAATGAATATTTATTAGTTTTAATTCCATAGGTTGTTCAATTGCTTTTTAAAATAGTTTTCATATATTTTAATAGCTTTTAAAAATAGTTTTCATATATTTTCACTGTTTTGTATGTTTTTAGTCTGTTCTTTTTCAGTAGGCCACCTTGAGTACCAGTACTGAGAAAAGGTCAGGAAATGAATAAAATGAGAGATGGTGATGGTAATGGTTGATTTATCAATGGACTCTATGCACCAAAGGGAAACACCAAGCCTTAATTCAGACTGTGGGACACACAAGGCTCTGGCTTGTGTGTGTGTGTATGGGGGCAATAGTCACTCTGATACCATTCCAGTAGTGATGTCCTCCTAGCCAATATTGTGTTTTGTTATTCCTGGAAGTGTCCAGCAACAGCCATTTCATTTTTGAACAAATTGAGGATGGCAGAAGAAGCAAAATACGAAATGCTTAACCCAAAATATTAAACTGGGAAGTAGTCATCTTCAGTTTTCACTTCAGTTTTCATTTTTTTGCACTCTGCTCCCTTTTCTTTAACAACTTCTGAGCCTGTTGTGGCCTGTGGGAGGTGTGAAGATGTGAAAAAGGTGTGAGCCTACCCTTGCCAAAGTTGTCAGTTTTGCCACGTTTGCTTATTCAGATGTGGAAAAGCAACCTGCTTTGGACAAGGGGAATGGTATGTTTCCTAACACCTAGCTGGCGAGGGACTAAAGGAAATTATTGCCAAGGAAGAGAGGCTAGCCGTCCACAAAGCCAGCTGCTTCCCATCTGATTATTCCTGATACAGGGCCTCCCCGTCATTAGACAGAATGAGGTGGATACCCTGGACAATAGATTTGGGGAGTCATGAAAAGGTAGGTAGTTTTTAGTTATTCATGTTGTTGTTATTGCCAGGGACTAATAGAAGGGAGATGTCTTTGCGGTATTTCCCTTGTCATTTACCCATGTTGGTTGGCTTTGGCAGCTAGGCACCTTCACTTGTGTGTGTGTGTGTGTGTGTGTGTGTGTGTGTGTTAATTTGCTGCCCCACCTCGGGCAGCACTTTTTTTGTAAAGTCTAATTTGTGCATGCTTACAGGATTTAAATGGGTGTGCTAAACTTTTTAAGTCTTAGGGCTTCTCAAGATGGGGCAAAGGTATCAGAAGTTTGCGGTGTCTGTTGCTGTGGTTCTTGGTTTGTTTGCTTGTTTGTTTGCTTTTTTAAATGTCCAAACAGTGCCTCTGTTGTTCTGGACTATTTGCTGGTACCAGCTGCAACATTTTATTTCCATCCTTAAGTGGATTTCCCTTTAATTCAGAGACAAATTAGGACAATATCTTCTCTTCTTCTCTCCTTTCTCTTAATTTTTTAAAAAAGAGTTTACAGTACACATTTGTACTATAATTCCATGATTAAAAAAAATTACAAAAATTCAGAGAGGAGAACATTTTCCCTTCCAACTACAGGGCCGCCTCAGCAAATCATGCCCCAATTTACACCCTAGTACAGCTCCAAGAAATGGCTACAAACAGCCCTCCAAAAGAATGGAGTGAATATAGATGATAACTTGCACAACACAGCAAAACCCAAGGAGTTATGTCACAAGAATTCATAGAATTATAGAATTATAGAGTTGGAAGAGACCACAGGGCCCATCCTATCCAATCCCCTGCCATGCAGGAACCCACATCAAAGCACTCCCGACAGATGGCCGTCCAGCCTCTGCTTAAAAGCCTCCAAAGAAAGAGACTCCACCACACTCCAAGGCAGCATATTCCACTGCCAGACAGCTCTGACTGTCAGGAAATTCTTCCTGAGGTTCAGGTGGAATCTCCTTTCCTGTAGCTTGAATCCAGTGCTCCTCAGCCTTCCTAGTCTCTGGAGCAGCAGAAAAGCCTGCTGCGTCCTCGACATGACATCCCATCAAATATTTAAACATTGCTATCACATCCCCTCTTAACCTTCTCTTCTGCAGACTAAACATACCAAGCTCCGTAAGCCGTTCCTCGCAGGGCATGGCTTCCAGACCTTTCACCATTTTGGTTGCCCTCCTCTGGACACGTTTCCAGCTTGTTGATGTCTTTCTTGAAATGAGGTGTCCAGAACTGAACACAGTATTCCAGGTGAGGTCTAACCAAAGCAGAATAGAGTGGTACCATTACTTCCCTCGATCTAGACACCATACTCCTATTGATGCAACCAAGAATTGCATTGGCTTTCTTGGCTGCCGCATCACACTGCTGACTCATGTTCAGCTTGTGGTCCACCAAGACTCCTAGATCCTTTTCACACATACTGTTATCCAGCCACGGGTCCCCCATCCTATATTTGTGCATTCCGTTTTTTCTGCCTAAGTGTAGTACCTTGCATCTTTCTCTGTTGAAATTCATTTTGTTAGCTTTGGCCCAGCTCTCCAATCTGTCGAGGTCATTTTGAATTTTGATTCTGTCCTCTGGTGTATTAGCAACCCCTCCCAATTTGGTGCCATCTAGAAATTTGATGAGCATTCTCTCTATTCCTTCATCCAAGACATTTACGAAGATGTTGAATAGCACTGGGCCCAAGACAGAACCCTGTGGCACCCCATTAGTCACTTCTCTCTTCTTTATACCAGTGGTACTCAGGCTTCCTGTTATCAGGGACTGGCAATTATTTTTTTTTTCTAATGTGCCTAGGACTGGCACCATATTTGTGCCCATTGACTATAATTATTTCTTACTTTCCTGGAAATTCACCTAGGATCAGCAGTCAATGACTCAGGGACTAGTACCAGTCTGTACGGCTGCTTTGAACAACACTGCTTTTAGACTGATGCGGAAAAAGTCTTAGAATAATTCCAGATGATACTTTTATCACACAGTTGCTTGGCTTCCTTCACTGAAATATTATGGGTGTTCATAACTTATAACTCTCTTTCATTTTTCACTGCTTCATCTATCTTTTTTCCACCCTGGGGAAGGTCCATTAAGAGAAAAAGGATGGAAGAACTGCACAGTACTTTCTGATTGCTAACATGAATATCTTGCTATCTAGAAATGCCCTAAATTGGTGTCAAGCTTTGGGATTTCATTAGGTTTTGCAGCTAGACAAATCTATCCACCCTCCTCTCCTCATACAACCTATTCTTTGGTGAGGATTTGGTCGTGATTTTGATGTTCAAGTGGGAAAAGGAGCAGATTCATTCTATTTATGCAGAAGGCAAGAGACAAGGTCATGAGTTTCATGACTCCAACCGCATGAATGTTTTGAAGATAACTCTTCGGTAAACAAAGTGTGGAATGTCTTGTATCTATTAATTGTGTGGGCTCAGCATGCTGTATAGGATTTGTTTATGCTACATATTGTATGTGGTAGTACATAATGGCTACCAGAAAAACAGAACATCTCTGTGTGCCATTTACAATGGTGGTTCTGTATAGCTTAAACATACTACAGCAGCTTAACAACAGATTGAACAATAGCCACTTTATTCAAAGTCTAAATGGTGGCTTTCATGTTACACACTAGCGTGGGAAAGCAATTCAATAAAATGCAGCATTATACATAGTATGATATTATAAGGACCTTTGCATATTCTAATATGAGAAATAAGAATACACTGATTTTTCTGACAAGTAAGAGAGGGTAGAAAACAATAGCAAAAAGTAATTTTGCACAAGAAACACTGCCTAATCACACAGTCTATACATATTCAGAATGTTGGAAAGTTACTTTTAAAGAGCAATTAGTTCTGATCACTTAAAGGTATAGTTCCAGGGTTCCAAGCAACAGTTAGTTGGCAAAATACTTACCATTACTTTTTGGATTCCGAATCTAGTTGTTAGTCCCAACCGGACTATTTCTGAGAATTTGATGAGTGAATATTTATATAAGTTGACTTTATTCAGTGGATCTACTCTAGTTGGGATTTACTTTTTTAGCCTTGCTTTTAAGCTACTTTGGTGGAGAAGAAAATGCTTCACACTGCTGGCTTTCAGTACAAATCATGGTCTCCTCCCATCCAATTGTTGTCTTCTGAAGACCCATAACAACATGAGAGAGCCACATAAGGTACAGCATGAGTCAGTCCTTGAACTGTGTGATATTTACCTGCCATCATTTAATGAGGCAATACTCTGTAACTATAAATGTAACTAAGAAGTTACTGTTATACCACAAAATGAGGGAAAACTGGGGAACCTTCTTTGAGTTACTGTCGCAAGGTAGTTTTCAGAAAAAGGAATTAATTGCAAGAAAGTAGTTGTAACTGTTTGTTACCTTCCAAGCTCTAGAAACACTTAGGAAAAGAGACTGTATCCTGAGATACATCAGACCACACACCAATTCATATGTCACTTTTCTGAGATATGCTTTGGGGCTGAGTGGAGATATGACTCCTTCTGGGTAGAGAAAATATCTGCCTGTTAGATATGTTGGCCTACAATCACTCTCAACCTCCCTAGACTTGCCAATAGATTGTGGATGTTGTACAGTTCTCCCTCCACATTCGCAGGTTTCACATTCGTGAATTTGATTATTCGCAAGTCTGCAGCCCCCTCCCAATTCTCCTCCTCCCCTTTCCTGGCCGAAGCAAGTGGACCACAGGATAGCCCAGGGAGAGGGCTGCTGGCCTTCCTTCCGGCAGCGATGGTGGGCTGGACCTGCTCAGGCCCCACATGCTTTGCGGTGGGTGATCCCGGGGCATGTTAACTCTGTTCCTGTGATCGCCACCTGAAAGGGACACCCATGATCTGAGCCTTGCTGAGCCTTGCTCAGATCGCTGACCTCTCTTCCGGGTGGCAATCGCAGGAAAGAGTCTGCCCTGTAACTGCCATGCAGAAAAGACACCCAGTGATATGAGCAAATCGGGAGAGGCCAAAGCAGGCAGCAATTGCCTGGCTGAGGTTGCTCTGGCCTTGTGCGCTTTGCTGAGATCAGGGGCATCCCTTCCAAGCAGCCATCACGGGAATGGAGCTAATCCACCCTGTGATCGCTGCCTGAGAGGGCCACCAGAGATCTCAGGAAAGCACGTGGGGCCAGAGCAGGTCCAGTCATGTGATCGAGAGGGCGGCCAGCCTCCCTCTCCATGGATGATGGCATGGCCAGGCTGCTCCAAATGGCCATGGCTGCCCCAGAGGGATGCCAGTGACCTCGGCCATGCCATAGTCCCTGGGGAGTTATTTGTGATTATTCCACTTTTGTGGTGTTCTCTGCACCAAACCCCTGTGAATGTGGAGGGAAAACTGTAGTCTCAAAACATCTGGAGCAAGGATTTCCATCTTGAGCAATTTTGATATAAACTGATATAACCATCCCGCCTGAATGAATGAACAGATAAGAAAACCATTAGCTTTATATTTCCCAAATGTCTTAACACAGTTCATAATTCAATAGGTATATTAAAATGCAGGATAAAATGTGAATTTTTGACAGAAAAAAATTGAAAGACAATTGTAAAAACCCAGATTAATATGGAGAAGAAGACTTATGTGGATGTACTTATGGGTGGGAGCCAGCATGGTATAGTGGTTTGAATGGTGGACTATGTCTCTGGACACCAGGGTTTGAATTCCTGCTTGGCTGTGGAAACCCTGGGCGGGTCACACTCTCTCAGACTCAGAGGAAGACAAAGGCAAACCATACTCTGAGCAAATATTGCCAAGAAAGCCCTGTGATAGATACATCTGAGGGTCACCACAAGTCAAAAACAACTTGAAGGCACATAACAACTACGTATGGGTGAATATGGGAGAACATGACATGCACCAGAAGCAGACTGATTCCCCCAGCCCTCTGCTTACCCTCTGATCTCTTTGGAAGGAGTGGAGGGGATTATATGAATTGCTCCAGCACGTAGACTCATAGAAGAAAACAAGAAAAGCAAATGGAAGGGTTTTTTTTTTCAGAAAAATAAAGAGCCCAGCAGAGGGCTCAGTGACGATTTGGTTGTGTCTGTGTGAATTTTGTTTGCCGCTTGCACACTGTGTTCCTATGCTTGGCTTTCTTTGTGTTTATGACAGCCCTGACATTGATTCAAGAGATGCATTTAAAGTAGCATGTAGTGAGGTTTGCAAAGGAAGCTTGCAAGAAGACCTTGGACTGGTATTAGCAGCGGCAGAGCTTAGATTGCGGGGGGGGCAGGGGGGCTAGGGCGCAGCGGCATGACTGTGGTGCATGAGGGCATGGCTATGAGCCAGGATGCTCCAAAAACATTGCCGCCAGGGGTGAACCACCCCCATCGCCCCCCGTCCCTATGCAACTGGGTATTAGCCTATTCTGGAAGCAGACATGCAGTTATGGTGTTATTATTGCACCTTTACTGCTATGGTTCCATCCTGTGGCAGTTTAGGGAAGGGCATTTAGAATTCACAGCTGGAAAACTCTAGTGCTTCACCAACCTATAAACCCTAGGATTCCATAGAATGTAGCCATGGGAGTGAAAATGAAATCATGGTGCTATAACTGTGTGGTGTGAAAGGACCTTAGGACTGGGGTATCTACCTAGCTTTTCATTAGAACTCTGAAGTCCACCAACGAGAGAGAAATGCAAAATGGTTACTTGGGAACAGTGGTTAGAAAAATTACTTTTTTAAAAAACAACAACTCCACGAATCTATAGACCATTATAGCTGCTGCCCGTGCCAGGTGATGCCTCTGGGAATGTACACCCCTCCACTCCAAATAATGCTTGGGAGGGATATGATATATAGACTTAGAACTGGGGAGATAATCTGTTTTCAGTGCCAAGAACTGAGCTCACCATCTTGTTATACATCAACCTCTTGGCTCTCCCTCCACTTGTTTTCTTATATCTCAGGAGCAGAGCTTGGGTGAGTTTACCTTTTGGACTCCAACACCCTGCAGGAACTCTTCGAGTTGTATTCCAAAAAAACAACTTTTCTAAGTTTTGCTCAGCAGTCTAATTTGGTACATGAGGGCAGCCTCTAAAGAAAAATTGGGGGTCTAACTAGAAGAATGCTGCAGGGACTTACTTCTGCAGTGTCTTTGTGGTTGCAGGGCAGGAGCTAAGTATTGAGCCATTTCTGGACTGGACCATTATAGCGCGATGATTCCACTTGCAACATCCTATGGAATCCTGGGGTTTGCAGTTTCGGGAGGGGCCAGCTGGCCCCTCCCGAAACTGCAAACCCCAGGATTCCATAGGATGTTGCAAGTGGAATCGTCGCACTATAACGGTCCAGTGCGGAAATGGCCTTGGTCTCTGCCTGTAATGACATCCAACTGGCTTTCTTGCTTCCAGGAGACATTTTTGCTCCTTGTGGCCTGGGGAGCATGCAGGAGCACCAGCCAATGAGTGTAAACTTTGGATTGAATTCATTGGCTGGCAATTGGGACCTGAGTGACTCAGCTGAGGTTTTCATTCAGGTCTGATGGGGGGATATATATTCTGGCTTCCTTGCTCATGCAGTCTTTCATGCTGCAAACTTCAACCCACCTACCTACCTTCTTATTTTGGCATGTGTCTCTATGTGTTGTGCTAGGGGGCTGTGTGTTATTCTTGTCAACACCTTTTGGCAGTTGGCATGGGTCCTGGATCCAGGGTATCAATTCTGAATTAGCAGGTGTTGGTATTTATGGGGATCCCTTTATGGGACTCAAGGATTGTGAGACATCATGGCCTGGCCTGACCAGGGGCAGCAGGCCAGTTGGTGAGCTCATTGATCAACAGGTGGGCTGGTCAATGCCTGGACCTGGACTCATGCTAATTCCAGCTATACTAGTGGTTGCAACCAATCAAGTTGTGGCCTTTTCCTTCCAAGTTGTGTGGTGTCTGTATGTTTTTTTTAATTTGATTTGATTTGATTTTGTTTTGTTTTTTATTTTATTTCATTTATTTGCCTCTGAACACGCAAATCTCTTAGAGATGTTCTGGCGAATCCTGACCTATCTTCTGCCCACCCCATGTCTCTTCTGTGCCTTTTATTCTTCTTAGCAAAAAAATAAAAATAAAGGAAATAAATTAACATTTCTGAAATAGCATAAGGGGGACTCTCTCCTTCCATCTGTCTTTTTCTCCCTTGGGTAGTTGTGTTGGGTTTGCAAGATAAATGGTTCAGCTGAGCCTGTTTGCACCATCTGATATGTACAGAACGTACAGTGTAACAGGGAATTCTGGATCTGTCGATGGGGAAACAGTTTGTAGAGGAAAACATTTAAAAACCTCAGATGCTTGCCATGATATATTTAGTGTTTGGGCATAACATTAATTCAAAACAAATGTTTTAGCGTGGTGGTGCACCGTGTCCTCTCATTAATTGCTGCTTTTTCTGCAAGAATGTTCATTAGCAACTTACTACAGATGGAACATCTTTTATGCATTTTATGTCTATATGTATAGTTATAGAAATATTTACTGATCCAGCAGAATTATTTTCTATTTTGAATTAAGCTTGTGTTGATATTTTATATGTTTGAGCACTCCTCAGGGTGGAATTGAAGAACCAGACGTGAAAGCCAGTATGCAAACATCTGCACGACTAATTCTGTAGATCCAAATGAGCTTCATGGTTGTATTCCCTCTGCTGTCTGGAAAAGCACTTTTGAAACTGAGAAGATTCTCAAAAGCAGCTTGTAATACAGTATTGGAAAGGGAGGCAGATTTACATTTTAAACAAACCAGAATCAATAATTTCAACATTCACTCTAGGATGCTCACATGCCCAGAACTTACAAGCATTACTTTTTGGACTATAACCCTAAGAATACTCCAGCCAGTAGCCATGCATGCTGGGAGATTCTGGGAGCTGTAGTCCAAGATGTTCCCAAAGTTTGCATAAATCCTTGTATTTACTTTTAGTACGTCTTTGGATCATGCTTGTTTTTCACCTGTTGGTCACTGGACTTCTTCCATCTTTATATTGTTTTCCAGGACCAAATTTTTATGGAGAATGTAGGTGCTGTGAAGCAACTTTGCAAATTAACAAACAATCTCGAAGTCAGGATAGAAGAATTGGAAAGGTGGAACAAAACACCGGCCAGACTGAAATGGACAAACAGCTTTAAGTCATCAACAACTACTGAAAAGAATCCAATAAGGTATGTACATTTCTCAGTGCAGAGTAGGATATATGGTTTGAAGTACACTATTTATGAACAATGCAGTTCCTGAAGGTTAAGCTGAATTATTCTGACAAAATCTTATTTTTCAGGAACACCTTTTCAGGTTTTTTTTAAATATTGTGGTTGTGATAACATTACTGTTCTATTATGTCAAACTGCAAATTGCATTACTACAACGGTAAGTAAGTACTTCCATTTTGGAAAATGGGAAACCCCTTATTAATAATTTCTTGGGATTCCATGTTCTGACAAATTTATTCTGAGTCACATGCCATTTTCAAGCAGATGAAATGAGTTCCAGGCTTCCCTTGTGGCTTCCATGGAATAAATAGGAATGTATAGTTTTAAGCCATTTTTAATAAAATTCATCTGGTCATGTTAAGGATATACTTCCTTAGCTGAAATTTAGACTCCTGTGATCCTTCACCCTTGCCAACTTTCCATCCTAACACTTTCCTTTTTGATTTGTTACTTACTGTAATGATGAGCTAGGAAAATAGCACTTTTTTTCTTGATTCCAGGAAATTTAGCCAAGCTGGCTCTTATTCACCATCGAGAAAACCAACCCCCACAAAACCCAGCAAGGTGAGGAAAACTAAGCATGTAGACTGTGAAGTGACTCACTGTCCCCCCCCCCCCAATTGTGCCAGGATTTTGACAATTGAATGTTTTTAAAAAAATAGCCTTGCTGTACTGTTTTTAATTGTGTTATTTTTAAACTGTTTTGTATTATTTTTAATTGTATTTTTAAAATGATTTCTAATGCTGTTGATGATGCTTTAATTCCATTTTAATGTTGACCATTTGTATATTTTAATTATGCATCAGTATGGTGTAGTGATCTGCACATTGTACTATGCCAGGAGACCAGGGTTCAATTCCTCACTTGGCCATGGAAACCCATTGAGTGACCTTGGGAATGTCACACACTCTCAGACCCAGAAAACTCCATAAGTCATAAACAACTTGAAGGTGCACAACAATGCTTTAATTAAATTGTATTTGTTTTAATTTCTACGCCTCCTTGAGTCCCTGTTTGGGGGAAAAGATGATATAGAAATAAAAGTACTATTACTACTAACTACTAACAGCTTCATGTAGTGTAGTGATGAGAGTGTTGAACTGGGATGTAGGAGACATGGATTCTTTTCTTCACTGAGTCATGAGACTCACTGGATGCCCCTGGGCCCATTATTCTCTGTTCACCTGACCTACCTGATACAGGCTGCTGTGAAGGACAAATGGGGAAGAGAAAGGCATGTATGTCAGCTTGAGCTATTGGAAGAGAGATGAAATATTAATGTAACAACCAAATAAATAAGTAATAACACATGGCCCTCAGTCCTATATACACTTAATCTGGAAGCAAGCCTTATTGCAAACAATGGCACTTACTTCTGGACAGACATTGTTCCATAGCAAGAATTGATAAGGTGTACCCCTCTAAATGTTGTTCAACTGCTGTTCCCATCAGCCTATTGGCAATGAGGGTTATGGCTAATGGGATTGGCACTCCAGAAAGACTGGGGAGGAGGCGCCACAAATTTTGAGCACTTGCAGTCTATAGGATTCCCACCCATTCACAGTATCTTGATTCTAGGAAAATATAATAGTTTCTTCTGGAGTACTTTCAGCACTTGTTGCACATGCAGACAGATATAAATGTAATGTAATAGTAAATATTTGTCCATTGACATTTCATTCTAGCTGTGGGTAGCTGAACATGCATATTGCCATTATTGATCATTGATGACCTCTCTGTCAGCAGCACAGTGCTTTTGCTTTATCAGTCCTTATTTTAAGGCAACTATCCAAGGTGCAGAACTCTATCAGGTTCAGCATCTTGGATATCTTCCTTAAAGTTCAGATTAAACTCCAAAATAGATTTACCATCCCAATGATGTGGAAGTCACCAGTCACTACTACTTGGTATGCTTCATAACATCACAGAGCTAGACATGAAGACTTTCTAGTCCAGCTTCCTATTTGATGCAAGACATCTAGAGCTGAGGCATCTTCCAGAGTGTAGCTGTCTAAACTTATGCCTATAGACTTGGAACAAGAGAGAGGCAACCCTTCCTTTGGATAGATGGAGGCAATTTCATAAAAATATTGTGTGTGGTTCCTGCAATATTTCATGAAGACTTCTCTGGCCTCCCTCCTTCCTTCTTCTCTTCCTCTCCTTTAGGTGTGTGTTCCAGCAAAAAAACAGTCATGGTCCAGCTATAGGATTTTCCAGATAACTGTAATTGCATTGGTTGCTGTCATGGCCCTTTGGTAAGAAAACATAATAACTAGACGCAATTTTTGTTAGTTTAATGAGCCTGCCTTTATAAACCAAACATAATTATCATATATGGACGTTGGATGTAATCTATTAAAATATATGTATATATACATATTATCAGTAATTAAAAAAACCCAAAATATTTTCTTTGATCCCGATCATAAATATTGATTTAGTCATTTTGGCACATTTGGGAGAAAAATCACATAAGCAACCCTTCCCCCATCCCTGCCAATCAAATAACAAATTAAATAATAATCTGCTGACCTTTTGTGACTCCCAAAATCTGCTGCTTGAGTTGACCTGAATAATTCTGCCTAGTGGTAGGGCTGGCCTACAGAACATGAAGCTACCAATTGGGTTTATTTCATGCAATTCATGTGGGGAAAAGTAGAAACTTCTCCCCTCCGTGTTCCTCTTGTATATGAACATACATCCTAGTTGGTGAAATTAACATCTCATTACAGCGTTATGACTATATGCACCCTTTATGTACTGAGCCTACCGGAACAAGACATTGTCCATTCGGGACCCAGGTAAGTGACTGATCTTTTGCTCATGTGGGCTTTAATTCCTTTCTTTTCTGTAATACGCTGGGTAGATAGCAGCTTATCTAAAGCATATAAGCATTTACTGTAAAATGGTATCAGGCTGCATATTAGAAGGACTGGCAAGCCTCCAAGGGGAAAGAATTCTGCTCTTGTGTGAAACAAGGGTATAAAGAATGCTTGCAGATTTTCTCTTCCTTAACAAAAGAGCAATTGCCAAAGGGTTGTTTCCTTATCCTTTGGGACCAGTATTTTTAAGTCAATTTTTTTATAAACAATATTTCATCACCAGTGCCAAAGTTTAAAAAAAATGGTCAAAAACTTCAAAAATTCTTGTAATCATGCACAGCAGGAAGAAAACTATTCCAATTATTTATTTTTGCATTCATGAAAGAGAGCGAGAGAGAGAGAAAGAGAGAGAGCGCGCTTTATAGCAGCACACACATCAGTAAATGTTGTATTTGGCTGCAGCATTATCTCTCTTCTTCTTCTTCCTTAAAAATGACATTTCTGTCATCTTGAAGCATTCAGCGGCAATTCCCAACCACCAGCAGCAACATTTTATTTCCACCCAGAGGTTGGACTTTCAAAAAATTCCAGGATACATGGCAGCAAAAATTTTCCCAATGGACTCATATGGTTCAACGTTTGTGATTCATACAAGATTCCTTGGCCACTCTTCCTCCTCCTGCTAGATGGAGGGGAGGGGAAACCACAGACAGTTTACAGTTAAGTTTAGAGTGAGGTTTTTTTTTCTGGGTTCTGTTCTTCCCCTATTGCAAAAGATTTTATTGAATTAATAATTAATTAATTATTTATTTAATTAATTAATGAAACAGGGGGAACAAAGCACTGGATATTACTGATGTTCAAAATGCAAGAAAGTCAAGTCTGGGTACACACAAACACAGCTATTTTATATTGACTAGAAGGAATTCTTTTGGTATTTTGTATAAAGAACAGGAGACTATATGGGGATGAGTCTGTGCACATAAACATAATAAAAGCATATCATTTCTCCACACACATTTGTATGTCTAGGTAAGTCCTTTGGAGGCTTGCAGTTGGTTATAAAGTTTTCTATGTTCTTTCAATCCATTCTGGGAAAGAAAGTCAATCTAAAGTCACCCAGTCCTCTATCGGAAGCCTTGCTCCAGTTAACAAAAGTGAAATTAGGTCTTTATGCTGTGGTTTGCTGTTCAAGTCCATGAACATAGAGAGTTAGAATTTCACAGCATGATGTTACTTAATTTGTCATATTGGATAAGAATTTTAGGATTCTTCTCCAAAAAGGTTATTACTTTGGAACACAGTAACACTTTTCTTTTTTAAAAAGAGAGCATGCCCATCAAGGTTTCCAGAACCAATAGTGAGCAAAGACATGGAAGAAATCTGATGATTGGCCATTTGTCTACAGCAGTGGTTCTCAACCTGTGGGTCCCCAAATGTTCGTGGACTTCAGCTCCCAGAAGCCCTGAGCATTGACCATAGTGGCTGGGGCTTCTGGGAGCTGAAGTGCACGAACATCTGGGGACCCATAGGTTGAGAACCACTGGTCTACAGTGTAATGAAATCTGAATGGTGATTACCAATTGTCTACTATACCACATAGATTCCTTCCCCTGCCAGTCCCTGCTGCTTTGTACGAACTCTCTGTGACTGTTCGGATGGCGCTATGATGCATCAACTATCAATGCTTGCCATGAGAGTTCTTGCTTCTTTGCATTAGAGTGGAAAACCTTTTTGTCTTACAGATTTGGTGAAGACAGTTAAATATGGTTATGTATATGTTGCTATTGCACTGGACTATTAGTTTCTAATTGTTTTTTTATCATCCTTTCCTAGCATTTCAACAAGTCAGATAACAACCCCTCCATCCACCACTCTGCCAGGTACTGTGATATAAATTCTTATCTGAGCCTGGAAAATGTCAATAGAGATGAAAAGCATTACTTGTAAATCTGAAACAGTGCCATGTGAACCTAAAATGTAGTATATACAGGATTATAGCAATGGGGGGGGAGGAATGGGGGCATTGCTCTGCAAATAAGAATTCTGCCATCTAAAATTAAACTTTACAAAATTTCTAGCATCACAGAGAATGAGACAGGAAAATCATTTACACCTTGAACTCTTTGATCTGCTGGGTTTGCATTCAGTTGGTACCTCTGCCTGCCCCTTTTCTTTGTACGCCTAAATTGTTTTTCCAAATTCTCAACAGCAGTGTTAAGTTACTGCAGTCCTAGAAATTTGGGGACCAGAGGAACATTTCATGGGAGGGGAGAATGGATTATTGAGGAACAATGCCCTAATTCCTCCATAGCTGTCCCTGAGTATCTAGCACAGGATTTTACATCCTTGGAATCTTAGCTTGATTTCGTGGGGGGGGGGATAGATAGAACTAGTTTGTATAACTGGAGACAAATAATTAAAATCATCATTACCAATGCTACCTTAAAGAAAAGTCAGCCTGAGGCATGAGAATAAACTTCCAGCTGCCAGTGTGTGTGCTTCTTCTTCTGTAGAACAGGAGAATAAACACTGAGATGGAATAACTTATCTTTAAAGAAAAATCTGTGCAAATATGAGTAATTTGTATAATTTATTCAAGTTTTAGAATCAGAATGCTTGATACAAAATTCAGTTTCAGTAAATACAGAGAATTACAGGTGTTACTGATGGATTTCTTCTGTTGTAGCGACTATCACACGATACAATACAGTGCCTTCAAACTCCAGGCCGACTGACATGGTTCCTGAAGTGAATTTCTGTGACATTTTACCTTGTCACAGAACTTACTGCTGCTCAATATATCAGGCAGAAAGAAATGAGCTGAGATACCTGAGGATGAATGCAAAGGAAGAAAGTAAGTTAAATCAGGAACAGGTGTTTTATTGCTGCTGCTCAAGAGAAGGTTGAATATGCCTAGTAGTGTTTTCACAATCGTGGTAACATTTTTTCAGACTGCCTATGACAATAATAATTGTTGCTCAAGAGTGATTTTTCCATGTGGTTGTGGTTCTTTGGATGGTAGTGATGATCATGCACAGAAACTTAGCAACTAGAAAAGAGAGCACAAACTGGCTCAGAATTGCAAGGTGCTGACCGATCAACAATCAAACAACTCTAAGATAATTTCTAGGGGAGGGGTAGCCATGTTAAGGCTGCAGCAGCAGGAACAACACCTTAACGCTAACAATTTAAGCTCTCATGGACTACAGCCCATTGCAGCTGATGGAGTGAGCTGTATTCTGTGAGAGTTAATGCCATAATAAACTTTGTTAGTCCTTAAGAGGCCATACAACTCTTTGTTATTCTAAGACGACAGAGCCTCACTTAGTACTTCTGGTTCTCTGGCTTTTCCTTGAAGACACCTGTATAAGGAATTTTGAAGTCCATAGTTTGCCAAGTTTTATGACATTTTAGAGGGACCTTTTCTTTTTCTTGTGGCAGCCTCTTGACAGGATAACTTATTAAGGTAATACAGTCATCCTTCCACATTCGCTAGGGTTAGGGACACAGGACCTCCATGAAAGTGACAAAAACGTAAATAACTCTAGATCCTCCAAAACCACATTTAACATACAAAAAAAGTATAATCATCATATTCAATTCACTGTGGATTCCTCTGAGGCACCAGGGTTCCTTTACAAGGCAGAAGTGGGTGGCTGGTGAGGCTTACTGCCACCTCCACTGCTGCCCCACACCATTTTTAATAGGGATTTTTAAAATAGGGAATGAGGGGCCTCGTTTGCAATTTCTCAATCTCATGAAGCTTGCAATCCCTATTAATAATGGCATAGGGAGGCAGTAAATAATCCGTGAATAATCAAATCCGCAAAAGTGAAACGCGCAAATGTGGAGGGCTGACTGTACCTGCGATCTACTTCCTGTGGTTGTACATTGGAGGCTTAGAGGCAACTTTTGCAGGCAATAGATGCTAGGGACAATGTTGGTAGCCTCTCCTAGTGAAATTTGTAGTTGTTTCACTGTGTTGGAGGACAGAGGTGTGTACTCAGTACAACCACAATGTGTACTGGTGGATGCCTTTCTGTCACTAGCATTAAAATAAGATACAGCTGCCAGTCCAGTCAGCTTTGGCACATGGATTGGGCAGACATCTTGTCCTTAGGCCAGCTGTGTTCAAAAATGTAAGCAAGTAAACTTTGAGAGAGGCTTCTGCTTCATGACTTATCTCTTCTCTTTGATGAACCCCTGGCAGGCCACCAAGAAATTCCAGAACATAATTTGAAAAAGGGCCGTTATGAAGGACGTCAGATTCAAATCTCTTTAGCTCTGTTCAGTTTAAATCAATTGGTTTAAACTGATGCATGAGGAGGGGAGCAAGCTAGGACTGCCCTCTCAATCATTACTGTCTACGTGTGGAAAGCAATTGCCTACAGAGGAGAAGTTTGTGCATGAAAGCTTTCCATAACATGAGAACCCTGGGGGGAAAATCAGGTTTTCAATTTTTTTTTCAAGATTTTATCATAAGCTGTATTGATCTACAAACATCTTTCAAATCTGTCCTTCACTGATATTCTAGGAAAAGTCACATGGAAGTTCATTTTTCTCTGTGTTGAGAATTTGTATGCTATTTAACCATATAGTTGTTTCAATTTGTAAAGGCACTTACAGTGATAAATGCTAATTTTCTCCTCAGGAAACAGAGAAGAAGAACCATCAGAACAAAACTGGATTGAGAAGCCTGATCTTGGAAATGACTGTGAGCCCTCTCCCCGACTCCCTGCTTTTAAAAATCCTTCCAAAGCATTTTTATGAATTTTATTAAAGCAAACGTGGAGAATTTTTTTGTGCCTCTCAAGGAAAGCTGCCTTCCCTCAGGACCAGAGATTGGAAAAGTTACTTTTTTGGGGCTGTAGCTCTCAGAATCCTCTAGCCAGCATGGTGCTAGCTAGGATATTCTGGAAGCTGCAGTCCAAAAATTAATGTCTCGATCCTGACCATTTCTGCACTAGTCTATTATAGTGCTATTATTCCACTTCCAACATCATATGGAATCCTGGGGTTTGCAGTTTAGGGAGGGGACTCAAAGGCCCCTCCGTAAACTGCAAACCACAGGATTCCATAGGATTCCATAGGATGTTGAAAATGGAATAATAGCACTATCACAATCTAGTGCGGAAATGGCCCGTCTCCAGGGCAATAGAAGGAAAATATATAGTGGTAAAACCAGAACACTGTAAGGATAGAAGTCCACCCCCTCTCTTTCCCACGTTGCACTCATTTGCTTTTTTTCTGGCATCTCCTCTCTCCTGCCTCTTTCTCCACCCAGGGGAGCAACAAATTGCTCGAGCCAGAGATCTGAATTGATAGTCTGCAGAATGTTTTTGAAATTAGGCTGTGAATAGCACTAAATTAGGTCAGGGACCAGAGGTTGCTCAGCCCTGCCTTTAAATGTCCCTTATCTGGGTTAGGATGGTTGTATATATAGCTTATTGCTAGGGACAGCTTCTATACCTATCAAGTGTCTATAGACTCCATCATTATTTTCTTTTCTTAAGGAAATTGATCTGACCTGATTTACTGTGCCTTTTCCTTTACTTCATGTTGCCAAAGAGATCAGGAGGGGCTGTTTGTTGCAGGAGGGAAGCACGGTTGGGTTCTTGTACATTTTTTTCAGCTCTCCATCCTGTGGGGGTTCATTATGCATTCCTGTTACATGAACATCTTTATCACTGCAGTGCAAAGCAGTATTTTAGGTGCGTGTCCTGGCTATAAAGTTAAGAAAGCATAGGGCGAAGAGGAGCAATTGGAGTGGTTTCAAGGGCCAATTTTCTTCACCTGAGGCCTGCTGGGGGCTGCAGGGACTGTCAAAAATGCCAGGAACAAAACAAAAAGCAGGATAGTTTTTGATGTTTAGCAGTGTCATATCTTCCAACTATCTTGATTTGTCAAGAACAGTCCTGATTAATCTTTTATCACCTCTTTTCTTCATCTGCTTTTAAAAATGTCCCAATTGCTTTCAAAATGTCTGTGTCCCCCGCCCATCTTCTTCCTTTATCTTCAGCTCCAATTGCTATAAACTGAGTACAAAGGGCAAAAGTAGTTTGCACTCAATTGACTCAGCAGGGAAAAGAACAAAGGAGGCCATGGAACTTCCTCTTCCCAGTATATTCAGACAAAAGCAAACTGCTGCAGCCTCTCCTAGCTTATGTGTTCTTCTTCATTAAGAACTTTCCCCATCTTGACCACTTTTTGATGTTTCTTGGCCACGCATGACCCAATTTTCATCGATTAAATGTTGGATGGTATTAAACAGTTCCCAGTATCTCCCTGTGAGAGTTTTGGAGTTGTATTGAAATCCCAAGTTCTGCTTGACTGAACCAAGGTTAATACTAGCACCGTACTTTAATCGATCGATTTTCTGTCTTGTTTGAATAATACCATGAAGATGCATCATAAAAATGTTTCTGTGCAAAGAATTATGAAAAGCCACAAAAGTCTTGAGAACTGTTCTGCTCCATGATTTTTATACCTTGTATTTTAAATCTGTATACATGGAACTCCTGATTTCTACAACTGACCATTATTTCATCCTTTGACCTTGCATCTTAATATAATGTATTAATACAGTTGTTATTACTGTGTCCAGTTTCTCCCATTCCTCAGTGCTCTGCCTTATGATTTCCTTATGATCAGCAATAATCTCAACATACTTTTTGCATGTCATACTGCTGAACCATGTATTACCCATCTTATACTTGTGCATTTGGTTTTTGTGGCTTAAATGTAGAATTTTGCATCATTCCCACTATCTACTAAACCTGATGAAAAAAAGATCCAAATTAGTTGGCAGGATCTGTTCTTGACAAACCCATGTTGGCTCCAACTGATCACTGCATTGTCATCAAGACACTTGGAGACAGATTCTTGTGTTCTGTAATCTTTTCTAATATTTTCCATGGTATTGAGGTTAGCTGATTGATCGGTAATTTCCTGTATCTTCCTTTTTGCCTTTTTTGAAGACTCAAATCTATCCTCCTTCTTTCTCCTGTTCCTTGCTCTTTCCTCACAATGATTTTAATTGGAATATAGATGAGAAAGCATAGCTCACATGTTCTGTTTCTCCCACTGTCTTCACAGCAATGGCTAAACTACATAATAAGTATAATGTATAACATGTTGCTTGGTGTCTCATTCAGTGATACTCAAAGTCTTCTTTAAAGGATGTGCACAAGGCCAAATGGATATGATCTCGATTGGGATCACTGCATACGTACAAGGGATGTTTAAGCCTCCTCCACCCCTGACAGTTCTTTCTTAATTTCAAAGAGAAGGAAAAGCTTTCCATTGGGGGCAGTCTTTGTCATTTTTTATTTTGCTCGAAGGCAATTTAGCTATGCATTTCTAAAATGATGTGCTCATTGAACTATGTTGCTTTTGGAATGAGGCCATATGGGTAGAAGGTAAAGAAAATCAGTTATAGTATCAGAGAAAATCTTGCCATGTTTAGGTTTGTGTAGTATTTTCTGAGTTTTTTTTTTTTTTTTGAAAAGGCTGTTTTATGCATACAAGTTCACCTGTGAAAACTTGAAAGTAAAATCATCCAGGTCAAGCAATAACTGATAGGGCTTGTAGAGGCAGAGAGAGAAAGAGAAAGAGAGAAAAGAGGGAGAGAGTTTGCAAGTTTTCTGGGCATGACTGTAGTCACTTTTTATCTGTGTGGACTTTGAACCATGGGAGGGAGATGATCAAGAAAAAGCAAATCCCAATCCTATATCCCAAATTTTCTCCCCAGAAAGCCATTTGTTGCTCTAATGAGATATCATTAATACCATTTTTGGCCTATACTTTTCATTTCCTAAGTGTTCCTTTGTCCAACTTCTCTGCTTTTGAAATAATTTGGGGGTTATGTGTACATGCCTGGTTCTTTTTTGTTCTTAGGGACTGATACAACCATCAGTTCTATGCAGATCTTGGAGACACAGCAGAAAATAGACAGTCGCTATTGCAGAAGAAGCTTACAATGTGGGTAGGTGAAATGGTTTTGCTATGTTTCCCTTGTCTGATGCAGGAGAACAAAGTGATGAACTGGGCTAACAGCTATGCTGCTACAACAATCAAATAACTAGAACATCTACTATCAGTTGGTCTTAGCTTAAGCTATAGGGGATATCCAAGAGCCATGTCCAGCTCAAAAGTGTTTTTTGTGCCCAGTTATTTCTGTAAATTCTTTAACTCAAAACCTACACTGTATGCTTGGGACACTTAACTGTTCAAGTGGATGTGCAATTTTTGGACAGGCAAGATTTTCTATTTTATTTCAGTCCTAACTAAATCACAATAGGCAGGCTGGATAACATGCAGACAGCCATCATATTTTGCTGTTTTGCTCCTTGCAAGTTATTGTTCAAAGGTGTTTTTTATTCTAATTTCAATTTCCTATTGCTATACCACTTGGTCAACACTTCCCATTGAAATACCTCATAAGCTTACTATTGTGTTTAGACTTGAGTTATTTCCCCTCGCTCTTCCCCATTCAAATAACTGACTAGTTTATTAGATTTATTTTCATGATTTTATACAGATTTTCACTGGTATTTTTATTTGTCTAGACCTTCCAAATACCAAATGCTGTCAATATTAATTGTTTTAGGTCTGGAAATTATAGTTACATTGTTCCCCTTAACAAACACACGCCACTCAAGGTAAAAATCTCACTGGAAATCAAGTAAGTACAAAATAAAAATCATGTCATAGTAAGTGGTGATAATTATAATAGTGGTAGTAATAAAAAATGGGAGCAGCAGATTAAAACTTCCCTTTACTTCTTTGAAATAAGTTCCAAGCAGTTGACCTATGCAGAGCTTTCACCCACTCTTTTATTATTTCCTAAGAGAGTTGTGTCGACCCTAGTGTAAAATGAAGAAGCATTGCCTTTCTGCTAAGTTTTACACTAGGGATGGGAAACTGTAGACCCTCCAGTTGTTTTGGATAAAGTGTGCCACAATCTCTCATCATTGACCATGGTAGTAGGTCAAAACATCTGAAGCACCAACAGTTCCCCAAGTCTTACTTTTGGACTATCTTTACATTATACTTTTCATGCCTGCATAGCAGGTAGTAATTCAGCAGCAAGTCAGGAAGATAGATGAAAACACAGTGAAGAGGCTGCTGCCCCCTCTCCCACTGAAGGCACCAGCAATGGCAGCTGATAGCTGGAGGGAGTGAATCTCTTAAGTTGAGCTGGATCCAGGAGCAGCGGAGGGATCTCTGACTGCAGCTTCTGCTCTCCCTAAGCACCTCAGGCCAGCATGATGGGTCTGCTTTTGAAGTGTGTTTGGAAACTGTAGCTGCTCCAAGGAGCTGCAGCCAGAAGGGTAAGAAGGGCTGGCTACAGGGACCATATGTGATAATGGGGCTTCCCATTATCTAGGCTTATCAAAGGGAGATACTTCCCTCTTCAGGTAAACCAAGGGTTAATGAGATGTTAGGATTACATCAAGGGTCACAGGGTGAGAGTTGACCAACCAAAAAGAAAGGGTCAGCATCACAGGTCACAAGGTGAGAATTGACCAACCAAAAAGGAAAGAGGCGGGCATCTTGGAGAGGCTTCCAGATCCTTCCAAGGAGGAAAAAATAAAAACTTCTGAGAGGCCATGTGGACAGAGAGACACAGAGAGAGAGAGAGAGAGAGGGGAGAGCTGGCCCAGTTGAGCTGGCAGGCATGCTGTGTCTCCTGGACCCCCCCCCCTCCTTTAGACCATCTACGCCTATAAACTAATTGTGAGTAACTAGAAATAAGTAGTTAGTCGTGTTAGGGCTAATGTTGTTATTTTGGGAATTGGCTGATCTTAAGAATGTATCTGTGCTGTTATATCTGTTTTGTAAATTCTTGTAACTAAGTGTACCTGGGAGAGGGGGTCTCCCAAGTGTGATATTGTTTATTTGCATGCCTTGATTAAAACACTTTTATAAACCTCCGTTCTCTCCATTTCCACGCCAGGGTTGGCACACGCTACATAGGACCTCTCACTCAGGGGAAGGGGGAGGTGGAAGATCCTTACGCTTAGAGATTAGGCAGAGTCCCTCCTGTTCTGTCTAAGTAATTCATAATTTGGGGGGGGGGTGGCAGCATACCTGATAGAGTTGGGGAGATTGCCAGTTGTTCCAAGCGTGGGAATCAGCTTTGGGAGGCTGGCAAGAACCCTAGTAAAACACTGGGAGGAAATTTCCAGTTTTGCAAAGGTGGAAGTCCACTAAGAGACTGGAAATAAACCTACAGTGTCACACCATACAACTCCTTTGATGCAAGAGCTCCAGTAGCTGCCTATCCATTTCCAGGCACAAGTCAAAATACTAGGTACAACGTATAAAGTCCTTTACGGCTTACGTCTAAGCTGTGTGACAGATGCTGTCTCCAGATATGAAAATGGCTGTGATTTGAGATCTTCTGGGGGTGCCCTTCTCTCTGTCCCACCTTCCTCACAAGTACATCTGGTGGGAATGTAGGAAAGGGCTTTCTTGGTGACTGCTCCCAGGCTTGGAACTCCCACTCTAGAGACACTGGACTGATATCCTCCTTATTATAATTTTTTTGTCTCCTCAGGCCTTTGGGGATTAGTTGTTTATGGGGAAAGGGCCTTTAATAATGTGTTGCATTGTCTAAATTTGTTTTTTTCTTTTTAATGGACTTTCTTTTAATTGCTTTTAATTCTGTTGATGGTTTCATTATATTTTAACTTTTATATGATGTGTACTTTTAAATATATCTGTTTTAACTCTTGTAAGCTGCCTCGCATCCCAGGCCTGTGAAAAAAGAAATCAGTAAATAAATAAACAAACTAATCACCTCCAACTTATGCAAAACCAAAAGGGTGAGGAAGTCCAGAAGAAATAATCGGGAAATGATTACTTCTGCTTAGTTACTCTGCAATCCATTTTCTACTGAAGCCAACAACATAACCTTATTTGACCCTAATGGAGCTAGGTTGAATCCTTAAAACCAATTCATGTGTTGTATTTTGCTGCTGATGGTGATGTCCTCTTGCAGCCACTGTGTTTGCATAAGCAGTGCCATGTGTAGGGAAAGCACTTATGCAATGCCATTGGCAGGATTACTCAGATGTCCACAGAAGCTGGCTCCAGTGTTGATGCTACTATTTTACCAGTGTGTTGCTTTCATCTTCCACATACCATACATACTCCTGCATAAGTCAACTTCATGCATAAATTGAGGGCAGTTTTGAGGCCAAAATTATGGACTTTGATAAGACCCATGGATAAATCATGGAGAGGGGAAAGCCAGTGCTGCCTCAGGAGGCCAGCCATCCCTGGCTGCCACCACTGCCATTTTCCTTCCCAGCATTCAAAAAGGCCAGTCACCACTCTATTCAGGGAAGGGGATGGTCCTTTTTTATACATAAAAGTTAAGGTACAGAATTAATTCTTGTCTAAAAAGGAGCCATCTCCTTCTCTGACTAGAGTGGTCAAAAGCAAGAGCTTAGTTCATCTCAGGAGAACCTAAAAGAAGCACCAATCTACTCTACTCTGTCAGCATCCTTTGAGAGGAAGTGCCAAAGAGCTGTCCCCATCACTGCCATTTTCCCACCTGGGCATTCAAAAGGTCAGAATCGGCATCACAGTGGAGAGAACAGAAGGGGTCAGTGCTTCTTTTAGGTTCTTCAGGGACAGACTAAGCTCTCACCTTTCTCTACACTACTCAGAGAAGGGGATTATTCCTTTCTTGACAAGAGTTAATGTACAGCGCTTGCATTGACCTGTGGATAAGTTGACCCAGGTTTTTTGGGTTGATTATTTGACTAGAATTTCTAGACTTACACATGATTATATACAGCAGTTCAGTCACTGGAGCTGTTAAACATGAAAATAAACAGCTAGGTATTTGTTTAGTTTGTTATTTATTTTAAATTGAGACTTCTTTCTTGTCCTATTATGTACAAGTGTTCTGATTTTTAATGATATTCCTCAGTCTCTATGGTGCTGTTCCAATATCTCTTTGATGCTCTCTGAGCACCTTTAGTGGTTAGAATTAGCTCTACTTTTCAGTGATATTCTCTCCCATTGATTATGTCAGCATTTGCCTTGTGCACTTGGCTGATTTTGACTTGTGGGTATTTTAGTCCCAACATTTTCTTTCTTAGAGTCTAACCTTCTTTGTCAAAGTACTAGAATTGAACTTTACAGCTTTTCATGTTATCCTGCTTTCTTGAAGTACGACAGAACCACTGATTATCTTTCAATGCAAAGTCACATTTGGAAAACATTGCTTGTATCACCCACCACCCTATGAGAAGAGTGAATTCTTTCAGGAAACTACACAGGTATTATGCTTGGTCAACTTCTATGTAGATCTTTATTTACCTGTCAGTAAAGAGAAACCTAAAAAGAAATACAGGACATTTTTCCTCTAGTCAAGCATTAATATAATCAAGTCCAAAGATGAACTGTGTGATGTCCTTTCAAAGTTAAAGAGCCTCAGATATTTGAAATAACCTGGCAAAAGTTTGTAAAAGTTCTGTGCATTTTCTTATATGCTTGGGGCTAATTGCTTCTGGGAATCCTTTTCAAACCTCTGATTTTCTAAAATTAGCTGGGTATGTTTCATGTGATTGTTTTTAGTTTAAGTTGTGATGACTGGAATCCTGTTTAAAGTCAATGAAACCCTTATGTGTGAGGATATGCCTATTTAAGAGCTGACCAAGGGCTGCTTCACATGAGACATTTTTTGCTGTAATGGAATAATGTCCATATTGTGTGCGGGGGTGGTGGGGTGGTGAATAACACGTTTTGCCACATAAGCATTAGCTTAAAATGGTCCCATGTACTAGAAAATTCTCCAGCCTGGAAATTTGAGACACATGTAAGCCCACCAAGATAGACACCTATGTCAATGTTGTTGTCTTATCATTTATCTTATTTGTGTTATAGGGACTCCAACACCTTTGGCTTCTTCCTGTGGCATCCTTGCATGAGAGTGCATACCATTTTCGTGTTACTGTTCCTGTGAGTCTTGGTTTCAAAGTAGGATTCACATTAAAAAAGAAGAAAAATCATTTAGGGATAACAAAGCCTGATCTTAATCTGTCCTTGTTTGTCTGTCCCAACAGGACCTTGCTGACTGTTCAACCGATCCTAACTATGCTGGGATATTTTTCACTGATTACTACTTCTATTTCTACCGCAACTGCTTCTGAAAGGACAGCTTGAGCCATCTTTGAAAAAGAAAGGAGAGAAGAGAAGACTTCCTGGTGCTGCAGAGACTTTTGTAGATTATCGGGGTGGTCCTTCCGTTGGGACAGATGGGGTGTTGCCTTTCTCTTCTGTGCTGGAGCTGGTTGTAGTTTCAGGCCTCTCCAAGATTGTGTTTGATGTTGAACACTGAAATGTGCTCTTGCTATAGCATAAGTTTTATTGATGATAAATGATGCAACAGATGGGACACAGTGGAAAAGCATTCTAGCCCTTTTGCTCATACAATCCAGCATCTCTTAACAGCCAAGGGTAGAATTGGGCTCCTAAAGACTGAATTCTTCCAAGACTATTCCCAGCTGGTAATCAAATTCCCCATCACTGGCTACTTGGTGTCTCTGGACTGATGAGCCCTCTCACTCCAGGATGAGGCTGATAGAAGATGGATTCACAATAGTGTTAAAGCAAATAAAGAAAATCAAAATGCACAAATGTGAACCAGCAATTCCCCACATAGCTGTGAGAGCTATTCAAGCAGGTTAGTAACAGAGGCAAATTCACTTATCCCAGCCTCAAACTGCTAAGGTAATACAAAAAAATATCAAATAAATGCTGGCCATGATGTGGAAAAGGACTCTGCAACCCATCTACCTAGTGGCAGTGGTCCAATTCACTACGCCACGAAATCCCCATCATCCCTCCCAACCAGCAGAGGGATACAAGGTATCCTTGGATCTTACCAGGAAGCAGCAAGCTAACTGTAGCTGACTTAGCTTCTGGCAATCTCTTGGCTTCGCCCCTGGTAACCCCACCCACTGCCCCTTAGCTTCTGTGAGCATCAGCCCCTGATGTTGGTTACCTTGGCTTTTTGGCTTCCCTGGTGTATACTTACTGGAGTTCAGTTTTTAATGTCTCTATGTTGGAAATAAGAGGAACCAAATAAAATGGAAGCCATGGGTGTTTGTTTGAAGTCTTCATAATCACTGCTAGTAAAACTGCATGATTATTGGCAAAGAGAACATATGAGCTTGCTTCAATATAAGCTGATTTCAGTCCATAAGTTTCAGTTGGCTTAAGTCAAATTATCTGTCTGCTCTAGTTTGTGGATTGGGCCATAATCATTTGTTTTAATGGTGGGTATAGAAGAGAGTAATTAGATGGAAACAATCTTATTTTTCAGAGCCTCTCAACGTGTTTAACTGTCTCCTAACTAAAGTGAGACAATTTGACTTCTACTGTAATTTGAACCACCTAGAGGAGACTGTACTGTCATAAACCATGTTAATCAGTCTGGAAGGAGGGGAAAAAGACCCTGTCAATCAAGTAGCAAAACAATGTCTACTGATTTATTCCACAAATGTCCACTGAACCTGTACACACCCCTTGTCAAAAATCAGACTGAAATCTCAGCTGATGCAATCATACAGCCCTCCTCTTTAAATATACCAGAATGATTTTGCAATGGCATTAAGCATTGTCAGCTGGCAATCTGTCAGGCTTTGAGAGTGGAGAGCATAGGGATTGGCTGATTCTTTTTATCAAGGTGGGATTTGTCCAAAACCTCTGGATGTTGTTGGAATGCGAATCCCAGTAGCTCTAGCAAGCATAGTCATGAGGAGAGCTGGGAGTTGCAGCCCAGCAATATCTGGAAGACCACTTCTTATCTCTGTTCAGCTGGGTATGCTGATTTCCATGTATTCATAAGCAAACATTAGATACTTCTAGTTGAACATAAGTGTGTATGAGTGGTCTGGTCGAAGCCTTGAGGCCCAGCAGTGTTGCAACAATAACCAAACATAGAAAAGGATTTTTTTCTTTTTGGATTAGACCTCCCAGAATCCCCCAGGTAGCATAGGAGATTTCTGGTCATATCTGCCCGCAAAGTAGCTTTTTCAAACTGAGTACAGAAAATCTAAATATTAACTTTAAACATTAAAGTCTAATCCAATTTCTGTTCCTAACTAGTGCAGGCCCATTGAATCAATGGGATGTAACATGAGTCTTGACTTACTTTTTAGCAGCCGATTCAATGAGTCTTTTCTTTAGTTGGAATTAGAGACTTGATTTTGGCTTTAACACCAAGATGTGTACCCAAAACTCTTCCAGAAAGTATGAGTAGGACAGTGCTGAGTGGTACACACTGGTCTGGAAACCAAGTATTGACATGAATCTCTCATGATGCTAAAAAAAAGATGGGTGCAAAGAAAAGTAGGAAACTTCCTGAACAAGCAAGTCCCATACAGTAGAGAACATACTGAGATGACAAGATGCTGTCAAAGAATTCGATGCTGATTGACCTGCAATAATAATTATCCTGGTATAGCAAGGGGCTACTCTATCTGCACTCTTCTAGATGCTGCTGGACTTCAGCTTCCATCTACCCTAGTTAGTCTAGCCAAGACAAAAAAAGCCAGAGTCCAACAAACATCTAGAGGACCCCTGGTTGCCCACTTTCAGTATAATAAGGGCACTCCACTCCAGTCACAGAAGTTGGTTACAAACATTTCAGTTGACTGCTGGCCTGCAGATAATTGAACACATACCAAGCTCATTGCTTTCAGAAGAAACACATCTGGATAGACTGCAGTTGAAATCAGCAAGTACTCTGTAATCACTGATAAAGTGAAGTTGCCTCCTCGGATCAGATGAAGTTGCCTCCTCCGATCCTGGTTATAAATTCAATTGGCTAGAGGACAGGCAGATAATCTACTATATAAAAGTCAAAGTTTGTCTGCGAGTTTGTCTGTTTGTCTGTGTCAGGCAGAGAATACCTCATACAATTGGCTGAGTGAGGCGAGAAGACCTCCTATGATTGGCTGGCTGTGACGATTCTATCGAATCGTGGGGTTGGCAGTTTAGGGAGGGGCATTTAGAATTCTCAGTCAGAGATCTCTTGGGTCTCAGGCTGGTTGCTATGGAGATGAGGCCTACCATCCATAAAGATGCCAGAAAATATTTGAGGGGCATATGTGAGAAAAATTAAAGTGACGTACACAACATACTACACTGTCATAGTGCTATTATTCCACTTTCAGCATCCTATGGAATCCTGGGAGTTGTAGCTTAAGGAGGAGCATTTAAGAATTCTCAGCCAGAGAGGTCTTTGGCCTCAGTGAACTACGAACCCCAGAATTGTACAGGATGTTGAAAATGGAATAATAGCACCGTAACAGTGTAGGGCAGAAATGGCCATAGTTACAAGGTCTTCTTACCTCACACAGTAGATTGTATGGGTTCCATATGTGAGGAATCTTAAAGTTGAAATTCAAAGCAAAAAATGCTTCCAGGAAAACATAAAACCGTTGCACAAATTCAACAGAAAGCAAAGCAAAGCAAAGAAAAAAAGAAAGCCAGTACATCAACTTTGCCAGACAACACAGATTGAATTGGGGAATATGGGGATAACTTACAGGTATTGGAATAGGCCAGTTGCTATGGAGATGAGGCCTAGCAGCAAAGAGTAGGACAGTATGTTCACTCAGGAACCCAACCTCTGTATGTTGACAGCTATGAATACAGACTGGATTGGGGAATATGGGGTAAGTTATAGGTACTGGAATAGGCCAGTTGCTATGGACACAGGGCCTAGCAGCAAGGAGGAGGGCAGTGTACACCCTCAGAAACCCAAACTGCGTATGTAAATAACTCTGAATACAGATTGCATTGGGAAATATGGAACTACAGGAAATAAGGAAGACAGTTTGGTGAGTTCTTAAGAGGAAAATAAAAACCCTAGGCAATGCCGGGTAAATATGCTAGTGACATTATAAAAGGTAAACTACAATTGCTGCAGCAACAGCACTCTTGAACAAAGGGATACCAATATTTTTAGTGATGAAATAAGGCAGGTGGATCTCTTGTATAGGAAGATGCTGTGTTAGCTTTGAAAGGTGTTATCGCCTTGTTGCCTTTTCTTTTTTTTTTAAAAAAAAATCTTGTGGTGCTTGGAATCCAATGCCATAAGAAGGGATAGTTTTCCAATAACAATTAGCAACTGGACAGACACTATTGATCACATTCCCCATTTGAGTGATACATGTGGGTGTGTGTATGTGCCTTCAGTTGCCTGTCAACTTATGGCAACCCCATGAATTTCATAGGATTTTCTTAGGCAAGGAATACTCAGGGGTGGCTTTGCCCAGTTTGTTCCTCTGAAATATAGCTTACATCCTACAGTACAGTAGAGTCTCGGTTATCCAACCTAAACGGGCGGGCGGAGGGTCGGATAACCGAAAGTGTCGGATTACACGGAGGCCCGTGGCGGCTGCCATTTTGGGGGCGTGTCGGGGGCGTGTCGGGGCGGGCCTGGGGCGTGTCGGGGCATGTCCGGGGGCGCGGAAATGCCTATAGCCACGTCCTCAGGCAGCTGCGGCGTCGGTTAATCCGGAGGACCGGATAACCGCAGGTCAGATAACCGAGACTCTACTGTATATCTAAGTTATAATGATCATTTCTAAATAGCTACCTATATATATTTAAATTTGCACATGTGAATTTGATGCAAATCTCTGTCCTTTTTGGCCATTGTTTTTTAATAGATATGTAAATGGCTACCTTGTGAGAGCCAGCATGCTGTAGCGGTTTACACGTTGCGCTATGACTGTGGAGACCAGGTTTCAAATCCCTGCTCAGCCATGGAAACCCACTGGGTGACCTTGGGGAAGTCACTCTCTCGCAGCCTCAGAGGAAGGCAAAGGTGAACCCCTTCTAAACAAATCTTGCCAAGAAAAACCCATGATAGGATCATCTTGGGGTGCTGTAAGTTGGAAACAACTAGAAGGCACACAATAACAACAAATGGTCACCCTATCTTATCTATTCTGTTGAAGCAGCATTTACTAAATTCAGACTCCAAGTTGTTTATCCTATACTCCTCTCAGGGCATGCTCTTAGTTCAAGTGTGCAACAGCGTTTCTTAGTCTAGGCTGCAGGTTTAGGGGGCTTGATTGTATTTATAAGGACACTATGCAGTTTTTTGCGTGTTTGTGTGCCTTCAAGTTGTCTGTTGACTTATGGCAACCTCTTGAAATTACAGTGCATGAATTCAACACAGTGCTCTGACCCATTAATACTGCTACTTACTAGAGAGCTGGCAGGCACTTGCTGAAACACACATACGCACGTGGAGTGTAAATCAATGCTGGGAAGGAATTAAAGCTTTTTATTCTCTGTGGCTTCTATCCAGAAAGCAGTTGTTTCTCTTGACAGCTGGCTATAGTTTCAGTTTGTCAAGAAGCAATGAGATTGCATCCACTCTTGGCTTTTCAGCAAGGTCATCTTTGTATTTCAGTTATCCTCCAGAGGCTTGTGTGCTTAACCATTCTTACCTTTTTCCATTAGACTCCATTTAGAAGGGTAAATCACAAACCTGTCCAGTGAAGGCCCTATTGCTGGCTTGTTTCTTACATAAGCTTTGAAATGATTAAACTTTTTTTTTATTAGTCCTTTTCCAATCCTGGGGGTGTTTGCTTTATCCCTTCAACCAGCAAAGGAAGTTGCTATATGACCCTACATGACCAGAGATAAAACAGTTTGTGAGTAATCAGAATAAGTGGGGGTAATGGAGGCTGCTTTTTTTATGAATGGGATTTAAACCCAAATTAATTTTTGTTACAGGGAATGAAGGGCTTCCATTTCCAGCTGATACATCCTTTTCATCAGGGTTGACCAAAGCTCATACGAATGAAAAGGAAAGATTTATAGAGGTTAATTTAGGCTACTGCCTCAACTGAATTTTTTTGTCTTGAAAGTGGCTATCTATATTGTTCTGCTCATTCAGCTTTTATACTGTAAGCAGGGGGAATCACTGACTGTGTTGACTAAATAACTTACATTCTTTTTATACAGTTCTTAACATTAAAGAAGAGTGAGAGAGAGTCTGGCCCAGGTCACTTGCCTTTTGTGGTGGCCCTCTTGGCTATTCTCCTTAGATGAATAGGGAAGACAAGGACTGTTGATGTACTAAAACTAGCACAGCTTAATAAAGGTATTTTTCCCAATATATTTTCCAGAATGCTCTAGTCACTAAAGCAAACTTTTCTAAGTCCTAATGTCCCTGTGCTAGGAGAAAAGTGTGACATAAATAAAATAAAATACATTTATACCTACACAATACTAGAAGGAGCTATGTAGTAGGCCTTCCAGCTTTCCCCCTCATGATCTGAATACTGGTTTTAGTATATTGTTAGTCTTACACCCATTTTCCTTTCCAATGAAAAGATCTCTCATGAACACACAATCTTTTTTCTAGCTCCTTCATCGTATTTGTTTCACTTCTACAAGCAGTGATAAGTTTTAGAGATGCGATGCTTACTCAGATTTTGCTTTCCTTTGGCAGGCAGCTATTGGAGTCTTATTGGTGTTTCATAATGCTTAGGTGTATGTGTATGTATGTGTGTGTGTGTGTGTGTGTGTGTGTGTGTGTATTAGAAGTCTAGTGTAAGTGGAGGCAATCAGCTTAAACCTCCAACTCCAGTGGCCCACATCACATCTCACTGCCAAATGCCTCAGGCTGCATCCAATGTACTGGTAACAAGGTGACTATGGTGTAGACTTTTATTAATTATTTGGAAAAATAAGCATGATGATTTCAGTAATTCTGTGTAATTTTGGAATCAAACCATGGTAAGTACAGTACAGAACGGACTACAACGGAGCATTCTGGGAATTGCAGCCCACAAGAGAACTTTCCCAAGCTTTGTTCTATGCAGCTACATATTTGCATGACCACTGTATGTTTGTGTGGGTATGCATATTAACTGGTGCTATTGAGGGACCATTTAATAAGCAACCATTTCTGCCCCAGAAGTATGTTCAGCCTGCTATGTGCTATACTAGAGCACAGTGGTATAGTACATCTTTTATGAATGAAAGGTCTCTAGAATCTCCTGAAGCAACTGCGAGACTCTGAAACCCTTGGAGAACTGATGCCAATTAATACAAGCAAGACTCAGCTAAATGGACCAATGCTGTATAAAACAGCTTCAGATGTTCCTGTACTTCTTACATTTATATGTACTTCTTATATTTATATAGGTTCTCGTTTCAAATAGCTTAGAAGAATTTCGTCAGTAGAGATGTTTTCCATTTTTAGATGGTTGTTAAGCAATTGCGTTTGAGGATTCAACATCAGATTTGTAACTGAATGGTTTGCTTCCAACTTACAGTCCTAGGTGATAATTACAGTGATGTAATTATTGACAATTGCAGTGATGTAATTATCATTTGTCAGCTGAAAAATCAAACACTAGCAGGTTAAAGGCTTTTTGGAGGAGGTGTGGCCTGGAAGAAAATTGCCCCCCAATTCCCAAAGCTTCCCCACCCTTCATTTAGACCCATTGCCATCTTGGGAGACAATTCTGAGGAACCTATGATTAAATATTGATAGCATAAATCCAGTTTTGAGGATGCCAGTATGTAAAAAATAAAATCGCTCTCTCCTTTTTAGGAAGCAATTTCATTCTCCTTAGGTTACAAAATCAGCATAAAGCAATTCAATTGTGTTGGCAAAGGTAGCCAAGAGAATCCTTCACTGCTGCTGCCAGCAGTACTCCATACACCACACTGTTTGTTTCTGCTCTGTGTCTTTCTCTGGAAGATGAAAAATTATAAGGGCTCAGGCTGAAAGCATCATTAAATGTTAATCTGCCAGGGCTTCCTTGGTGCCACTGAGGTCAGTTTCAGTGGCTGAATATAGTGACAGATGGAGTGTCCTCTGTGAAATAATGCAGCTTTGCCAAAAGCTGTCAGGACATGAGCTGTCTGTCATCCTGCACATGTTCTCACCATGCGCCCCAGAAGCAGGGTGTGTGAGCTCTATAGGGAAGTTCAATATGGGATCACCAACAGACTTGGATTGTCCCACCATGAAACTTCTCGTTATTATGCAAACAACAGCAATAAAAGCAGCTATTTGGAATTTTGGAGCAGGAGAGGTCTGCAGGAAGAAGACACTCTGTTCCCATATGTTAATCCTTTCCCCGCCTCTATAAAAACTGCAATGAATTTTAAAGGTGTATTATTAGTCTGTGTTTGAAACTTAAGGTAAATAACAACATCAATCTCTACTATGTCCACTCTTTCAAAAAAACCTGTGCTGAAGGTTATGGTCATTATGGTGGGATCCTTATTTATGATTTATTATTTTATTGATTTAATTTATATCTCACCTTTCTGCTGGCATGGAACCCAAAGCAGCTTAAAACAAAGTACTGCCAAGTGTTTATTAAAATAAAAAAATTAAAAACAATTTAATAAAAAACACTTCCATGGGACTGCTTCCCAGTCACATCTCCTGTATCTCAAGAAATTTTGGCTCTGAAATCTTGTGATGGCTGAGATTACTAGCCTTTCACTCTGTTTCTCATCAGAATTCTATTTCAGAACATAGCACTATAGGATGTTAAGGCACTCATCTATGTATATTCCAGACCCTGGAAAAAGTTACTGTTATTTAATGCAATTTCCAGAGTTCTCCAGCCAACATTATCCCCAACCATGCTGGCTGAGGAATTGTGGGGGCTTTTGGTAAGTGGCAAATAGTAGTAAGTAGCAGTTTATGTCAGTGAAGTGCTTAATCCACTCAGAGTTCAAGCCCAAAATGTAAAGGAGCTATCTAAGGTGCTGAATCCATTCCTGAAGAGAGGTTCAGCACCTTTAATAGTTCTGTTAAAGTTCAAGCTAAAATGTAGAGCAGATCCACCATTCCACTGATATGGCATCTACCAGTCACACCTGGCTGTGGTCCAAAACAGTATCTTTTCCAAGGTCTCAATTATGAGCCCTGTCACAACACACAATCATAGCACTATGATTCCACTTTAACTTCCACGGCTGTGTCCTGTCAAATCTTGAGATCTGTACTCTGAGCATTCTGGGTGAGAATTCTAAATACTCTTATTTCAACTGCAAATCCCTGGATTCCATACGATGTTGCTATGGCAGTTAAAATGGCATCATAGTGCTATAATTGTGTACTGTGAATGGGCCCTATATCCTGCTGTTAGAGATGCATTGAAACTTTCCTCTGTCATTAGCTCAGTGGATACACTGCTTTTTAAAAATGGCTCTTTTGTAATCAATCTTTTTTGAGGGGCTTAACTACCAACCATTTTTTTTAAAGGATGGGTTGGGGTGGACTGTGCAATTTGTCTTAATAACCATTTAACCAGGCTTAAGGAACCCTCGCCTTGAAAAGGGATGGGATGAAAGGAGTAGGTCATACACACTGACATGCATCAGCACTTCAGGCTGATGGAGCCCAAAGAGTGGCAAATGAAAAAGCTCAGAAGTTATAATGTTAAGTGATTGTTTTAGCGCTGTAGGATAGAATAGTATAGTGTTTTTAAATGCAACTGTACCAAGCTACTGTTGGTTAAATGCTCTAGGCACAACAGCAGGATGAGTGTGACTGTTGTTCACAATACTCATATTAAGATTCAACTGTTCCTGTATTATTTTACCCCCTGCCATGTTTTACAGTTGTTAAAGATCACTCCACAGGTCTGCTCTCTTCCGTGAGTGTATAAATGGGTCAAGATTCTTCCCTACCTGTGATTTCCTTTACTCCAAATTATAAAACCTTCAAATGACTTACAAAGCCAAAGCAGATGATTATCGTTTATTGTTTTGGTGAAATATACCTTAGCAACTGTACTGTATGTAAAGTCAGGCTGTACCTTGCACAATGCAAGGGTGGTCACTAGGCAGAAGGTAGATGAGGGCCTACTGATAGCTCTTTGGATCATTTGATGTAGATCAAAAAGGACTTTTGATCCCCATTTTAACAATGAGAGCATTAAATTATGCTGTTGAAGTAAAGGAACTGGGTTGGGAATGATGATGATGATGATGATGTTTAAGTTTCTCATGGAATCAGGATTATTACCTTTACCCTGCAAAGTGCTACATGAATTCTGTTTGCTTTTATACTCCTCATGCTATGTTGCCTGAAATTTCACTGATCAGCACTTTCTGTATCATCACTCTTCCTTTCACATCTCTCTGGTTAGAGATGTATTTCCTTCTTCCCTTCTTCTGCCCCTCCCTGCAAGAGGCATGCTGCCCTCAAAGACCCTTCAAAGATATTTTGTCCTTGTGGTGGCTTATGGCTTCCATCTTGTTGGGGAGGCAGTGGCAGTCTCATCTGCAACACCCAGCTATTTCTCACAAGTCTCCCACCCATTCTTCTTTCATAGAAGAGACAGCTATGTGTCATACACAAGACTCTCTTGGACCCTCCAAACAAGCATGATTCTTTCAGGTGTGGTGGATGACTCTGTCCCATTCCCAGTGCTGAAGTAAAGTTCAGTTTCCAGTTCAGTCAACTTGTGTTCATGGGATGGAAAAGGCACCATCTTGTCCTTTGTTGTAGGCAGCAAAATGCCAACACATCATTGGGTCTGTTCTGATGGTTTGGAGCAAATGGGAAGATGAATTTGAGATTTTAATCTTCTAAGTGTGTATGTTAGACGTTAAATTTTGAGATTCTGTGGGGGAGAAAAATTTGATATCTGTTTAGTTTTCCAGCTGGTCTAATGCTGATCCCCTGAGACTTTGTGCCGTGACATGCTAAAAATATTTAAAAACATAATTTTTCATCCTGTCTTGTCCTGCTTGAAAGGAATACAAGATATTTGCCTCTAGCAAATAATTGTGAGTCTGGTTCTAAACCTCAATCCTGATTTGAGAAAGTGACCAGCAAGCTCAGATGGAAGTCACTGACAGGAAAGAAGAATATGGTTGCTTGGCAGTTATTGCCTCACACAAGGAATTGAGAACTTTCTAGACAGAACACTATGCATGTGGAGATATGAAGGGACGGTGTTTGAAAAGAAGCTTTTATTTTGAGTTCAAGAGTTCACGTGCTAACATGAGAACACGGTAATTCTCTTTTCATAACCACTCTCAATTTATTTTTGTTCAAAGTCCTGTGGCTTTTGGGTGATTCTGATGGAGGGTATTTGTAGATAAGTAGGTATTGCCAGGAAAAAGGAGGATTTGCTATATAAGGATTTTTTTCAACCAGCAAAGCATTAGTTCTGTTTGGAACTGGATTAAACATGGCCTGGTAAAATCAACTCAGAATTTGATTCCTTCTATAAATAATATAGTACATTATTATTTCACCAATTTTAAATAAAGATTCCTTATTGAATAATTTGACACTAATTGTTACCTGAATCATGTCCGGCCTCCTGCAGGAGAAACTCCATTTCCACTTTTTAAGCAAATTCCATTATATGACCCTGTCTTGAAAAAGTCTCACATTGATCTATTAAGCCATTCCCTCCCTACACTATTATAGTGCTATTATTCCACTTTCAACATCCCATGGAATCCTGGGGTTTGCAGTTTAGGGAAGGGCATTTAGAATTCCCAGCCAGAGAACTCTTTGGCCTCAGTAAACTGCAAACCCTAGAATTCTATAGGATATTGAAAGTGGAGTAACGGCACTATAGCAGTGTAGGGAGGAAATGGCCCTAGAAATCCTCCTAGAAACAATCTAGCTTTTTTCATCTTGAATTTGAGTCCATGTAATATTTTGTAATATTTTTTATCGTCTTGAATGAATTGGTTTGTCCTGATAAGTATTGCATATCCATTTCTGGCTGCAATTTATCCTGTACTTTATTTTTGCTGCAAAAAGAAGGACAAATAGCTAAGATAACTGGCAATAAAAACCAAAGACTGCTGAATCGGATGAATGGGGCTATAATCCACACAGGAGGCATGCTTCAAAGGTCACTTTGAATGTATTGATGATTTTCATTTGTCTCCAATTAACTTTGCTGGGAAATTTGAGAAGAGAGTGGTCGACACGTCTGAAATCTTAAACCACACCTTGAAGGTGGTAGTAGCTAATACACACACACACACACACACATACACATACATACATGTATATATTAATAATATATATATGGTATTGCATTTGGGCAAGAAAAAAAGTGCACAAATACAAGGTTGGTGATACCTAGCTTGATAGCTGTATACAGTGGGCCCTTGGTATCCACAAGGGTTTGGTTCTAGGACCCCCTGTGGATACCGAAATTTGCTCAAGTACCATTATGTAGAATGGCATAGTAAAATGGCGAAATCAAAGATTGCTTTTATTTTTTAATATATATTTTTAAAATATTTTCAAGTGTGGTTGGTTGAATCTATGGATACAAAATTCACAGATATGGAGGGCCAACTGTATGTACAAAGGAGCTAGGGATCTTGATAGGCAACAGACTTCACACATGTCAACATGTTTCCAAGGCATGTCCTCTTTTTCAGAGTTAAAACTTCTGTCTGAGTGGTTTGAAAGTGAAGGCAAAATTGTTGTTATTTAACTGCAATGAAGTTTAGGAACATTTCTAGTAGCAATTATCACAGTTTATATAGTAGAGGTATTTACAGTGAGAGTTGTCATAGTGATTAGTGGTTTGAAGTAGTCGGTTGGTACATGTGTCATCTTTTTTGCTTTTCAAAATATAGTAACCCTACCTCATCTGGAATACTGGAATAATTCTGGGCATCACAGTTTAGCAAGGATGTTGTCAAACTGGAACATGTTCAGAGGAGGGCAATCAAGATTGCAAAAGATCTGGAAACCAAGCCCTGTGAAGAATAGCTGAAGAAGCTGGGTATGTTTAGCTTGGTGAAGAGAAGACTGAGAGGCGCTATGATAGCCATGTCTAAATACCTGAAGGGGAATCATATGGAAGATGGAGAGAGGTTGTTTTCTCTTACTCCAGAGGACAAGACCTGAGTCAATGGGCTCAAATGACAAGGAAGGAGATTCCAACTAAAGATTAAAAATAACTTCCTGATGCTAAGAGCTGTTCACAAGCATATTATCTTGGAATATCCTTCACTGGAGAATTTTAAATAGAGGTTATATGCTGATCTCTCAGGGGTGCTGTGGCAGTGGATTTCTTGTGCTGACAGTGGGTTAGACTAGATGGTACTTCCTACTCTATGGTTTTATGTTTTTATGGTGACTAGTCATACTGAGTGCTCTCTTGAACAACCAAGTAACAATCAAGAAGGCCATAAACTCAGAGGCTACTGTCATGCCAGATTTCCGATACTATAGAAGACTTGAGATGCTGCCCCTAAAATATCTTAAAGCTGTTGAGAATGTAAAAAAAAAAAGTTAAAATGATTGGGGGCTGAGAATCAAGTACAAAGTGACCAACCATTATTCTCTGTGTCTGACATGGCTGTTCATCAGCCAAGGCTCATTCTCCCAGGTGGGGCCTCACAAGAAGCTTCATTCTGATGCTGTTGCTCACCAAAACTGCCACCTACTTGCTTGCTTCCTTACCTTCACTTTTCTTCAGGTCCACAGGGATGAGAGAATAAACAATAACAACACTAAGGAGGAGGAGAAGGCGGAGAGAAGGGCTGCACCTGGCATTATCTTCTCACTCTCTCTCCTGCCGGCAATCCCTAACAACAGTATTAAGTGGAAGATGGCCACATCTGTTTGAGGGCGTTATGTATTTCATTAGTGGGAATCCTGTGGCCCACAGCCCTTGTGGGGTGTGGAGCCCTTGAAACTTCCAATTACGCTCTCAAACTCCCTGTAACCGTTAAAAAACAAAACAAAAAAACCTTTCAGTTCGCAAACATGGTCCCAACAGCTCTGTTGTTTCAAGGCACCCACTCCAAAATGGCAAAGTCTGAAGCCCCAAAAGCCCCAAAAGATGACTGGTAGTGATGCAACACCACCTCCAGTTGCCCAAAATTGTGGTCATGATTGAGTGCAGTAGCCCTCTTGAGCTCCAGAGATGCTGAAATTTGGATGGCATGGCTCTCTGGGCTTCAGCATGCATCCAGCCCTTCTTCATCTATAAAGGTATCAATTCCTAGTTTTATTTAAAGATAAAGAACCATAAGAATAGACAGGGGGTGGCCTTGTAAGCACCCATGAAAAGCTACCACTCTGGACAGCAAACAGAGCAAGCACATAGGTCACCTGGCTGCATTTTTCTTCATTCTTGTGAAATGCATTTTTAAAAAAAATTAAACTACAGTGAATGTAGTATACATGTGCAATATTAACAAAGGTGAAAATTATGAAGATTTATAACTTTTCCTCTTGTTTTCTTTTTCTGGGCAACAAATTAACACCCTCCCCAACAATGTAAAAAATGGCCACTTTAAGAAGGAACAATGGGTAGTAATAGCAATGGCAGCATAGGGAAGGAGAGCCCATTGAGAATGTCTTGCCCAAGATGGCATTCCTTATTGTTTTCTGGTGCCTAATGATTTGAATACATCTGATCCATGACTCTTATGGGGAGTTATTCATTAACAGCTCTAGTTGGAGCAATTGTATCATTTGCTAGCAAGCTTACTAGCATCTAGAATCTACTACTACAGCACTTGGCGACCATGTTCTCTCTCCATCCATGCTGATCTTCTTGAGTTGAACGCTGGACTGTGTTCCACTTCTTTTCCAAATCTTTCCTTCACTGATTTTGCTAGTTTAAACAAGCCCACCCACAGTAGCCTTTTTCCTGTGTTTCATTTTGAAGGCTGCTGTTCTTTGTTTTAGAGACCATGGTAACAATTTCTTTTTTGGTATGAATCATGCTCAATTTAATGTTACTAAGTATAGCTTCAAAGTTTTGCAGTTTCTGGGATCTAATCCAAGTCTTTATTTGCTCTTTGGGAATCATTTAATGCATTGCAGGGGTTTTCTGTCAGCAGTCTGTATTCCTCTTTTGATGCTCGCTTGGGAATTGGCATCAGTGTCCTTGCAAAACTTCATCCAGTCCTCTTTCTAGTATATGAATAGTTATCTTGTTAGGTGTTCTTTCTTCTTGCTGTTTTTATTTTTAACTTTATTTCAAAACAAACTTCCATCTTAAAAAGGTACTACTTTACTGAAACTGGCAGACACCTCTCATGTTCTCTCTACGACCCAAAATTTGTTTCATCTGGGAAGTTACAAATGGATTCTCATGAAAGCAACATGATTTGTCTCACTGTGCTTTTCAAATTTAATCTGTTTTTGTCAAATGTACCTATTAATAGTATAGTGTTAGTAATTATTATGCTTATATTTGTCTTCTGGACTTTTAGTCTTCCAGTATCCAGAGAGGGATATGTGATGCTGCAGATGAGAAAATTGTGCATGATCAAACAAATTAAAATACAATACAAATACAAATTAAAATAAATCAAAGAGGTATATATGTATGTATGAAAATTCCGAATTATATAAACAAGCCTGTAAATCTATTTAATTTACTTTTTTATATTTTTTATTTTTTCTTAATAAAAATAATAATAAAAAAAATACCCAAGGGTGACTGCTGACTATGCTGTTTCCATGGTGTTACAAGTGGTAATTACAATAGCACTCTTCAGATACCACTCCTAGGTCTGGTCCTACCATGAGGCACAGCCAAGCAGTCTTTGCTGGTAGCAACTTCTGGGAAGCTGAGAACGTTGCAGAATTGTTGGGGGATAAAACTATGTGTGTTACATGACTTGTCTTGTGTCCCCTAAGCTAATCTGTTGTTCTCACAGTGCAGTGGAGGATTCTTTCCCATTGTCAATGTTGAAAGAAGATTCAGTTGCCGCTCTGGTTGCCTCTTTGGACCCGTAATGGGCATTTTGCCTGATGCCACAAAACTGTCTACTGAGAGTTCTCATCGCTCAGCCAATGCAGTACAGCAGGGGTGGCAATCTTGCAGCCTTCCATATGCTAGGATGCAAATCCCAACAGCCTTAGCCAACTCATTGGTGGTGAGAACTGATGGGGAGTTGCTGCACGCCTCCATGTCAACACTGACTTATGATAACCCTGCAGTAAGTTGTTCTTGGCAATGTATACTCAGATGAGATTTGCCACTGCATTCTTCTCAGGCTGAGAGGGTGTTACTTGCCCAAGGTCACTCAGTGGATTTCCATGGCTGTACGGAGATGGTCTTCCAGAGTCCTAGGCCAACACTCAGACCATTACACCACACTGGTTCTCATGATATTCATAAAGTACTACATAGCAGGAAATGCAAATTATTCTTATTGACCGTTAAAGTATGGCCATTTCTGCGCTAGACTGTTATAGTGCTATTATTCCCCTTTCAACATCCTATGGAATCCTGGGGTTTGCAGTTTAGGGCATTTGAGGCCTCGCTCTAAACTGCAAACCCCAGGATTCCATAGGAAGTTGAAAGGGGAATAATAGCGCTATAACAGTCTAGTGCAGAAATGGCCTATGTCAAGATGATGCTAAGCAGGAGGAGTGGAGAACAAGAGAAAGCCAACAGTAAACACGAGCTGTGAGCTCAACTGCATTCTACTCCTAATGAGATTGATTGTTACAGGTATTTATTGGAAAACAACCATCAAAAATCACAGGATTCCTATTCCTGCAAGTGTGTTTGGGAATTGGCAAGATATATTGTATTGCTCTTCTGCTAATCAAAATTTCTTAAATCACCAGTCAAAGCATGCAGCGCCTAATCCTGGCCATCCAGAAGTTAAAACGCTGATCAGAAAACAACTTTAAGAGCTCAAGGCTTATCTGAATAAAAATACTTTTGCTGCTGGTAGAAGGACAACAAAGGAGGAGCTTGCCTTTTGCCCCTTTACAGGGAGTTCCAGAGCCCAGAAGCCATAAGTGAGAAGACCCATTTTTTTTAATGTACGCAACAAATGTGGATCCAGCTGTGCTCAGACAGCGAGGAGTCCCTCTCCCAAGAGACAGGCTCATACACAAGAATGTGATCTTTGATACAGTCTGTCATATAGCCAGTTTCTGTCTTTTGCCTATGAAGCCCTCTCCTGAGTGCTTTGAAACCCAGACCCATCTTCAGTACCCTGTGATCACCCTGATGCATCCATGTCAATACAGCATAACTTCCAATATTCACAAATAAAAACTAGGACACCTGCAGCCAAGCAACATCAGAGTGTGGTCAAGATGGCAGAAGTTATTAATGAGTAGGAACAGACAAGCTACAGCAGTTTCTTTTTACCTGAGCCTACTGGGAAAGGCAAGAAGCTGTCACCTCCTCTCCCCTCTGCTGAGTTAAATGAATGCAAACAACTTTTTCACTTGGAACTCAGTTTGCAGAAATTGAAGCAAGCTGGGAAGAAAGTGGGAAAGTGGGAGGAAGATAGAGAAACTGGGACATTTTATAAGCAGCTGAAAAAGTGGTAACACAGAAGATTCATTGTCAAATGATAATAACAAAGTAAAAATCACTTAAATCACTTTTAAAAACTATCACATATTTTTATACAATTAAAGAGCCAAAAGAAGAAGAGCAGCTGAATCAAATCTCATCCATAAAAAAGCAAGAGCGAAGCCCCATAAAACAAAAATCACACAAAAACAGAATGTTCACAAATATCTTAAGTAAATGAATGCAAGCCATTTATTTTTATAATATAACCTTTGGCAAAAAAAAAAAAAGAAAAGAAAAGAAAAGAAAAGAGAAGAAAAGATGAAGGGTGTTTCCAGGCAAGGATTTTATTGTGCATTCACTGTACCTCAAGCATCACATTTTATTTTTTTACTGGAGGCAGTGGAGAGTGCAGGCATAGTCTCCCATGTTTGTCCATGACTTCTCTTATCTATTTTCTGAACAGGAAAAAAAAAATCTCAAGGATGGAAAGATGACTGCCCAAACTCGGAAAAGGACTTAAGCACTGCTGACAAAAAAGTGAGTTGTTACAGTTGTGAACTTTTCCCAAGTTGTCACACTGATGTGGATTTTAAAAGATAAATCAATTGATGATTTTGTGAAAGACTGGAAACCATTTATTTATTTATTTATTTATTTATTTATTTATTTATTTATTTATTTATTTATTTATTTTAGGAATAAGGAACCTAATGATGAAACAATCTGTGGCTATGGTTATTACTAATTCTAATAAGTTGAACTTAGTCAGATCTGTAATGGTAGCACAAGACACTTTCTACTAATTGTTTTGTCTTTCTCACTGCAGTTTGTTGGGGGGGAATCAAAGTTCTTTTGTGTTTAGTTACCTAGTCTAGTTAGGTTGTGTTTATAATAATAGATTTGTGTTTTCTTATTGTGTTAAACTACAGTTTAGTTTTGTTTGGTTTGGCTTAATTTTAGCTTTGGTTATGCATATATATTGTTTATGTTGTTTTTTTTTTGCTGTTGTGAATTAGTTTGTCGGTGTTAAAGTGTATGATTTTTTAAAAAAGAGGATGGAAAGATGGAATAGATGCATAATGCTGTTTGATTGGTATTGCTAGAGCCTTTTCACACTGTATAGTTATAGCACTATGATTCCACTTTTAACTAATGTGGCTGAGTCCTATGGAATCAGAATCTTGGGGTTTGATGAGGCACTAGAGCTCTCCAGCTGAGAATTTTAAACGCCCTTCACTAAACTCCAGATCCCAGGATCCCATAGGACAAATCCATGGCAGTTGAAATGAAAATACAATCCTGTTTGCAGTGTAGTATGAACAGGCCCTAGGAGCTCTCTGCCTGGCAAATAATTTAAGGTCTCTCTAAAACAAGAGGACTTTACCATACAGTAGAGTGGCCAGATGCAAAGGAGAACAGTGCTCCTGCAACTTTTTACTTGTCTAAAAGATGAGATTTCAACATGCATAGCTTGTAATGCAAACTGTACCTGCTGAAATCCCATCTTCTATACAAATGTGAAAGGGACAGCAGCCCTGTCCTAATTTGTATCTGGTCATTTTGAACTAGAATGCGGGAGACCAAGATTCAAGTCCCTGCTCAGCCATGGAAACCCACTGGGTGATGTTAGGCAAGTCACATTCTCTCAGCCTCAGAGGAAGGAAAAAGCAAATCCCCTGGGAACAAATCTTACCAAGAAAACCCTGTAATAGGTTCAGTTTAGAGTCATCATAAGCTGGAAAAGACTTGAAGACACACAGCAATCACAACTTATAGCACTCCAGAAAGCCATGAGAGAGAAAGAGCAAGATAAGCCTCCCTTAGCCTAACAAATCCAAGGTTGTGTGTGTGTGTGTGTGTGTGTGTGTACATGCATGCACCTTCAAGTTGCCTGTCAACTTATGGTGACCCCATGAATTTCATAGGGTTTTCTTAGGAAAGAAATACTCAGAAGTGGTTTCTTGTTGCCCATCTCTTAAATACAACACATGTGTATGTGCCTTCAAGTCACTTGTTGACTCATGGCAACCCCATGAATTTCATACAGTTTTCTTAGGCAAAGAATACTCAGAGGTGGTTTTGCCAGTTCCTTCCACTAAAATATAGCCTACAACACCAGGTATTCATTGGCAGTCACCCATCCAAGTACTAACTAGGGCTGACCCTGTTTAGCTTCTGAGATCAGACAGGATCTGGTCCCTTCCGATTTAGGACCTTAGTCCAAAGTTACAGACCATTGTTATTCAATTCAGCAAAAGATACTGTTTGAATCTTTGAATCCTTTGTTTTATTTACATCCTAAGCTCATAAAACATTCTTTGTGTCTTCAGCAAGCTAATTTATATGTCAATACACACAGCCAAAAGCGTACAAAATCGATCATCTGATTTTTAGGACTTGCCTCTTATTGTTCTTGTGTGCCCAAATAAAATTGGTCAGTGCATCCTGTTTTAGACAGACATGGTCAACCATACAGGCCTGCTAATCAGAGCTGTTTTTTAATCCAGCAACTAGGGGAAGGATGTTTATACACACAGGGGAGGTACAGTTTTGTGAAGTTTCTTTGGCATAGTGTGAGTCTCAACAAAATGAAACCTGTTTGGGTGTGATCAGAAGATTCCAGCTAATATTCGTGCTTTTTGCAAATGATGTTAATGCTTCAATAAAAATTTCAGCACAACCTTACATGGTAGGAGAAATAAAAATGGGTGAATGGAAATATTTGTTTGGTTGTCAAGTAGCACAGTGGTTAGGATATCAGAAGAAATGCAGGGAGAGATACACTTGGGAAAAGTTACTTTTTTGGACTACAGTTGGCCACTGAACTTGTTGTCTGCTGGGAGATTCTGGTAGTTGTAGTCTAAGTTATTTTCCAAGCTCTGGGAAAGCCTGGTTTCATATTTCTAGCAGCCACAAAGACAGCTGGATGACCTTGGCCACTTGTTCTATAAGATACATATTTTTATACTGTGGGAATGAAAGGAAAGAACAAGAAAAAAACCAGCTACATTATCCTCAGCTCTTCAAAGAAAAGGCAAGAAAAAATGTGATAGATAAATAAATAGACTTAAAAGTATCAGACTCTGGGGAAATACTTTTGAAGGGAGGTTTGTAGAACTGATGAATCACATGTTTTGCAAATGTAAGATCCCTGTACCTCCAGGTAGGACTGTGACATTAGATTTCTGTTTGCAGCTCTGGAGAGATGCTGTCAGATGGAGGAGATAATATCTATTTTGTTGTTGCTGTCCTGAGCTTTCAATTTGACTCTGACTTATGGTGACCGCCTCATAGGATTTTTGTGACAAGGTTTATTCAGAGCAGATTTGCCATTGCCGTTCTCTAAGGCTGAGTGTGACTTGCTCAAGGTCACTCAGTGGATTTCCATGGCTGAGTAAGGAAGAGAATCTTGGTCCCTCAGAGTCCTGCTCTTGACACTCAAACTGCAACAACACACTGGCACAAAATATCTGACCTGATCTAAGGTGGCTTCCTGTATCCTTGGTTCAAACCATAACATACACAGAGGAGCTTATGATGTCATATCCTGTGTAGCATCAGCTGCTGACAGGTGGTTGATGAATATTGATATTTCTCCTAGTTTTGATCCATTTATACTAGTTTCTAATGAGTTTCCAGGGCTAACTGGAAGTGCTGGATTTACCTTAAGAATCACAGGCCACTCCACCCCACACTGTTATAGTGCTATTATTCCACTTTCAACATCCTATGGAATCCTGGGGTTTGCAGTTTAGGCACGGGCCTTTAGAATTCTCAGCCAGAGAGCTCTTTAGCCTCAGTAAACTGCAAACCCCAGAATTCCACAGGACGTTGAAACTGGAATAATAACACTATAACAGTGTAGCGCAGAAATGGCCACAGTTTCGAAAAGGTACTTTTTTTGGATTCTTGCTCCCACTACCCATACTAGCAGTCCAAATAAGTAACATTTCCAAGCTCTGTTGAGAAGTCTCTAAAACTTGCGTTGGTCCTATATAGCTTATGGATCACATTCTCCTCAACGAGAAGCTCTGCTTTTGCTTTATCCAGCTTTATGTCCTCTAGATATGCTGGACCACAACTCACATTAATACAGAAACTCAAATGTTCCCCAGGCAGCATGACTGTTGGTGTACAGGACATCTGGAAGTCACCAAATCCTCCACAGTTGGAAGATACTTTAATATCAGTGAGAAAGGTCAGAGGACAAAGCAGGACCTTTTCAGCTGTGGTGCCCACTCTTTGGAAGTCCAGAGCAATGGTGGGCCACTGTCAGAGACGAGGGGTCAGAGTGTGGCCTTCCACGGGAGTGTTTGTACACATGTGCGTGCACCCACACGCACCCAGCCACCCATACAGACACACACACATATACAGAGACAAAAAATTCAGAACAAAATTGGCCCTAAAATGTCCCCAAACAACTTCTGGGGGCAAAAGAGGAAATTTTTGTCATTCTCCTTTCCAGGCCATTTTAAGCCCAAAAGATGCCTTTTTTTAAACCACAGCCAATAACCTGGAAGTCATTTCTTGATCACTTCCTCTGCCCAAAATGGTCTATTGCAGAGGGAGGAAAGAAATATGGTAAAAAAGCCTCTGTGCCCCAGAGGGCATTTGGGGGCCAATTATTTTGGGAAAAAAATCAAATAATATTTTTGACTATGGCCATTTCTGCACGGGGCGAGGGAATCACCCCGTGACACTACTCACTGGACTTTTGGGCTCCCCGGTCTGGTCCATGCTTCTCCGGAGCAGTGCGTGGCCGCTGCTCCGCATTGCTCCGGGGACGAAAATAACGGCTTCCAGTTGGTTGAGGGTCTCAACCAACTGCTGAAGCTCCCCAGCCTAAAGCCCGCCCCCAACAGATCACAGGCTCGCACCAATGCAAGCCTGAGTATCTGCATAAGGGAGCAGGCTCGCAGTGGCGTGCTCCATGCTTTTGAAAGACCTGTTTTTAGCGGTCTTTCAAAAGCATGCTGGACGACCACTTGAGGTCATTCCAGAGCGGGCTGAGGGTGCGGATATATGTTAAGTAGGTCCAACTCAGTCCACTCCCAGGTGCAGACGTGCTCCCTGGAGGACGCTCTGCCCCGTGTTAAAAACCCCATATGGAAATGGCCTATATGTGTGTGTGTGTGTGTGTGTGTGTGTGTGTGTGTGTGAAATATTTTTTGACTTATGGGAACTGTTAACCCAAAACTTGAGTGACTCAGGGGTGACTACCCATGATGCCAGTACCTCCACGTGACAGAGGGGAATTAATTAGCTCAAAATTAGGAGGCCTGCAAGAGTGGAATAACAATGAGATCTTTCCACCAATGTTTAAGAGCAAATCAAAGTGGAATTTTCTCTAGAAGTGAAGGGGATTAAACTAAGGCTGTCGTACTTTGGACGTATAAGAAGACATGACTCATTAGGAAAAACAATGCTCCGCAAGGCAAAAGCAGTAAGAAAAGTGGTAGACCACATTACAAGTGGATAGACCCAATCAAGGAGTCTATCCACCTGAGTTTCAAGAGCTGAGCAGGGCTTTTGATAAATGAGTGTCTTAGCAATAGCAATAGCATGTGTATTTCTATACCACTTACCAGCTAAGTATTCTCTAAGTGGTTTACAATGTGTTAGCTAATTGCCCTCAACAAGCTGGGTACTCATTTTACCGACTTGTGGAAGGATGAAAGGCTGAGTCAACCTGGAACCTGGCAAGATTGAACTCACAACCTTGTGGCTGCAGTACTGGCATTTAACCACTGCTCCATCAGGGCTTGGTGGTCTCCCATTTGTAGGGCCAATTTAAGTTGAAGTTGACTTGATAACAACAACAACCAAAATTTTCCTTTCTCACATTTATGTCCTGATCACCCCAGCATCCATAGCATCCAGACAAGGCAACAGCATGAGGTGCTATTTGACCTATGCCATATTCAACACCTTGAACAGAGTTCAGCCTTTTGGACAGCTCCTTTAAAAATAAGGCTGAAACCTAGAGCAAATTCACTGTTTCACTGACATTGGAGCTACTGCCCACCATGCATGCTTATACTGTGCCTTTCGTTTCAGTGAATCCCAAAAGCAGCTAAGAACATTTATTAAAAGTCAACAGTAAACCCTAATATGACAGCTATCAAAGCCAAACAGCAAAATCCCAGCAGCACAGCTCAGCAGGCATTGAAAGGATACAAGAAAAACAACAGCAGGACATCATAAAAACTACCAAAGCAAGTTACGGCTGGCACCTGATGGTTATTATCCATTCGGCTGCAGCATTATCAATGTTTGCAGCAAATCAGGCAGATCTATTCTCAACTTCCAGATCAGCCTTCCCCAATTTGACACTCTCCACATGTGCTGAACAACTCTCATCATCCCCAGTTAGTATGGCAAATGTTGGCTAGGGATGATGAGGGTTTTATCAATTTTTTCATGCATAATCTGGGGAGGGGGAGAAGGGACATTAGAACAGATACCCTGTGGCTTGCTGGGGCAGTTGTATGCCCAATTGCTTAGCCCAAAACAGGAAAGACAACATGGGGACTTATTGCAAATTGAGTTGGATGAGTGTTTTATGAGTGTTCTTTAAAATGTAAAATGGCAAAATACTCACAATTGGAAATATTTCTTTTAAAATGGGTAACTGGATATTCGGAGTAGTTTTAAAAATAATCCCTAAAAGTTCTTTCTTTTTCTAGGGTTTCTGGTTTCTTTCTTGTTCTAAATTTGCTGCAATTTCCAATCTCTCTGCTTGGTTATTTTAATTTCCCACCATAATAGTTTCATCAGGGGGTCTTTTAGGTGTGTACAAGGACCATTATGCATACATCTCGGTCTCTTTGCTACTGCATTTCCACCTGGTTTTGAGTTTTATTGAGGACTTAATTTCTAATTTTAATTTAATGCCTTAATGGCATGAATTATAGGAGTTTTCTTCCTTCCTTGATTCTGGAATGGATTTGCTTGTTAAGATTTCTCTAATACTTCATTTATGCATTTATGCATTTGTGTGTCTGTCTGTCTGTCTGTCTGTCTGTCTGTCTGTCCGTCCATCATCTATTATTCCTGTTTCCTCTCTCTAGCTACAAAATGCACATTTTCCAATTACTTTTGATACCTAAGTACATTGGGTGTTTGATAATTTATAAAAGCAGCAGAGCTTGAAAGTAGTGAGTTACATGCAACATAGTTGGATCTGAAAAGTAATATAGTGAACAAGAAGAGAGCGACCCGGTTGGTGTAATGAATAACCCTTTCTCATTAATTTTCCAGGGTGTACAAGAGGTTTTCAAGTTTTATGACATCTTCTTATCAATCATAAATTTTGCTTTAAAAAAATCAACAACAGTGGAAGCCCCTGTGAACAGTACAACATCTCACAGAATGAGCTATAGTTTCAACTGCACAAGACGTAATTGCAATGGGTTACTTTTCAAACACTGTAAAGACTGGCAGAAACAAGTTACTTTCAAAAGTAATTTTTTTCAAGTTCTTTTTCAAGCCCTGAAAAAAGAGAAGTTCTAATAGAATAACCCAAGAACATGAAGAAACTGATTATACAAACCATGTCCTCAAAGTGCCAGTGCAACCCTGGGAAGATTCCTTATGGTATCGTGTGGATTCTTATCAAGGGATTTGGCTGAATAGTACATTTCTCATTACTTTCTCACAAATTGGGCCAAGGTTTAGCCTTTGTGGTATAAGAGAGCTATAAACATTACATTTTATAGACTTCATATCTGAAAGTGCTTCTAGAACATATTAAAGGGCTTCAGTCACAGCCTTATGCATCACATTCCACCATTAAGACCAGAAATTTGGGGGTAGGAGAAACAGTTGGGTGTCTAGCTTGTATTTAGAAAATGGCCCAGCTGATTTACTAGATTAGCAGTGCGAGTGATCAGTCTGAAGATGGTCTGTATTGATTCGGAGGTGTAATAACTTAAAAATTGTTTCCCTGTAAAAATCTGAAGAGTGACCTTCAGGTATCTGATAGGTATTTTTTTTAAAAAATTTTTTTACCCATATAGATTTTTCTAGGACCAGATTTGCCACCCTATTTTTCCACGTGTACAATATCTTTCAGCAAATGATTTGTTGTGTTAGGTCAGGAAGAAGCCTAATATGTGCATAACTTTAGTTGTATATAAGGTATTTAATATGCATTTCAGGACAATTTAGGCTGTGGGATTAATAATGCATGTTCTCTAAGTATTCAGTTGTGTGAGAAAGGCCAAAAAAAAATGAATATATAATGGAAGTGAGTATGGTTGGTTACCAGGGATGCATGGAAGATTTTGGAGAGTAGGACAAATCCACTACACCTCAGATTTCATAAGAAATCTGACTCCACCCCAACCTCAGAGGCTTCCAAATATATGGAGAGAGATTGACTGTTGTTAATTCATAAGATGATGTTCTTTGTGGGATTAAAGCTATTGTTGTCATCACTGATCAGTGTGCTGTAACCTGTGGTATTTCACAGAGCCTTTCCCTCACTTTTTAAACTGGGTACCCAATAGGAAAGGTGTCTCCCTTTGCATAATGTAATGTGCAAACCAATTTACATGAGTTTGGAGATTCCACCAATTTAAATTTACCCTAAACTATCTTAAAAAATTAGCTATGCACAACCTACTGAATGAAAGAGAGCAGTACAATCAATCTGTTATTTATTTATTTGTTTAATATCCCAGCTGTCTTCCATAACTTGGATTGAAAGTAGCTGTCAGCATGATTTCTAAAAGGAGAAATAGAAATGCAATGCTATGTTATTGAACCAGAATTAAACATGTTATAATATTATAATATAACATAACAGTTAAAAAAGCATAGCAGCAGCAACAACAAAGTAAGAGATGCAGCGTCCTTTCATTATATACCATCAGTTGCTGAAAGTCAGGGGCCTGCACAGGAATGTCTTCACTTGCCAGTGGAAAGACATAAAGATGGAAGGAACCTCGGGGAAGAAATCTGAGTATTAAATACTACTGTTGCTAGTCTGTCAGTTTCTGAAGTCTGCCCAATCAGCTCCTTCCAAAGGGCTAAGAAATCCCTGTTCAGAAGCTCAGCTGAGAAGCTCAAATTCAACAACATAGGCCATTTCCACACAGGGTAAGTAAAACGGTGCTGTGTGTCCTCCACGGAGGACGTCTGCACCTTGGAGTGGACTGGATCCGGACTACTTACCATAGATCTTCACCTCAGTCCGCTCCGGAACGACCCCAAGTGGTCCTCCAGCATGTTTTCGAAAGACCTGATTTTTCTGGTCTTTCAAAATGCTGGCACGTGCCATTGAGTGCCTGCTCTCCGGTGCAGATTCACAGGCTCGCACCAATGCGAGCCTGAGATCTGCGGAGGGTGGGCTTTAGGTTGGTGAGCTTCAGCGGTTGGTCAAGACCCAAGACCAACCGGAAGCCGCCATTTTGGACGCTGGAGCAGTGAGGATCTACAACCACGAACTGCTCTGCCTCACCCCGGACCGGACTGGACCGGGCCGCCAGAAGATCTGGTGAGTAGCGGCAGGGAGCGATTCCCTCGTTGTGTGCGGAAACGGCCATAGAAGGAGATTAAGTGGTTTAGAATCTATCCAGATTAGAACATGTTAAATTTAATTACTCTAGTCAGAACACAGGACACTATATTGCAGTTGATTAAATAAATTTAAAAAGAATGTTCATAACTCCTGGGATGTTTAAACTCATGAACATGTCCTAGAAGTGAGAGTGGTGATGTTCTTTCTTACATGATCTATAAGATCTAGTCTAAGAAGCTGCAGCTGAATCCAACTGAATTCTTTTTCCGTATTCACTTAACAAAAGGGGGACCTGTCATACCACATAATTATGGTGCAAGGGTTCAATTTTAACTGATATGGAAGCATCCTATAGAATCCTAGGATTTGGAGTTTAGGGAAGCGTATTAGGAATTCTCAGCCAGAGAGCTGTAGTGCCTCATTGAACTACAAATCCCAGGATTCCTTAGGATTTTGCCAGGACAGTTAAAGTGAAATCAAAGTGCTATAATTGTGTGAGATAGTAGGGCCCTAGTGTGGACTTGGCAGCATGGCCAGCTAGCTCTATTTAGAGATGGTATCTTACAGGATTTGTGAGTGAAACAGATACAAAGGTAAGAACTAATGATATCAGGCTCAAAGAAGCAAAGGTCAGTGGGTACTGTTCCCTCAGAGAGGAAGAAAAGAAAAAATATTGAAGTCTGGTGTAACAGTGGGCAAACCAAGATATGAAAGGGATCTCCTGTGATTTCCCTGCTGATTTAGAGCCTTCCATGACAATTAACTGTATTAACATTTGTTTCCACAGTCAGAATGGAACACTGACACAGAATCGGAAGACATGATAGTCTTTGGCTGAATGACAAACACAGAGGAGGTTGTTTGTGGTATAGAATCATACTATCACAGAGAAGAATAAGCAAAGTTACTATTAAGCCTTTGAAATCTGAGAATGACCTGTGGATAGATATTACTCTGTACAACTTAAAATGAGAGACAACATTATCTGGCCAGAGAAGGGCACCATTATCTCCATTATCTTCAGAACATTTTTCCTTTGGAAAATAGCCTATGTTTTCATCTCATTTGTAATACAGAAGATTCTGAAGTAACTCAAAGAGCAATTATCACTGCCTTGGTTAAGAATGGAGAACCTTAAATGTATTTTGATACAGTGACATGGGAAAATATTAATTTTGGTAACTTCTGGTTTTATCTATTACTCTTCATTCTATCAGGTGCTCTCCAGTTTTCATCTCTTCTTTATGTTTTCACAAAACTTCTTCCAACCAAAACTTGTTCAGGGTAGTCACATGCATGGTTGAAAGAGGACAAAAGAAGACACTATTTAGCATAAAATTTCTATATGCTTGTTTATTATACGTATGGATGCCCATTTAGAAATAATAAACCCATTACAAATATATCTCATCACTACGAGGAAAACTATGGGGAGGTGGGTTGTGAACTTGCTTGCTCTTTTGGCTGGACGAGGCATGATGGAGAGGCATGGGCTGAGGCATGATGGGAAGAGTGGGCATCCAGGGTACAAACCAGATCAAGGAAAGGAGAGGGAAGGGGGTGTGGGTAGGTGTGGTGGCCCTATACTTCCTCTCTTTCACTTAGCGCCTTCTGTGGGGCACCAGAATAGGGTTTGTGGTGCTGCGAAATTGGAGTGTGAGCTGTTCTTAGCTGGCCAGGCAGTGGCTGGAGGAGTGGGAGGAGGAGGACCAGAGGCAGGTTTTTAAAGGGCTAGATAGCCTGATTGGAGCTGCTGAGAGGGAAGGTTCTCCCTGAAAAGGGGATCTTGAGGAGAGGGGCAAGAGTTGGGGAAACTCACAGATAATCAAATCCATGAATGTTAAACCCTCAAATATGGAGAGCCAACTGTGTATGCCAATTCACATACCTATATGCCTACTGTATGCATAACCTATAAGCTTTGGGGTTATGGAATTCTAACACATAACATTTTTTCATTTTTAGGTACTATGTTTACTGAAACTAAATAGATTAAATATTAGTTTTTATGCATGGATATACAGCTAATCAAACCCTAGCTCTGCAGAAAAACACAAAATAGCAACACTATGTGTTATGCATAGTTACACTGTGGTAAAGAAAATTCTAAAAGAGGACATCAAGTATTTGTATGTGTACTGAATACTGTGTCCAGCTTTATTACTCACTGTGCACTGAAAACAGATTCTAAACACTATAAGATATAAGGCCAAAGCAAGATCAGCATTTAATGAAAAAATACAGAGGTTCTAGGTTATTTATTCTGGGAAGGAGCTGCATTGGCAAGGACTTGGTTGTGATGGATCTTATATTAATAAATCACCCTGTTTCTAGCACACTATGCAAAGACATGGGAACATTTGATTAAATTAAAGGGCAGTAAATTTAAAATGAAGTAAAAAAAAGAATAACACCTTAAGTTTCATATAGCAATGCCCCAGTACCTTTTCTTATGAGAGGTTGCCACTACCGTAGCTGTGATTTAAAGTTTGTAGGGAAAGAATCCAAGAATAATATGATAACAAGGTAGTAATGCAGTGCTTGATCTTTCTCTTCCACCTAGCTAAGTAAAAGAACCAGCAGTTTTATAAGAAGGATCAGGGGGCACATGACGTAAATGAACTATGTCTGAGATTCTGACAAGGCATAGTCAATCAGATCAGACACCACCACCAACAGGAGCAACATCAGAGTGTAGTCAAGATAGCAAAAGTTTAGGAGAGGCTGCAGCATTTTGCTTTTGTCTGAGCCTACTGGAAAGTGCAAGATTCTGCTCTCTCCTCTTCTATCTCCTCTGCTGAGTTAACTGAGTGCAAACTACTTTTGCATTTGGATTCAGTTTGCAGCAATTGAAGTGAGCTTGGGACAAAGTGGGAAAGTGGAAGCAGGAGAGAAAAACTGGGATGTTATAAAAGCAGTTGAAAAAGTAGAATGATAGAAGGTTAATCAGGGATTGTCCCTGCCAAATCAGGACAGTTGGAGGCTATGGGACTTTCTTCTCCTTCCTGCTCCCCCTGTAGCTGTTTCTCTATGTTGCTTGAAAATTCACCCACAAGGGTTTCTCAGTCCTTCACATCCAGTTTTGGTAGTACACTGATGGCTGCAATTAGGATGTGGATCATCCCTTCTCAGTTCCACTGGAATCAACTGTTTCACCAGGACAAGTCCATCTCTGGATTCTGACCACAAAAACTGAAAATAAAACCAATGCAAACAATATTCACTCAATATACACATTTTTTAAAAAACTCTCCCAAGAGGAATAAATTAATTGTACGTGTGGGTGACTGTTGGGGTCTAGGGACCACATTTCTCCTCCCAGGAGACCTTGGAGGATTCCACTGCACTGACATCCCACAAAAAAAATCCCCTTCTCCAATGCCCTCTGGGAGACATGGCAGCATTTTTGCCATATTTATTCCATCCTGTGATTTTAGGTGTAGGGAAAGTCTTTTTCCTATTACAGGAAGCATCCTGGTTCCAGTTTACTTCCTGTTTTTAAAACCTCTCCTGGGCCTAAAATAAGCCCAGGAGATATAACATATAGTAAAATTGTTCACCCCTCAGCACCAAAGGCATTTGGGTGCAAAAAAGAAAAAAAGAAAAAGAAAAAAAGAAGATTGAACATGGAAGTGCAATTTGATCACCAAATTACAGGGTGTTATCAATAGATACAAAATTGCTATGTAAAAATCATATCATGTAAAAACAGCTAGGAATAGAGAAATATTTTAACTTTTAAATTGGCACTCAAAACTGGGATATTGGCTGGATTAGAGGTGGGAATTGTACAGCCCTCCAGATGTTGCTGGATCTCCACTGCCAGCAGTTCTAGCCAGCAAGGGCAATGGTGAGGAACATAGGGAACTGCTGTTCAAGATCATCTATAGAGCTAAATGATTCCTCCCCCGGTACAGAATGGCTTACCTAGCTGGAGAAAAAAAAGTAATCTATTAGCTTACAACTTCATAAACTCCCTTCCCTCTCCCCAGATTGGAAGCATGTCTCTTTGGAAGATAGCTCAGGCTGCACCATGCTGCTCCTCCCCTTTTCCAGCTAATAAAACCCCACCCACTTTGCAGCACGGACATCACTATGTTTTACCATATCTGGTAATGTATAGGTATGAAACGCTTGCAGTTATTCTTTGATGCAGTCCTGCGATTGATACAGCTCAGCTTAAGACAAATGACTACATTATGTATTCAGAGAAAGACCTGATGCTCCAGGAAATGCAGAAGGCTTTGATATGTAAAAGCATTAGATGCTAAACCTCTACTTTGATGAATCCTACCCCCACTCACCCCAACCTCATAGTGAATAAGCAGCATGGCTTCAGAATGAAAGGATAATTGATGACAATATGCTCTGATTTCTTGAACAAACCAAAGCTCAACAATTCAACTGCCTTATTTAAAATCTGATGGTAATTTGAAGATGGAGATAAAACAGGCAATGGGCCAAAATATCCATTTGTGATGCCCCATGTACTTGCCTTGTCCAGTTACAGCAACAGTTATATCATTTTTTTTAAAAAAATCAAAATATTTAATGTGGTTGTTAAACTATTTTGCATGCACTTAACGAGGAAGTGCTGTGGTGTACATGAAAGATGATATAACAGGAAAAGCAACTTCAAGAGGAAATGTCAAGTGGTATTGTCTCATTATAACTGACAACAGATTTTAAAAGCTATTAGGAATTTTTTTTTTCAAAAGCAACAAGTCTCTTCTTTTAAACTTTGGTTCTGTTGATTAAACCAACATTATGAATAGAGCAATAATCAGCCTAGCCTCTAGCAAAGAACCTGTGACTATCATTAGAAACAGTCTTTCTTTTAACATGTCTTTCTTCTGGAAATGGTTGGTTTACCATTTTAATTATTTCTGGTTTGGGATATTCTTATATAATGCAATATTTATTAATTATCTTTGCCGCTCAGTTGTGGCCAGTGGTTTCCGAGTCAGGAGTATGGTGAATCCATTCTGGATTTTATTCCAGATTTGAAAGAAGTTGTCCAAGGGATTGAATTTCCTTTGGGGATAGCATTCAGCACTGTAGATAGCTCTTTTAAAGTCTGAGATAAAACACAGAGCAACTTCACTGGAGCGCTGATATGGAAGGCATGGGACACCACAGATCCCAGGATGATAAGCAACTTTAAAATTAACCGCCTGTCGAAACAATACAGTCAGGAATGAGGCAACATATTTTTGTAAGACTCAGAAAATGGAATAAAAGTATTTTTTGAAAACCACCAAGAGTCTGTCAAAACAATAGAGATTGTTGAAGCATTGTCAGTTGCTCTTCTGCTCTTCTCAAGACAGCCACTCCGTCCTATTGTCTCTTATGATGATCTCTCTTGAGAGTATTCCCTAATCACTGAAAATATTTTCTGCAGCCTATGAAAAAGGAACAAGTAGACAGATGTGCCGGGTTGAAGTTTCATTTTTGATTACAGTACATTAATAAACAACTGGTTAAGTCTAAGTCAGTGAGACCACTGCAAAAGCAAACCTTTGTCTGTGTCTGTGAAGCACCTGACCCAGGGGAAAGAAGAAAAAAAGAGAAAGAGAGAGAAATGACAAAAATATACGTATCAGGAAAAAAGTACACATACAGTCATCCCTCCACATTTGCTAGGGTTAGGGGCACAGGACCCCCGTGAAAGTGAAAAAAACATGAATAACTCTAGGCTCTCCCAAACCATATTTAACTCACAAAGAAAGTATGGCTACTCTATTCAACCCACTGTGGATTCTTTTGAGGCATCAGAGTGCCTTTATAAGGCAGAAGTGGGTGGCTGGTGGGGCTTACTGCTGCCCCACACCATTTTTAGTAGTGACTTACAAGCCCCATTCACAGTTTCTCAGTCTCAAGAGGCTTGCAGATTTTTAAACAGGCATCTGCAACTCTAGAAGGAACAAAGGCAAGAAGGATTACATCAGCTAGTGGAGGTAAAGCAGAAGAATAAGTTACCTGTTTTCAGTTTATCCACTGCTAATTAATGGTTCAGAATCTAATCCTTGTTTGATGGCATGAGATACTCTTCCTTGCTTGTGCGTGACTGTAGACTCCATGCTGTTGTGTAATTATGCACATAAAATCAGGGTGTGAATTCTATGTTTTTGGATGCTGTAGTTTGAAAAGCACACAGTCAGTATGGCTGGAGGAGAGCTTTCTCTCCCCAGGGAAGGGCTTTCTTTTGGTCTCACCACCATCACATGCTTGTCCTGTGAGACATGAGAGAGAGCCTTTTTGGTGGTTATTCCCAGGCTGTGGAATTTCTTCCCATGGGAAGCTACATTGGCACGCCATCTACTCTCCTTTCGTTGACAGGCAAAGGCCTTTTATTTGGACAGACATTTAGTGGTCAATTGGTTACAGGGAATAATTTTTATGGTGTGTGTGTGCTGTATACTTTCTTGTTATGTTTTTTAAATGATTTTACACTTTTAAATCTACTGGCATTTTAATATGACAGCTTAGTCCATTCTAGTTCAACTTTTTAATTTTTTTTAATTTTTACCTGTTTTAGTGTTTTTGTAAGCTACCATGGATCCCATGCCAGAAAAAGACAGGATATAAATAAAACAAAACAAAACAGGATAAGATAAAATAAAATAATGCAGATGTCTATTATCCAAAAGATGACCTTGTCAAAAAAAAAAAATTATCCTGCAAAATATAAACAGGAGTGCCATTGTTCAGCAGCCCAATCTGTGCCCTGCAGGAAATTACTGGTAAACTCCTGCAGCACACATCATTTGCCATAGTGTGAACTATGGCGCTAACCACTGGCTTAGTTTTGAGGTCAGGTTAAACCATTGTTTAGTATGATGTCAAATAGCCACACAGAAATGTGTGTGTTCCCCCTACTGCTTCTTCCTTCGGCACGGCTCTGAGAAGTTCAGAAACTTTCACTTCCAGTTTCAACTTGATAAACTGTGGCTAAACTTAACTAGAAGTTGTTTGAAACAAGCTAGTATCAAACCATGGATTCTAAAGCTGGTTTATTTGAACAAACTATGGTTAATATTAACCAAGTTTGAATGACATTTTTATTTGTGGTCAGAGGAGTAGAGAGAAAGGGTGGAAAGCATGAAGTTGAGGTTTGCTGTTGCTCATTTTGTTACACTGAACGGTGGTTTAGCCAGTTGCTTAAATATAGCTGTTATCTCAGAAAAATCTTATGCATGCCCTGCTGACCATGCATTAAACAAACAAACAAACAAACAAACAAACACTAAAAGTCATGAGAGAATTATGTGACACCTTTAACATTAACAGATTTATTATAGCATTCCATGCCATGGGTTTCTAGTTCTAGCCCAGATAGCTCCTAACACTGTGCAATGTCAAGTTATGATATATATCCATGAAATATATAGTTCAGTTGAAACATTACAGAGAACCTTTAGTATTTCTGCCTTCTTACTTATATTTAGATTTTATAGACCTAGAAAGTCTCTTGTTGACAGTCTGGAGAAATATTGGTTATTTGGTGATGTATAAACGTTGTCTTTTAATGGTAAAAGAGAATATTTGTCTTCCAGTGTTTCAAAAGTGTGAAACCCAGGCCTGTGAATCTTGGTGTGACTATTTAGAGAACTTAGGGTATGTTCATCTTGTTTATTTGTGTCCTATCTTAGTCCTGGTACAGCTGATAAATCAACAAAACAAATTGAATATCTCCCAGCTTGTTACTTACTTCCAGGCAGTAAGCAAGGAGTCATAAACAAAGCCCAGCAGGGTTACACAGCAAGGGAGTGTCCAAGGTCAATCCGAGCATTTGTCGAGGCCTCCAGCAAGGTAGTAGGTCAAATAAAATCTGACATCTCCTGGAGGGGAAGGATGCCAGCTAAATAGGTCCCGAGCCTAGCACAGTTGAGACTTGATTGATTGTTGTGGGTTATAAATCCTGAGAGAGCGACACTGGTTCTCTCTTTGCTGCCTGTGCTCTGTGAAGCTGGGTCGAGGTAAGTGTTCCTCTATATCTGAAGAGGCAGGACTCTCTGTTGGAGCTGGCACCATCCCCTGTTCTGTTTCCGGCACTGTAACCTCTCTCTGTACAGCGGGCCCTTGCATGCCTTCTGTTTCAGCCTCTGGCATGCCCTCTATTTCAGATTCTGAGTCAGACTCCATGCTCTGGAAGCAGGGCATAACACCTTGTTTTAAAAATGGATTGATCAATTTTATTCTTTAACTGTCAGTCTCATCTTTAGTTGCTGGGTGGCATACTTTGCTAACAAGGAGAGATGAAGTTGCATACAGGTTGAGGTGTCTCCTTTCTATAACATGCTTCTAGTTAACTCTGTGCAGTGATTCTGTTTCCAAGGCCCATAAACTTTTCAAGCAGTTAAAAGGTGGGATGGAATTTTTCAGCAACTACAAAATTCATGCAGGCATGCACTCATGCATGTGTGTGTGACAAGGATTCTGTGGCCTGACAAAATGAGGAGAGAGTGAACAGGGTGAAAGATGGAATGAGCATCAGGGTAGAGAGAGAGAAACACTAATGAAAAAGAAAATGAGGGGTGGGGGAGAAGGCAAAGAAGAGAGGAAAAGAAAAACAGATTTGTATCAGTTGGGACTAAGATGTTTCTCAGTTCTATAAAATGAGTACTTCTGCTAACTGATAATAAATAAATACAATTGTATGACCTGTAGGATCAGGGCAGTATGACTCTGAATTCTAGTTGCTGGGAAACAACCAGCAGGAGGATGTGAGGCTATTGTTCCTATGTCCTGCATGTGGCATCTGGCTGGTCATGGTAGGAAATGGGATGCTGGAGGTTTGCTCTAATCCAGAATGGTTCTTCTTATGTTCGGGTTAATACTACCTCACATCATGTTAAATGGAATGCCTTTTACATTAACACTTTCTAAACATTAAATAAAATATTTTAATTTTCTCCTAGTATAGGACCCCAAAGAGATTACAAACTGATTAAAACCAAATATAGTTAAAACAATAGTGAATACAAAGCAATTAAATTAACAACAACATTGAAAACATTAGTTTAAAACCATTAAAAAGGCAATTGCAGCATAATAGTGATAACAATACAAAACAGGCCAATTAAAAGTCTTTCTGCAATGTCTGGTTAACAGTGAAAGGCCTGGGTAAATAAGAAGGAAGGAAAGAGAACAGAAAGAGGTGAATTTAGCATCCTATGGAAGAGAATTCCATAGCTTGAGGGCAGCTGCCATGAAAGCTCTCTCCCATGTCTTTATCACCTGTCTTTGTCATGAGGGTGACAAACAGAGAAAGTTGCCCTGGAGGATCTTAAAACTCTGGCAGCTCATATTGGGAGATGTGGTCTTTCAGGCAGACTTAATCTAAAGCCATTTCCGCACTAGACGGTTATAATGCTATTATTCTACTTTCAACATCTTATGGAATCCTGAGGTTTGAAATTCAGGGATGGGTCTCAACCCCTCTCCCAAACTGCAAACCCCAGGATTCCATAGGATGTTGAAAGTGGAGTAATAGCTCTATAACAGTCTACTGCGGAAATGATCTAAGTCATATAGAGCTTTATAGGCCATAACTGTCAGAGTTCAACTCCCTGCCAATGCCTTTCTGCCAGCAAGGGAAGGAAGGCAATAGTACTTTCCCAAGAGGAGGAAGCACTGAGGGGGCTGTACAGTACAAACAATCAAGGAGAAACACTGAGCTGAGCCATAGACAAGGTCAAATCCAAAAGGTCCAGAATGCTGAAGGTCAGTCCAAAAGGGCAAGACAGCTGGAATACAAGAGTCATTGGAGTTTGAGTAGCGATTTGCTACAAGCAAACAGCAAGCCATGCCAACAGTCTTAAATGCTGAAAAAAACAGGTGTTACTCATAACTGTTCTGTTTACTCAATCTTGCCCAAATGGCTTCCCTTTGAGCTGCTCATTTCTGTCTCCTCTGTGATTGAGAGCTGGAGGGCAAAGGTGGATCTAATTCCTCTAAATCTTTGCTGGTCCCTTCTCCCACTGGCACCAGTTGCAACAACTCTGTCTCAGCTTGTCTTTCAGCTGATGGGGGATGTTTCCAAGATAGTTTGGTCTGTCACTGGCTCTGTTTCTGCACATCTGCTCATTGACTTCAGAGCCATCATCTATCACAATAACAAACACTTTGAATATTGCGACAGTTAAAAAAAAAGTATCCAGTGAAGCAGTTTGTCAACAGGGAAGGCATATGTTTTCTATAACCGGCCCGAGTCAGCAGTCTGACCACAGTGCTTTGGACCTTTTTCAGTTTCTGAATGTTTCCCAAAGACAGCCCCATGTATTACAGTAATCCAAACAGGATGTAATCAAGCCATGTGTCACCTCAGTCAGATCTGACATCTCCAGAAACAAATGTAGCTGGCATCTTGTGTAAAGGCACTCCTGCCCTCACTGAGATATTATCCTTTAGGCTCATGACAGAATTCAAGAGTACACCCAAGCTACACACCTGAGATTTCAAGGGAAATGCAAGCCCATCCACAACAAGCTATATGCCTGTTACCTGATTTGCCTTACGACTGACCACAAACACCTCTATCTTGTTAGGGTTAAGATTCAATTTGTTCACCCTCATCCAGTGCATTGCCACCAGCAGACATTGGTTTAGCACCCGAACAGCTTCCTTTGAATTAAACGCTGAGGAGAGATAGAGTTGAGTGTCACAGTAGAAATACCAAAGCCCCAAACTCTAGATAACTTCTCCCAGCAGTTTCATGCAGATGTTGAGTATCAGAGGGGATAAAACTGAGCCCTGACTTAAGCCATGTTGGTGTCACTCAGAAGTTCAGCAGCTATGAGCTATCCAGTGCTGCACCATCAACAAAGGGGGTGCACACACCAGGAATCCCCAGTCCAAGTAGCAAATTATCCTGTGACATGAGGCATTCTCCCCTTGCTCAGATCATGAGTATGTATGCACAAAGAATCAGCCCTCAGCACTGGATTAACAGAATCATCTTTGCTGTGTCTCCAGATTTTGAGACAAGAAAAACAGGCACAGCTGCAGGAAGAACATGAGGACAGATGGCAGAATTTCTGTGCCACTATCCTGAACCAGTGTTTCAGCAAGAGGGCAAGGCATGAATTACTTCACAACGTCAAACTGTGCATTCTTTCAAATGACGTCCTTTATTGTGTTCTGTATGACAGCAACACAACTGTTCTCAGAGTTCTGTCTTGGCTCCACTAAGCAAACTGCTGTATCCCCGAGACGAAAATGAAGAATTGTCCCTGTAGGTACCCATCATGCTGACTTCCTGCTGCTTCACTAATAGAGGCCTCTGAGTTTGCATGTGCTCCTGCTGCTGCTGAGACTGCCACACAATGCATCCCTTGAAGAGAACTTTAGAACTTACATCATCTGCTTCAGTTTTTAGTTTGAGAAGGATCTGAGGGATATGGAGGAAGGGCAGAACTTTCTCATATAACCCCTGCAGATGATTTTATTTCATCTCTGCATCCTGCCCCAACCTAACCATCTTTTTTAATACGAAGTCCTCTGCCATCTTTTCCCTTTTTCTGTTAAAATGGCACAGTGCTGGTGATGTTACATTACGGAACACGTATCGTGCTTTCTTCAAGTTTCCAGTTTATGTTGTAATGAAAGTGCTTGCAAGGGTTCCTTAGCACAGAACATCTTTTTAAATGATGCTTTGAAACTGGGGAGCTAATTGTATCGCCTTGGACATTTCCACCTTATATACTTTCCTGTGATACTAGAATCACCACTGCAACAGCTACAGCAATCAGGGCCAGCCCAGGACACTTTGCTGCCTGTGGTGAAACAGCAGTTACAACTGTTTGGTCCCTTTTCGTAATCCTGCTGGGTGCAGTTACTTCATGCTGCCTATGGTAGCAGTACCATCTCCATGCATATGCTGCAGTGTTCAGAAGGATATAAAATGTGCTTCCAATGTTATTCAAAAGCTTGATGTATATACCTGCTTGATTTTCTCATAATTCCCTCCCTAAACTGCAAACCCCAGGATTCCATAGGATGTTGAAAGTGGAATAATAGCGCTATAACAACCTAGAATGCAAAAGCCCTTAAGGATGCAGGAACCAACCCAAATAATCCACTATAGGCCACTGTATGCTCAGCTGTCACAAAAAGCTGGCTGGCTGGCTGACTGCTGGGGAAAAAACAGAAAACCAGGTGACAAAGATGGAATGGAATATTGTGGAGGAGAGTATGACTGACTGGAACAGTGAACTGGAGCACTTCCCCTCATTACAATATTTTGTTGCAGTACCCACCCATCATTTAATTTTCTGCATGCTGAAATGGGAAAGATGCTAAAATATATTTGTCAATAAGCATATTTCCTGGAAAAGAGAACACTGTCAAGGATACTAAATGAAAGAGATGGCTAACACACAAAATATAAGTCATGTTTATTTCATAATATTTATTTGTAACAAAGAATGTTTCAAAGAAAGGAGTCTGAAAAACTGTGCTTTAGCCTGTACGGAGCTTAGAGAACTGAAGGACCTCTGATTTACACCTTTTAAACTAGGGGTGGGCAAAGGGCAGCCCTTCAGAATTTATTGGACTACAACTCCCATTATTCTGCATTAGTGGCTAGGCTGGCTATTGCTGATAGGAGTTGTATGCAGGCTGACAGCTTCTGGAGGGCTGGAGTTTGCTTATCTGTTTTAAAAACTGTGCTTAATGTTTCAAGTGTAAAATGTGCCTTCCCATAGGAAAGGGTGTAACTTTTGAAGAGCAGGCACACACCTCTTCATACACAGGAGACCCCTGTGTCAAAATAGAAATGCCATAAGCAGAGCTGATGAAAGCATGTTCAGGCCCCGGTGAAACATTTCTATAAGCAGGTGACTGCCAGTGGGTGACCGTGGAACAGCCACTAGGTCAGGTAAATGCTTCTAGGTCAGAGTGGTGGCTTTGGGGAGGAATAAGGAGGGAAGGGCTACAAGGAAGAGGCACTTTTCCTGTTCTCTCCCTCCCTGACTTCCTGCAGGCTAGGAAGAAGAGACTCCAGAGACTTGCTGCCTGGAGGGTCTGCTAGTGGATGCACTCATCAGGTGGCTTTTTGGTGCTGAGGGTGGTGATGAGGAAACAGAGGAGGTCTCTGAGGCACCATGGAGCCTGGCTTGGCTGGAGAGAGGAGAAGTTTCCTCTTTTGCTCTGACTACCAGGTTGCTTCACTTAGTGGCTGTAGGAATGACCCCCCCCCCAAAGTGTCTGGCTTCTTTTTTTTTGGCCTGCCCAAAGGCCATTTTGAGCCATTCTCGGTTTTTGCAGGGGGTAGGGATTTCATCAATTTTACAATGAATGTCAAAACCGATTAACAAGTTATGATACAAGCAGGAAAGATAACTCAGTGTGTAACATAGACAGGTCTCAGGCTTCTTTTTTGACTGCCATGGAAGGCACCTGATTGGCGCGGCTGCTCTATAGAGAAAAAGAAAGTTGAGAAATGTTACAGAAAGCTGAAAACAAAGCCCTTACCACCTCCTCTTTGGATTAATGCAAGGAATTATAAGCAGGATCTGTTTTCAAGCTCACTTTGTAGTAGTGATGGGGCTTAATTTTGAAAGCCTTACACACCTTGCCAACCAGATGATTGTTGTTGTCACTGATTGTATTACAGTCCCTCTGGGCTTAGTGTTAAAAAAATGGTATGCCATAAAACACCACAAAACATTTTAAAAGCAGTATCATCATAGTTAATTAAAAATAAAACAAATAGAAATCAATAGCAGCAGATACAAATGAAACAAGAGGAAAATGGCCTAAATCCACTTTGCAAGTTCCCCTCAGAGCAGACTCCCTGAAACAACTGCTGAATGATAAAGCAACACTTAGATCCTTATCACACAATGCTCTTCGCCCAGTACAATTGCATTGTCTATAAAAATTTTATTTAATTGGGATTGTTCTTCTTCCTTGCTCACCTTCAGAACCATCCTGGAATTACAGTGTCCAACTGTATCTCACACAGCATTTTGGACTGCTCACCTACAACCTCCCCCAAGGCATTATCCCTGCTTCTTTTCATTGTTTGGTACATGTGTACACACACATACAGATGCTACCCTCCCCCTGACAGATATAAATGAAAACAGTCTTATCTTTAAAAAGGCCTTTTATATCTTGGGGGGAAGAATTCCTGATTGAGGATTGATCAGAGTTCTCAGACTTAACAAATTGCTGGCAGAGGAAGGTGAATAGCTCCTAATCTATCTATTTGATCTATCCCTGGCTTTCATGTGGCAGCAGTTGGAATGTCTGAAGAAACAGCAAATAAGAGGCAGAGCTTTTTAAAATAGTAAGCCTTTCCTCTTAAATTTCCATGTGCATGTCCGTGGCCCTTTTTGCATGGTGTTTTCAAATTGCATTAGCCATGCTTCGCTCCCCCTTGAGAAGCTGCCTTACCGCATGATGTTTTCGCAAAACAGGTGCTTTCCCGGCTGCAGGCGGCACTAATCCTGCTTTTTTCCATTTTTGGGAGAAACTCCAAAATAACTAGCCTTTCTCAAAGCAATCATGGGAGCTGTGGCCATGCGAAGCCTCCATCCAACATCCTTCTGGGAATGACCCAGGAGTGGGTGGGGTGTGGGCAGTCCCTGCCTGTCCCTCATTCAGCAACTCCCAGGGGAAGCTCTGCCCAGCAGCAGGCCAGCCGCTGCCCTCGTCATACACTGCAGGACATATCATCCAGGAAGGCCACTTGGGGGCTGACATCGCCGTCTACACCTCCAATGCCATCAGCCCCCAGGATCCGGCTTTTTTTTTTTAGAAAATTTTTTTTAGAATTTTTTTTTTTTAGAAAAATTCAGCGCCCCAGTTAGCATAGTACCATGTTAGCATGGTAGTCGGCAAAGAACAAAACAAAACACCGACCAATCGGGGCGATGGGACAGGGATGGGACAGGACCTGGGAATGGCCTGGGACTCCGAGCTGCGGAACAGGCACCAGGTGCAATCTGGTGCTGTCTCGTGAATGTCCAGGGGGGACATTCACAAGACCTTGAGGTCCTGCAGCAGTAGTCCTCCACCAGTACCTGTGCCTATGTGAAAAGGTGGCAGATATTAGCTCAAAAAAGGAGGCCTGCAAGATGTGGAGTAACCTTACGAGATCTTGAATACCTATATATACCAGTACTAGTGTAAGGAGACCAGTTAGAGATTCAAAGAATATATTTAGAATGTTTTATTAGAAAATTAATCAATCAAGCACACAAGATTCAAGCAGTCTCACAATCACACAAGGCTAACTGAAGAAAAAGGAAAGAAAGTTTGGATAGCAAGAATTCTATTGCAAGCCAATGGTTAAACAGTTAGAAACAGCAAGAGACAAGCTAAGGAAAGAAGTGGAAGCTACTGCACATAATTGTGATTATTTTTGTAGTTGCTTTGTTGTACCTTGCTGATTTTAAAAACAATATATACCATCCTTTTACAAAACAAATCTAATACTTTTTAAAATTGCAAGTTAAACAATAACTGGTTATTGATTTCACTTCTTTTCATAAACTTACTGATCTCTACTTCTCTGCATAAACTTGAATTTTGGGACATGATCACCACACAGGAGTATAATCTGCTTGTACCACACATCTTCATCACTTGTGAGTATTATTTGTTTATTATTTGTCAAACACCAACAGCTGTTCAGCCTGTAATAGTCCTACTGAGGAAATATTGAGCTGCTTGTTCATTCAGGATTAGGAAAGGTTCTGTTAGAACCTTTAATACTTACCTTTAACAACATCAACAGAGGTTCTACCAGAATTGCATTATTTTGATACAATAGGATATTTTGGGTTTTAGAACTAGTTGGGAAACAATGAATCAATTGAAAATTACTGAAGGAGGGTAGAAAATAATTTGTATAAACAATTGATCTATCACAGTTCCCAAAAAGACTTGTTAAATCTATGGAGTATTCTTCAAATGTTGTTTAGGATTCTATATTATAGTCATCAGATGGCTATCAGATTAAAGAATATTGCTAAAACTAAAGTAGCTGGTGTTGTGTTTTTTTTAAATTGTGAGAATATGGGATGTACATGAATAGAAATGACCAAACGTCTATTACATCATTCTATTTTCAATGAAGGATAGCCAGATGTCTTGAACTGGAGATGCTTATTTCCTGTTTTGTCCTTGACATCTAATGATAAGAAATAAACTACTTCTGAATGTGCAGGTTCTATATTTAGCTATCATGGCTGCTAATAGCCATTAAGATCTATGTTCCATGATTTAACTCTAATCCTCTTTCAAAGACATTTAGGTTGGAGACTGCCACACATCTTGTGGCAATTTCATAAGTTAAGTATATGTGACATATGGGGGGAAATAGTTACTTGTTGTACTAAAACCAAGGTCAATTTCATTGGATAAAGCCAAAATTCTGATTTTTGGAAAGAGAATAGAACTGTTCACCCTGATTATGTTAGTAACATGATGCTGTACTTTCTCTCAGTGTACCATAATCTTGTTCATATGGAGTGGTTAGAATTGTGCTGCATTCTACATGTGGGTGTGCCATAGATTTATATAATGGTATTATAAGATTTGTTTTATGTTAAATCCCTTTCCCAGTAATTCCCAACACTGAATTTCCCTTTTAAAGTGACATATTGTACTGAGCTGTAAGTGTTCTACTCTTTCCTGAATACTAACAAACAGCTTTTTTCTCTGGTCAGTATATATGTGCTTTTAAAATATTACTTTTTTGCTCATTTGGCTTGCAGACAATTACATAGCTGAGGAGTTGCTCCCATATTTTCCGTTATACTGTAAAATCAACTCAGAACATTCTTTTTATAATCTACCAAGTCCATATTGCAAGGGCATTGTGAAAGCCATTCTTGAAGCTAGGTCCTCAGTTGTGGCTCTCTCTGAAATGGGTGAGCAACCTGTAGCCCTCCAGATATGGTTGCACTATGGCTTCCATTATTTTTCACCAATTGTTGTGCTGGTTAGTGCTGATGGAAGTTGCACTCTAACAACATCTGGAGGTTAGCTGATAGTTAAGGCTCAATTTGTGCATGTACTGGCACTATTTGCTTTCTCTGAGTGAATGAGCACCACTCATAAGCATTGTATTTGAAGTAGTTTCAGGCAATAAGAAAGTGACGTATCTCTTGCAGATATATTTGTTATGGGCCATTCATGTATGCTAGCAATTACTATAATCATTACATGAAGAACCTGTAAGTGTGAACATTTCCTGAACAACATAATGTGACTCTAGCGATTATGGGTTAGTCAAAAACAGTCACTACAGAGGACAGCATAGAGTAAGTCCAGTTCATAATAACAGGCTGTTTTATATTTTCATCAATATATTATGCAATTGGCTTATTTTAAGAGTGTGCCTGAAGTCTGTTGGAAAAGGTAGAATTAATCACTTCTGAATTAGCTACAGAAAATTGTATCAAACCTTGGTCCATCTTGCCTGGTTATTCTTGCCCACCTGACCAGCATCAAAAAGCTTCCTAAGCACTACGTTACAAAGTAAGTGGGAAAATTAGTTTTATAAAGACTTGTTCTCTTAGCCCCCTTAGCTAACTTTGATATTTATTTTTTCACAGGCACAGTTAGGCTTGATGTTTCATGGTCACCAGATATGTTACGAATGTCCAACTCTTCTTTGAATCTCAGTTTCCTGAACTCTGAGACATTTTTTTGGTAATGTCTACCACACAGTATACATGCTTTATGATCAGTCTCTTCCTCTTATCAGTGTTGAATTTGTCAATTTTCAATTTCACTGGAATGTTCTCATGTTCTTCTGCTGAAAGATAGGAAGAATTGTTCCCCTTGTCTTTAGAATGAATTGTTATTTTACATATGCATTCAATTTCCCCCTCTGTTATGTCTCAGTTGTTAATAGGCTGCTAAATTCTCCCTGTGATTTTTTGGGGGGATAGCGTCAATACTTTTTACTGACCTTTGGTTCTTTTAACAAACCAGGAAAAATATTTCTTTCTAGAAGAAATATATTTTTTCAAAAGTACTGTTTATTATCTTCCAATGCAAGCCTATGCTTGAGTTACTGCTGGTGGATGAGAATAGGGTTGCTACTAAATTGCTGTATCACAGAAGAACACAAAACTATGTTAGCACAGTTGATTTATGACAGTCCAGTGATACCATGACTGTCAAAGGGGGAAACTGATAGGAGAAATTGGCAGGTTTTGAAGGCATGATAGGCATGCAGAAAGTAGTCAAAACTGTATGCTCCCCCATAAACCCCACCCCCAGCATTTCATTGGGCTTACTCTAGCAATTTATTTTTGTTGTGTGCCTTTCTGAGTCATGGTGACTCTAAGGCCATTTCCACACGAGAGAGGAGGAGCGGTTCACTGTATGTCAAGAGCGGTGTTTTTATACTCCGATTCAGAAACTGAATTTAGAAATTCAGAAATTCAGAAACTGTGCTGTCTGTACTCTTCCCATTTACATCATACTATTGCAGAGAATAGCGGTTGCTGAATCCACAACAGCAAGTCCCTGGCCAATCCCATTCGCCTCCCTCACCCTGCCCCACCATTGCTGATTGGTCTGTTTTTTAACACACACACACACACATTTTAAACACATTTCTGTGTTGCTACATTTGTGCATAGGAATTTATGTTGATACGTGGAAAAAACCACCTTTTAACAGTCCATTGCTAGATCCACTCTCTTCTCGCTGTCCGTTTAACACAAGAAGACAATAGTGATGGCAGTCTGTCCTTTGATGGGCGGAGAGAGATAGGGACAGAAATCACGGAAGGGACAGCCTGGGAATGCCCATAGCTGGCCACTTGTGAGATGTGAATTGATGCTACGCTTCTGCGTGTAGGAAGAACCTGTTTGGGAGATTTACATCAGAGTTTTTCCGGTTTTCACATACATCAGTTTTGCATCGCAGTGAACTGTTCTAGGAGCTCAAAACGTGCAGAACCATGAGGAAAACTACAAAGCTAAAACAGTTCAATGTGCAGATGAGAGGGTAAGAATTTGATGCTGCTACGATGTATCAACCTCGTGTGGAAATGGCCTCAGATGAACCTATCATGGGTTTTTCATGGTAAGATTTGTTCAGAGTGGATTTGCTTTTGCTTCTGCCTTCTTCTGAGGCTAAGAGAGTGCCCGAGGTCACGCAGTGAGTTTCAATGGCCAAGCCAGAATTCGAACCCTGATCATCTCCTCATTTTGAAAGAACACATTTCAGTATTTAGTTCTCGAGTAAGGAACTCAATATTGAGGGTTTTTTTTAAAAAAATGTGTCGCTCATTCTACCTCTTCTTTGCATCTTACAGCAAGCCACACATTTCCTTCAGTAGGAGATTGAAATTATTTTCCAAACACCATATATGGAACACAGATTTCTGTTACCTAGAAGTATCAGGGATGAAGAAAAAAACCCTATACAGACATTGTAAAGAGAGAAGAGGTAGGCCAAGACTATGAATGAGGAAGGTGGTAGTAAAAAGCCCAGAAGGTTGTATATTGTAAGGGTAGGTTATTGCGGCTTTTTTTGTATGTCAATTGTTATGAAAGCAGACCATATTTTTATTTCGTAGAAATATAGAAGGGCAGGATTTTGGAAACACCACAGGCAATCACATGAAACTAAACTGAAATTGAACTGAACAGAATATAGGAGATGGTAAACTATTTCATATTTGTTGAAAGGCTGTTCATTCCAATTGTATAGCTATAGGAATGCCTAAAAAGCCCAAAAGCATCAGATTCTATCTGGTCTGGGAAGCTTAGCAGGGTTAGCACTGGTTAGCATTTGGATGGGAGACTGCCAAAGGATACCAGGTGTTGTAGCCTATATTTCAGAAGAAGGAATTAGCAAAGCAACCTCTAAGTATTTCCAGCCTAACAAAACCCTATGAAATTTATAGGGTCACCATAATTCGACAGGTGACTTGAAGACACATACAAACCACGCACCAGTTACAGTCATGTCATCCTATGCAACATATATGCTTCACTGATTTGGGGATACTATATCTCAAGCTTACTCAGTTTCTGTCAATATTTAAAATCAAATAGGCCTCTGCTTGTAATAATTGTGCAATTCAATGGCTGTATTTTAACAGTAATTATTTTATGTATTCTTCTGCACTTTTACTTTATTACCATAACGATACTAGTGATTTTTCTGCTTACGCTTTCTTAACATTTTAAAGTGTTTATTCTCTTCCACCTGCAGCTTAGTAAACATTTTTTTTCACTGAACCTGCAAAAATAACACAGCATGCATTTTTGTATGGCCTGAATCTGTAAAATAATTGATTGGTCAAACCATCTGGATTTATGCTCATAAAACATTTTAAAAATCATTAGATGTTTTCTAATGATTCTGATCTTAACTTCACTGTGTTTGCTGGTCCAGTTATTTATTTTATAGTAACAAGATAAAATAACATGAAAACATTATCATATTATATCATGTTTTCAGTTTCCCCCCCCTATGAGGCAGTTTGAAAAATAAGGAAAACTTCTAGCCTGGATGTTCTTAAAACATACTGCTTCTTAATTCTTTTCCTCTACAGCAAATATAGGAAGCATAGGTAGGTATCATAATCCCATAAGCTATTTGAGAATTCTTTTATATGAATTGTTTAAAACACTGTGATTCATAACTGTCAATAAATGTGGAAAAAAGCTTGTGCTGGAAAATATGATAATAGGACTACAGCTTGGCTCTAGTGTCTTGAAGAGTAAGGACTGCATGGAACTGGCTTTGAAACTTTCCCCAAATGACTTCAAGTTTCACACATCTTCTCCTTCTTGGGTTATATTTCAAGATCCCGAGTGGGTAGAGCCACTTTGTTTCCACTCCCACAACTATGTAATTCTTCTTAAATATCTTTTGCTTAATATTGTACTCCATCTGAATAAGTGGATTGAAATCCATGAAAAATCATGCTAATCATGCTAAAATAAATAAAACATCTCAAAGGTACTGCTAGATTCTTCCTATCCTAACCCCTTCTAAAACAGTTAATTAGTAATGCATCAGGATTGTAAGTAATGCCTTTTTTTAAAGGGACGGTAACAGGGAAAGAAAGAGCAAATGTTACTCAGCTCCAGCCAGACCAACAGGACCTATCTGTTCGGTGGATGGAGAGAAACTGAAGAGATGGTAGCCTGGCAGCCTTGGTCACGTGCAGAATGAAGGAGGGGGTAGCGGTAGCGTTCCTGCCAAGCCACTCAGCTTTGGAACATTCTGACAGGGCTTCTGCACAGGCGCTAAGAACCCATTGTGTGAGGTACAAAGACTACGAAGAAAAAAAAATAGTAATGCATCAGGATTGTTAAGTACCCCACTTTTTTGTGGTTCCCTTCTATTTTACATGACATTTAGATACACGGCAAATTACTGCAGGGTCTGGTGCAAGGACAGTAATTGTGCAATCCTATCGATGTTGTTGAACTGAAGTTTCCATCACTATTAGCCAGTATACCCAATGGTGATGTATGCTGGGAGTTGCAGCTTAACAACATCATGAGAGTCTCACAATTCTATCCCTAATCTACTGCAAAGACAATGGATTAAACAAGTTTCCTAAATGCATACATCAATCTGGGCTTTTATCAAAAGGAATTAGGTACAGTGAAATCTCACTGTTTCAAATTTCTTGTAGCTACTCAGATATGTAAAGGAGACCTGGTAAACCAATAAAAGAAGCATAGGAGCCTCTGTATCATCTTTTAACCTTACATCCTGCCTGTCTCTCTTTGACCATGGGTATTATACAGATTTGTATACCATAATCACATTAGATAATGCAACATACTGTTTAGATATGAATATTTGAAGTTGCCTTAAACAGGTCTATCTGGCCCATTGATTTTCAATTGTTGGTCCTCCAGATGTTTTGGATTTTAGTTCTAGGAACCCCTGAAATTAGCCATCCTGGTTGGGACTTCTGGGAATTGAATATATGGAGGACCACAAACTTCTCCCACAACAAGGGAGACTTTCTGGGATTCTGGTTGTTGGAATGTTCTACACAACTTAGGGTGATTAGGAGGAGTGATGCTGTTCAGGAGACATGGTCTGAACTACAAGTTTTCAGGCATTGCATACTGGATACTACTTACATATCCTGGTGAATAGTACTTGAGTACCACCCTGACACTAAAGGAGGGGAGCTTGCCTGCTTGCTGCTTCTCTGCTTCACCAGGAAGCCTCCTGGAACCATCTGTGAATGCTTGCTTGGTATCTCTTCACAGGATGAAGGCCCAGCCAGAACCACCATTCATGTCCAGATGAACTTGTTACTTCTGTGAGTTGGGTGAATATAAGCTAGGCTCTGGTGGGGGATAGGCCCACTGCCAATTGGGGTTATCACCAAAGAGGCAACACCAAAAGAAGGTGTTTGAGGGAACATGAGGGCAAGGGACTGTCTCACACTGGTTAGAAAAGGAGAGGAATGTTAATACCTGCCTGCCAGGATAAGGGCCTATTTATAATTTTATAATTATTTGTTAGCAAAAATGAAGGCATTGTCTGCTGACTTATGTTCTGTCGAAAAAAGAAAGGGATAAGATGGGATTCATGGAGCAGCCGTTCCAGTGGTATAAGGCACAGAAGATATGGTAAGAGAGAAATGGTATGTGGTCATGGAAGAACCCAAACTAGAGTGTTGGTTGCTCCTAAACTGTCCTCTATTCTAAATTACCTGGGTAGCAGCAGCAAAAGTTCCCTTCAGCTGAAAATGCTGCTGCTCGATTCCACTTCTGTGAATGGGAAGACAACTGCCATTCAGGACTCGATCCTGGATTACTATGCTGACCTGGCCTGTATTACAGAGATTGATTGGATGAGGTTGGGAGTCTTTATCTCTCTTAGCTTTGCCCACTAGCTTTCTCTGTGCAGCGGCAGATGTGACTTGTGGGGTTGGGAGGTGGAATTACAGTAGTCTATCATGATTCCATCTTCCTGATGAGGTGCCCCATCCCACAGACTGCAGGATTTGAGTGTGTATATTTAAAGTTGGGTGGCCAGGACAGACTAATGATTCTGTTGGTGTACCCAGCACTGTGCTGCTCAACAGTCTCCCTTCCTGAGCTAGTCAGGATGGTCGCAAGGTTGATGTTGGAGTCCTTTTGGCTTGTGATGCAAGAGGAATCCATGCTGAGACTGCCCTTTCAGGAGTGGCTCAGAACTTTTTGTGCTCCATGACAACCATGGGTCTGTCCCAAGTGCTATCTAGCCCTATTCATGCTTCTGGGCACACTCTGGACCTTGTCTTCTGTGCTGGGTGGGATGATGGTGATCTGAGAGTAGAGGGTTTTTCTATAGTTCTGTTGTCATGGACAGACCACTACCTGGTCAGGTTTAGACTCACTGGGACTCACAGCCTCTTCAGGGGTGGGGGACCAATTAGGATGATTTGCTGTAGGAAGGTTACAGATCCAGACGGATTCCTGATGGCTCTTGGGGAGTTTGCTGTTGCTTTGGCAGGTGGTTCTATCAAAGCCCTCATTGACCTCTGGAATAAGGAAATGGACACAATCACTCCTGAGTGTCCCCCTCTCACCAAATAGTTCTAAAACAGTCCCCTGGTTCTCAAGGGAGCTGTCAGCTGAGTGAGACAGATACTAGGGTGACACTGACAGAAAACATGGAGTGAATCTGATTGAATATGGGCTAGAGTCTATTTGAAGACCTATTCCATGGAAATACAGGAATCAGAAGTCTTTTTTCTCTGTAACCATTTTGTCTGCAAAGAGCTGTCTAGCAGAGCTATTTCAAGTCATCAGGGGCCTTTTATACCTCGACTCACAAAAGCAGAATATAGCTACTTGATAGCCTGCTGTTAACAATCTGCTAAGCACTTTGCAGATAATGTTGCTCACATTCATTCTGACTTGGATGCTACAATTAATACAGAATCTGTGGATGTAACCTCAGCTATGTGAATGTACAGTTTTCAACTTGTGCAACCTGAAGATGTGGACAGGATCCTTGGAGAAGTGAGAGCTACCACATGCATGCTAGATTCTTGCCCTTCCTGACATCAAAAAGGCCAGAGGACAACTGGCTAGATGGGTAATGGAAGTGTTCAATGCCTCTCTCCAGCAAGGCATGGTCTCAACCTGCCTTAAGGAAGCAGTTACTAAAAGGCCTTCCTGGATGCTACACTATGTGGTAATTATCATTCATTGTCCAATACCTCATTTTGGGGCAATGTTCTGGAGCATGTTGTGGCCTCTCAGCTCCAGTGATTTCTAGATGAGAATGCTGGCTTCAGGCTTGTTATGGAATGGAAACAACTTTGGTTGTCTTGGTGCATGACCTACAGTGCAAATGAGATAAGGCAGTGTGTCCCTGTTGGTTCTGCTGGACCTCTCTCAGTGGCATTTGACACCATCAACTGTTATATCCTTCTGGACTACCTCACTGGGATGAGACTTGGAGGCACTGTTTTGCAGTGGCTCTATTCCTTCCAAGAGGGGTGAACCCAGAAGGTGGTGCTGGGAGACTCCTGTTTGATTCCTTGGCCATTGGCCTGTGGGGGACTCTATTTTGTCCCCCATGCTATTTGCTGGGAGAAATTGTCAAGAGTTTTGAGGTCAGGTGTCACCAGTACGCTGATGATACCCAGTTCTATTACTCCTTTTCACCTAATTCCAAGGAAGCTGTTCCTTTGCCCTGGTGTCTATTATCATTAATGGACTGGATGAGGGCCAATAAACTGAAGCTTAATCCCATCAAGACAGAGATCACTTGAAAGGCAGATCAGGGAATAGGAATCCAACCTATCTTGGATGGACTTACACTCTGAAGATGCAAGCCTGCAGCTTGGGTATACTCCTGGATTCAGCCCTGATCTTGGATGCTCAGGTTTCTTTGGTGGCCAGGAGTGCATTTGCATGGTTAAAGGTAGTGCACCAGTGGTGACACATGCCTTAGTTAAATCACAGTGGGATTACTGTAATGCACTTTATGTGGGGCTCCCTTTGAAAAGTGTTTGGAAATATGAACTGGCCTGAAGAGCTGCAGCCAGATTGCTAATAGATACTGGTTACAGGGAGCACACAACTACTTTGTTGCAACAACTCTGCTGGCTGCTAGTGTTTCTAGGCACAATTCAAAGTGCTAGTTTTGATCTATAAAGCCTTATATGGCTCAGGCTCAGCCTATTTAAAGGATTCTATCTTCCACATAAACCTGCACGAGCTTTAAGATCTGCAGGGGAGACACTTCTCTCTACCCCACCACCTTCATGGGCATGGTTGGTGGAAACATGGGAGAAGGCCTTCTCTGTGGCTGCTCCCAAACTTTGGAACTCCCTCCCTCGGGAAGTTAGGAAGGGTCCTTCTGTTCTCTCCTTTTGGCCCAGGTCAGACCTTTCTTTTCCAATAGCCTTTGGAAACTGATTTTAACAAAAAGGGGATTTTATGTCGCTGTATTGGTTTTTATCTGTTTTAAAGTAAAATTTTAACCAATTTTCATTCTATTATTTAATGCTGTTTAATTTTTATCTTAATATTATATATTTTAAACTATATAAATTTTATTGCAGTCTCTGTTTTATAAGCCACCTTGAATCCCAACCTGAGAGAAAGGACAGATATAAATAAGGCTATGGATGGATAGCATATGCATTGTGTAGAAATGTGTTAGCCTGTATACCCAGCTTAAACTTTCCTTGCGAACCGTTGAAAGGAATAGGAAACACAGCTACTTTTGCTCGTGATAAACAAGTGACCTACTCCACTCTGCTTCATTCACTATTCCAATATCCAAACAGAGATAAGAGAGGAACTATCAGTGGGCGGAATGAAAACTGAGGCCACGATATAGAATGCCCGAGGGACAGCACAGCACTGTTTCTTCCAGCAACTGGGGGGTAGGTGGGTGGCTAGTTACCCAATATGTTTGCTGTAACTGCTGCCTATTCATTCCTGTCCCCAAATCTCTTGTCCCTTCATTAGCAATAGTTCAAGGTGCTCAGAAGTATATAGATGTGACCTAATAATTGCATGTAAAGGAACTCTATGGGTTGGATCCCAACTACTTAAGTCACTGAAAATCAGTGGGAGCCAACTTAACTGTGACTAGGATATGTCCAATAATTTTGGTCGGTCTCTTCCAAGTATAACTAAGTCAACATCTTACTCTTTTCTTGGGAATTCTTCAAGCAGGTTTCTGTTAAAGCACATCTTTTCTTGCTGACTGAAAAGAACAGGAAAATAAAGCTACATACATGGAGTCACTAGGTTGTGGTCTGTTATCTCACACACAAAATTACCATAGATGCTAATAGCTGCATCAAAATGGGAAAACTGTATTTCAGTTAAATAAACTAAGTGGATCATCAGTCTACTCAACATGTAGTATAACTAGGCATTGTACAGAAGATAAAACTGATACAAGTTTGCCAACAGGACTACGATTTAATAACAGAATTAGAAAGGACAGCGGGAAAAAATAAAATTTGAAATCTATTATTAGGTAAACAAAAGCTGAAGAATGAACCATGAAATTTCATTACCAATTATTTTATATTCTATGTATATATTTTTTCATTATTACCCATTATGATGGCTTGTGTTTTTTTCCCTCGACTTCTCATTTTTTACTGGAACATAAATTTCACTATAATATGGAAAATAAGATGCATCTGTCACATGTAATGAGAAGAATATTTAAGAGAAGTATCTACATAACAGTGGAAAACACAGACAAAGAGTGTGACTTGTACAACTTTCAAGTAATAGCTACAGAATTTTCAAATATTGGAGTTTCTTCATTAGGAGATGTAAGCCATGATTTCTTTGGCTTGGGATCAGGGAGTCTGTGGTCTTCCAGATGTTAACATCTAATATGACCAATACTCAGCAGCAAAGAGGGCTGCACGTTTTCCAATCCTACCTTAGACCAAATTACAAGTAGAATCATATCTATCACTTTTCCTGACAACTAGCTGTAATTTTTCAAAGTTCATTTCTATTCAACATGAGAGCATCAATTAATGGTTTAATTAGACAGTGTATTGACCAAGTTGAGCTCACCTGTTACAAATAATATCTGAGTCCTTTCCTAAAGGGTATGCCATTTCCCCATTGTGTGGGTTTAAAATGGAAAGTGGGAATATTCTCAGTAGCACCACTCAACAGTTGTCTTCTCACCTCTCTGTTACAAATTTTACTTGGCCAACACAATGTTATCAGTATGAATGAATTTCAGAATGTTGCTGTTCATTTTGAACCTAACTTAGTTGAAAAAAAAATCTATAAAGCTGCAAAACATAATTTCTTCACTAAAAACAAGACCCATCAATACAGATTCTAAAAGATCCTGGGTGGGGATTTGAACTCTGGCCTCCTGAAGTTCTAGTCCAACACTCAGTCCAATATGCCACATTAACTCACCAACTCAAAACAAACAACATAATGACAAAATGAATGTATGGTGTATTACGTTTGAAACCTAGATTTGTAACTTCTAAGTACTGAAACGGTCATTTCAATATTTATGTTGCATTAATTTGTGCAAAGCCTTTTTTCCACACAATTATTTTCATTCATTTTTCTGCATATTTGTTGCTGTTGTCGTCATCATTTATATCCTGCCTATTCCCCAAAATGAGGACACAAAGGAAACTCAAGTTTAACATGAGAATTCCTTTTTATTTTAAACCCTGCAGCCCAAAATATGGAAAGCAGGACATGCTCCATTAGTTGTGCTGAGAGACTAGCTGGATTCAATTCCCTTCTCTCCAACAGTTTCCATTCAATTTGGTCATTATACATTTTTCACAACTGTGTTCCCCCTCACACACCTGCTCATCCCAATGCTTTTTCCTTCTGTCATATCTTTCAGGCTGTAAGTCTCATGGATGAGATTTGCTATGGATCTTATGTAAGCTGCAATCTTTTTATTTATTTATAAATATGTCTGGGCTATAAAAGGGAATAATTATCATCGAAATGTTAAATACTACAACTAGCTATTTTACAAGAAGCCACACAGCAAAGAAGCAAGTTCTAAAATATTCCCTGTAGCACAAGTAAGTCCTACTTAAAATGTAGAAAAAATGCTGAGTTAGTTATAATTAAGATCCTTTGTCTTTTTAGAATCTGTTACTGGCTGTCAGGTGTCCAAGTCCTATACAAGCAATCACATTACTTTTCATTTAAAAATAAAATCCAGAGACAGTTGCCACCTCATCTACAGGTTGCCATGACATCCTCCAACCTGATAGCTCATACTTGGGCACAATGAATTATTTGTTTTGTGGAAATCTCAAAATGCCATCAGAATATAATCTCTCAAATCACATATACAGTGAAAAAGCCACACTTGGAGAACAGCAATAATTGGAGTGTGCTTGACAAATTGAATCTCTGAAAATGCTGGAAGTAGTTTTCCATCTTTATAAATTAATTGGGACAGTATCAATAGAAACTTGTCAAGTATTCTGATCAGCCATGTGAATCTCTAACTTGAATAACCCTCAGTCACATGCAGTGCACTCTTGTGTCTACCCAGAAAGTCTGCTGATACTAATAGGATTTGTTCCTAGGTGTGTACAGAATTGCAGCCATGATAAAAAGGGACTATCACATAAAAAGTTTAAATAATTTAGGTGTGGATGAATACATACAAATGGCCAGCTGAGTTCTATGTAGAATACGCTATCAATATCATACACATTTCATATCATAAATTGATCCCACAGCTATCTAATGAGCAAACCAGCATTCACACTTCCAGTTGGGCAAATTTCTTTTTCCCAAAATAACAAGCCTGAAGGCATTTTCATAGCATATAGTATACCACAGGGCTATATTTTTCTCTCTGTAAGACAGGGAAGACAGAAGAACACTATGGGATGTCATTGCTTCTGCCAATATTCTTTTCACAGGATGTTTTGTATTGGCAACAACTTCTGCAGACAAACTTTTAGTCACATTTGTGGAAGAAGGTGATTGGTTAGTACCTTCCCTTCAAAACTATGTTAATGGAAGAATCCTCTATTGTTTTGTGTGTGTGTTGGGGGCAAGACTGTGTTTTGCTTCACCTTCTTCTCTTAGCAGCACTGTAGCTGTACTTCCTCTCTGCTGGATGTCTGGCTTGCATGTAGAATTAGAACATGCAGGACCTACAGCTGACGCAGTTTCCAGAACAGAATGTTATCACTACTTACAAACAGGTTACCCGTGCAGTTTTTACTCAAGATGTGCCAGCTGTAGTAGAATAGGATTAGGCACAAGCTTAATCAGATCTCAGAGGGCTATTGAGAGCATACTTGGCTGCAGAAGAACCAAAATGGATGAAGGAGGAGTGGGAAAAGGGAATTACAAATCAAGTATAGGGTAGATCCACAATGCCAGAACAGTTAACCGAGAGTTGTCCAAGTAATTTCCAACATCTTTAGACTTGGTACAGTCTAGCTTAGCTTCAGCAGACCAAATTTTGGCTCAACTCACTCTTTGCCAGTTGGTACAGCACTCTAAAGGCCTAGTTTAAATGCAGCCCTGGGACTGTGCACAACCATATTTATGCCCAATAGCAACAACTGTTTCTTTCCTGGAAATTCTCCAGGGACTGGTTGATGGATTATGGACTGGCACCAGCTCTCTTTCAGAAGAACAGGTGCGCCTTAAAATGATTTCTGCAAGCTTTCAGTAGCCTAAGAATACTGAATACAGTATATTCCACATTTCTGCACCCTCTCCCCCCTGAACTCACTGCCAATCTTCCTCTTTTACTGGAGGGACCCAGGCTTACTTTCTGAAATACAAATATCTATCCTTCAGTGAACAAAACAGCTTTTGCATTTTAAGTACGCACCATAAGCAGTCAGATTCTTAGCACACAAAGAGGCCCACATGTGCCATGTGCATAATTGGGAAGCCACACAAATGCAATCCTATAATTCACCCGAAGAGACACCACACCTGTCAACGGGCAAGCAAGTTCCTATGAAGGAGGAGTTAGGACCCCCCTGCAGGAATTTCACCACTTCTGAAAAAGCCCCTGGATTTTCGATGGCACGCTTGTTACCAAAGCAGCGGCAAAGAGATGCCTCCCACAATCTAGAGATTTTGGCCATTTCCGCACTAGACCGTTATAGTGCTATTATTCCATAAAGTGCCCCTCCCTAAACGGCAAACCCCAGGATTCCATAGGATGTTGAAAGTGGAATAATAGCACTACAACGGTCTTGGGCGGAAATGGCCTACGTGATGTCACAGGGGCTCTCCAGGCAGGGTGTGTGTTTGTGTATGTAAAAGGTCCCTCCCTCCTCCCCTCCTCACGGTGTGAGAGAAGCCGCCCCCCGCCCCGCTTTCCTCGGATGCCTCAGAATCCCTTCACAGCTCCTGTCACAAGGCCGCTGGCTTCGAGGCCAGTCTCCGAGTCTCTCACAGCGGCAGCCGCGGCCCCTTCCGCTGTCCCGAAAGGGGCGAAACACCGTGAGAACGAGGCCCAGGTCCGGCCCCGCGAGAAGACGGAAGGCGGGAGCGAGGAGGCCGCCTTTCTCTCAGGGACACCGGCAACTCCTGCTCCCGCCGCCGCCGCCGCCGCAGCAGCAGGAAGGCGAGGCGTTGCCAGGCCGGCCTACCGGGTTCGTTCGCTCTCGTCGCTCGTCCCGCCGTTGCTGCCGGACGGCGACGGCGACGGCAGCGGCGGCAAGGTCACGACGGCAGCGCCGGGGTCAGAGGGTAAAGGTCGCTCCCCCAGCATCCTCCGTGCGGGGTGCTCAGCCATCTTGGATCCTCGGGACAAGAAAATTCATGCGGTGAGTTCGGCCCATATTCTTCCCCCGCCGCCGCCGCCGCCGCCGCCTCCTCCTGTGCTGCGGCCCGGCCGAGCATCTCCCCAGGGAGTCCGCGGAGACCGGGTGGAGGCGTTCCTCCGGCTCCGGCCCGGGGGGAGGTTGCGCGGGCCGAGCTCGTCCCGCTCGGTTTCCGCTTGCTTTTGTCTCTCTGAGGGAGAGAAGGGGGAGGAGGAAGAAGAGATGTGTGAGGGGAAGAGGAGGAAGGCGGCTCCGCGGCGGCGCAGCGCCTGAGACCGGAGCGCGGGAGCCCCGAGGCCGAGCCCCTGTGCCAGTCTTCCCCCGGTGCCCAGGGCGAGCGGGGAAAGGCCTCGCCGCGGGAGGCGGCTCACGAAGGAGGCCCTGCTCCGGTCACACGGCCGCGGGCCGCTCTCCCTGGCCCCGCAGCTCCCCCTTTCCCGCCGCCGGCCCGTCCTCATCGACTTTTGCCCGCGGTCCCCGGCCGGGCTGTCGCTTGGCCTAGTTGCGGCTGTTGTTACCCTTTATGCCGCTGGAGTGCGAGCGCTGGTCAGGGCCCGCATCCGAGCGCCGCGGCTCTTCCAACGTCCCCCCCCCCCCCCAACGAGTGGCTGGAAATCCGGGTAAGGGTCTAGAGGAATAGGATGTGCCCTCTTCACGTGCACACGGGAGGGGGGTTCTTCTCAGGTGGGGTGGCGTTGGTCTTTGCGGCCTGTTTATGGGAGCCTCCAACGAGGAAGGCCCGGGAGAGAGTGGGTCTCCTTTCTTTGCTCGTGGCCTGCGGTGGAGGAGAGGATGCCTTCGCCGCAGTCTTGCGAACAAACACAACTGCACAGAGTTCCCTTCCGGCCTCCGACCGTGGTTGCGGAACGAAACTTCGGAGCGAGCGATTGTGCGGTCTCCGGAACGAGGTCTTGGCGTGGATGGGTTTGTTGTTGTTTTGAGAGCACTCGCTCTGTTGTGCGCACCGCAGCTGGCCGGCGATGAGCTGATAGCGGGGTGTCTGTGCGTAGTGAAATTTTGCTTGCTTGGCGGACTATGGAGGGAAACGCAAGAGGATCCTTTGTTTGCGTTGGAGTTGCGTGTAGTAACGCAAGGGCCTCGTCACATTTTAGGGATCGACAGTCAGATATTGGTGCTACTTTGGTGACTTGGCTCATCAAGGCACAAACTTTTGCTTGCGTCGAAGTTCTTTTGTCTGTCTTATGTTTTACTAAGTGTAAAGATGATGCCTTGTACAGTATGCACTACGACTTTATGTACGATTTTATGTTCATCGCAGTGTAGTCCTAGTAGAACACAGGATCTATACTGGAGTTTTTTCCAGCTGGTCCTGTTCTTTAAAACGATGTTGTGAGGGATAATTCCAGCTTACCTGTGTTTCCGTGGTCTTAATTCTTAGATCTTAAACTATTGGTGCATAGTTTACATTAGTTTACTAAACAGCCCAGGTGCTTGCTGGCTTAGTTGCAGTGCAACCTACTCTTGTACAGATATGGATACAATTACTTTACAAAAGCAGCCTGTAAGCTCCTGACACATGTCTATGAGTGTGTTGGACATTTCTTCTAGGAACTGGATATACTGTATTTCAGTCATCTTGCAGTGTAATTAATATTGAGTGTGAAATACTTTGAACTTTTCAAGTCTTTAGCAAAATATGGGGAAAAAGGAGCTGAAGTCAGGCTTCACTTTCCACTTCTAACCAGCTTGCCTCCCCCCATCAGTCTTAAGTTTGCATAAAAATACTTCCAAAAGGTGCTGGGAGAAAAATGATCTGAACCCAACTTCCATAGTTATAAAAACTCTACAGTCTATTATTTGGGAAAAGAGAGCAACAGAGATTCGTACTGCTAGTAGAGGAATTTGAAATTACTCTTTCAGTTTGAAAATTTGTTGAGTATATGCAGGGAATCCTTTTCACTTTGCTACTTTAAAGAAAAATCTACCTTTGGAAGAAGTTATATATACTTTCTGTTTTTCAAGCCGCAGTATTAAGGGAAAGGATAAATGAGTAATAACAATGGCTACTGCCTTCTCATGTGAACTAAAAATTAAGATGGGATGTTTTGTATTAGCATTAGTTGTTGACTTCTCATGTGAACTGAAAATTAAGATGGGATGTTTTGTATTAGCATTAGTTGTTTTTGTCAGAAATTCATCTTGGGGTCTGCCTAGTTTCTACAGAAATTAAGTCCTGCATGTTGAGGCCTAGATATTGATCAGATAACTTTTGATAAAATTGTTAAAGAAAGGGGATATTTCACATGAGATCTATTACTTCAGATAGTAGTTAAACGGTTGTCGGGATACTCGATTAGTCCTTACATACTTAAGTTACACTTTTACTGAAATACTCTTGAGTATTCATGTAACTGAAGCTAAGGTTTTTTTTTAATGTCTCTAAATATTCTTGTATTCTACATTTTGATTTTCAGTAGTGAGGCTTGTGGGTTGAGTCAGTCTGCACAACATTTTGAACTCCTTCACTAACTATAATCTGTAGTGTTAAATTAACTAAAGGTTAGCTGGAGTATGTGGTAGCTATTTTAGAGTGCTAAAGCCAGTACTCAAAATTGCATGATCTAAGGTCAGTGTTCAAGGAAAGACTTTTGGTTTTGTTGAGGCTCTTGCTGGTGGAAGGTGGAGTGATTTTCACAGATTTCCTGTACAGTCCCCTGTGCATTTCCCCAGTGGAAGTCTACACTTGTTTATTCAAAAATAACTCTTTTTGTATATAGTAGAGGTAGTTTCTACAAAAATGTATGTAGAATTGAGCAGGTTCCTTAAGTGGTTCCCTCCCTCAGTACTATATAGTGTGCTTCCAACATATCTTAAATGAGATGTCCCCACTCAAAGTAAAGGTAGCTATATTTGCCAAAAGATAAGTGCTAAAATCCATATTAGCACAGTACCATTATTAGATCAACTCAGAGGTTGCAAGCCACTGTTCTTCAGAACTCTTCATACAACTGGATTGTATTCAAAGCAAAGATGATGAGGAAGGAGAAGAATGATGGTTGTTCAAGCTGTGGCATGTGCATCTGATTACAGTCTTCAGACTGAAAGTTGAAGAAGTCTGTAAATATTCAACTCAGGCTCTACCTGCTTCAGCATACATCTGGGGTATTTGTAAAAATCTGTGGGAAGGAGAAACAGACAACAGTAGTAGATTCTATATTTAAAAAATTTTTTTTGATGGTTTTCTCAATCATTAAGCAAAACCACAGGTTCCTTGTTTGGTAGAAACAGATACAGAGATGCAGCTGTTTTTGTAGTGACAAATTTAAAGATAATTTCAGTTGGTGTGTTAAGTAATCTAGATGTCCTGTTGAATTCAGTGAAACTTACAGTGTATTGAGTAAACATGAGTACATTGTATTTTTACAAAAGTATCTGAAATATAATTATTGCTATTTTTTAAAAGATACTTTAGAATAGGATTCTCAAATATTCTGCTTTGGGACCAGCACACTCTCACTGACTGTATTGCTGTAATGTTAGTCTGTGACTCTTGGTTTAATAAACTACAATGTGTTAATGCCAGTAGACACACAGCCCATTTGCTCTTCTCTTTGCTTGACATGGGGATCCTGGATTAAGTGTGACCAGGCATACCAATCAAATAACAAATCCAAGATTAAACCTGGTTTATGATTCTGGCTTGTTTGACTGCATTTAATAATAAATCCAGATTCAGATGTTACACACAGAACTCTTTCCTGGTTTGCCTCCTTGGGGAAAAAAGAGAGAGAGAGAGAATGATAACATAGTAGTTGATTAAGCTATATGGAAAGTTTGTCTCTCTCTCTCTCTCTCTCTCTCTGTGTGTGTGTAGAAAACTGGTTGTAGTAGTTCACAGCTAATGTAGCAGTTAATTTTTCTTTTCTTTAAAATTAAAGGCACTTGTAGCAGCTTAAACCATAAGACACAGTGGTTGTTTATACTGTAATAGTATCTAATAATATATGTATTATACTGTAAGTGATCTAGTGTTGGCAGTCGGGGTAAATCAGTTTACACTGACTGACATCTGCTTCCCAGAACATGCTTGTACAAATCTACTGTATAATCATCAAGTATCATGAGTTACAAGTGATTCTGCATGCTACTGCTTACATGGTTGTTCTTTTTTACTCCTTTTTTTGGACAGTAGGTAATGTCTTACTCTTTAAATTTGTCATATCTCAGTACACTTTCTGATACACTAGATATGTGTCATGAAACTGAAGGAGATAAAGCAGCTTATAGACTGAAACCTCAGAGAATGGGGAAATATTATCAGAATTACAAAGAACAGGTTGGTTAATTGAGGATGACTATATTCTAACTGCTTCTACAAAGTAGCACAGCCTCAGAATGTACTAATTTGTGTTTGTACAAAGCATTGCATTCCTATATGTAAAATGGTGGCAATGGGTGCATGTCTGTGTGTATGCCACTACCATTAGGTTTTATAGGATGCAAGCATTTGTGTTTCTTTCTTTTTTTTACACAGGGATTCCTGGAATGGAACCCCCACATATATGGAGGGCCCACTGAACTTGAATATGTACTCAAATGCCTCATTTTTATTGTTGTAGCTGAGATTATGAAATTCTGTGGTGACTCAGTCTTGTGCTGGTTTAAAAAAGACATCCAAAGTTTTGCATGGAAGCTGTTCTGTCCAAGATTTCATGTAAGGAACAGTTGCTTATTTGCTTCAAAGTAATGCGTACTTTACTGCACAAGTGGTAACCTCTGTAGTGGATCCTAATATTTCCATAACTCTGACATCTTCTGGAGTGACCGTTCTCTGTGTCCCACCACCTCCTCGAGCTTGTTGAGAGGAAAAAAGGTAGAGCCTTCTTAGTGACTCCTTCCAGGCTTGGGAACTCCTTTCTAGGGAGGCCAGGATGACTCCGTCCCTGCTCTCTTTCCACCAGCAAGTTAAAACAGTCTTGTTCTGTCAGGTTTTTAGAAACTGAATAAGATGGGCTTTTAATGATGTGCTGTATGGCTTTATGGTTTATATAGATGGATTTTAAAGTTTTTAGCTTATAAATTATTTTTCTTGTAAATAACTTCTGTATTTGTAATTTTGTTGAAGTCTCTATAGTTTTTTAAATCTGTACTGTTTTAAAATACATTGCTAGCTGCGTTGAGTCCCAGTATTGGGAGAAATGCAGGATATAAATGAATATATTAATGACAATTCAAATCTTGTATTTTCTGTTCCACTAACATTTTGTGTGGTATCATTTTTAGTATATTAAGTATTGGAAATTAAAGGGCTTGAAAAGCTGTTCTTCCAGATTCAGTAACTTTGGTTATTTAAAAAACATCTTTGGAAGTTGTTCTTTTGAATGAAACAAGCTACTCACTTCAAAAACAAAATCTGGGGTGTTTATTTTAGTGTTCATAATCAGGATCTAATTATTTAAAGAATGCATACCCCATCTTTACATAAAACTGCAAGATAGCAGTTGTTATGGGACAGACTTTCTGATCCGAAAAACTGAGACTTAGCTTCGTGAATTGTTCCTTTTCAGTACTTTTGTTCTTATGGAGGAGTAATTTAGTGGCTGGAATTCCTTATATAACATATGGACTAGAATTCCTGTTCACAGTGTTTTAATATATGTATATCATTTTAAAGAATCAATGGAACTTGTTTTACAGGTTGTCCTGTTATAGCAGAGAGTACAATTGATACATACAAATACTAAAACGTTCTCTTGAGCTAAAATATTTCAAAGGTAGAACCTATTTCTAGGATTGGCAACTTTTTTTAAAAAAACCCATATCTGTGCCTTTGGTATACAAGAATCAGCAGGGAAGCTTTTTGCACTGTGGAAATAAGTACTATTACCTTATGATGTCTGCTCATGAGATTGTTGTTAGAAGGTGCAGGAAAGAAAGATTACCTGTTGTGCGTGGTCTAGATTATTTCTGTACAAGAGAGAAAGTTCACATTGATGAAGATGATACTTTTATGATACACACAATCTTGAAATTGCACTGTGAAATTGCACAAGAATAAAGACAAATTGGAATATAAAAGAATGGCAAATAGTAGCTAGTAACATTTAGAGATTATTGTTCTTAGTGGTGGAAAGCTTTGGGCCAAGTGACAGTTAAATATACTTGTTTCCACTGAAATGTTTAATCAGACATTGTGTGTTTAGATCTCATTAATATAATTAATTTCTTATCTGTACCATTTTCTATTACTGAGGTTATAACATGGGGTATAGTGGCACCTGAAAGGCTTTTATCTCTAGTTTAGTCTGTTTCAAACACTGTTGAGCACATTTAAGTTTGTGTAGTTCAGTGATAAAATTTCATGCATTTTCCTTAGCTCTCACACTGGAATCTTAAGCATGTTTACACATTTAAATATGTCTAACTTTAGTGGTTCTGTGCCCCCAGTTTCTCTAAAAATGTAAATCATTATGTATGTGGGGATGATTAATGGAGTCTTATAGTATCAGCTATGCTTCTCATCAAATTTGTGGGATATCACAAACTAAATAGTGGCACAGTTAACAAAAGCAACCTGCATCTGATGAAGTAGGCTGTTGTCCCTGCCAATAAAGCTTGCTAGTCTTTAAAGAATCTTTGTGGTAATATTAGTTAAAATTGTATACACCTAAAACTGTGTTAGAGACTCAGTGTTGTGTGGTGTTTTGAGTGTTGGACTGTGACTCTGGAGACCAGGATTTGAATCTTCACTTGGCCATGGAAATCCATTAGGTGATCTTAGGTGAACTCTCTCTCAGCCTCAGAGGAAAGCCATGGCAAGCCCCTTCTGAACAAATTCTGCCAAGAACACCCCAGAGTTGGGTAGGCTTAAGGTCACCCTAAGTCAGAAGCAGCTTGCAGGCACACAACAACAAATACTATTTTAGATGCTATGCTATGCTATGCTATTTATTTGTAGCCAGTGGTCTTAGGACATTAGATATGTGAGAAGTAAGGGCAAATCTTTTCTTGCATTTTTTTTCTATGTCTGAAGTAGAAGAGTAGAGAAGCATTTCTGAACACTTTTTGAACAATGTGAGATAGATAATCTTTTACATTGCTAGTTTGCATTCCTGCAACTTTCTTACCAAGGCAGTTACGAAATGTAAGTGATGATACGTTTGATACTGCATCTGACTGCATAAATAAGCAAGCAACACTCTTGGAACATTATGCAAAGAAAACACTTTCTAACATTACAGAGACTATTCATCTTTGGGTGTTTAGTGCCCCAGTGCCATCTAGGAATCTCTCCAGAATCTTGCTGCTGCAACATGGTGGCAAGGCACTTGTAAAGCAGTGTGTAGATGCCTCTTGCTTTTTACTTGACTCATTATCTTGCATCTTCTGTGTCAAAGAAATGGAATCTGAAAATACAAAGCACAAACTAGTATTTGTTTAAACTTAGTTTTCTGAAGGCTGTGAAAGCTCATAGTGAAGTTCAGAACTGAAAGCTAAGGATACTCATTCTGATTAGAAAAGTTTGATTATTAAAACCATATTATGATGCTTGCTGTGCATTATGTATTACAGCAATAACTGTATAACAGTGTTTTTTTTTTTTACTATTTTTACAGAGAGTAACAGAAGCCTAATCCACTGCTAGTCCCAACTAGACTGTGCTGATTAAATCAAGGGAAGCTTAATGGGACACTGTTTATATGAGTTTCATTTATTTACTGTAGCTGGGACCTTGAATTGAAGTCCAAATTCCCATTGACTAACCATTGGATCTAGGTCTGAATACACAAAATTATTACAATTAATTCCATTTTTATCTCCCTCTTATATGAGATCTGCCTAAAAAATGTTGAATTCTACATGTGGTTTCTAAGTGACTTTCCCTTTCCTTATTTCTTTGGGGGGTTAATTTCATTTTCCTAGTTGCAGAGTTTAATATATATTTATGCAACATGGGTGTACAACAGCCTGTGGCCCCATTTTTAATAGTACTAAATATGTTATTATTATTTGAGTTAAGTTAAGGTAGTCGTACTATTATAAAAATACCAAGCCAGTCCAAAGTTTATGTATATAATTCATTAGATCCAGATGTAGTGATGCTTATGGTAGAATTGTTAAAATCAATGGGATGTAAGTTAGTACTAATGAAGTCTGGATCTAATTCAGTACATTTCACATTCTTAAAGTACTAAAATACTTTAGAACACTTTGGTGTGGCCCCTTTCTACTGTGTTCCTCTGGAGGGATGTTTAGAAATAGGAGGTACCTTTTAGGTTCCTGAACATATTTGCTTAAATTTTACCATTAGTAAAATAGTACTTCATTAATGACTTCATTAAATTCTTTACCTGAAATAAGCATTTAGATTAGTTAGAACAGTCACTTCATATTTGCTGTAGGGAGATCAGTTATTTCAGTTTGCTTGTTATTTGCAGACCATCGCATTTCTTAGCTTATGGCCTTGTGGGTGTGGTAAGATTCATGAGAGGGTTCAGAATTCAAATTCAGCTTCTGCACTTAAGTACGATTGCATTTACTGCAGTCAAGAAAACACATGTGCAGGTGAGGGGAAAAGAGGATTGCAGGTGAGTGTGTAAGTCTGTTAGTTTGTAGTTTGACCAAATTAATCGATCTTTGCCATATACTAGGGTTTGTGGGGTGCATGGGAAGAATTTATCCAAATATCGCTTTACTTCACATCTTATTTCCCCAAACTGGAGTTGGTTAAAAACTTAGAAACTAAAACCAGCAGTGACTTCAGTCACTTCTGTGTCAGAAACTTGGCCAGTTTTCAACTGCAGAGGTGCAGGGGCAAGATTTGAGCTTGTTGCAGTTGCCATGCCACTATACATAGCTGTCAGGGTACTTCCAGATGAGTCCAAACTACTGGTGTATTAATTCTGTTTTCATAAAACAAATGTTTATGTTTTCCTCTCATGAGAGAGTTTCTTTTCAGATATTTTAACTCTTTTCAGAGTTATTGGGAATTCCAAAAACATGTGGGCTATTTCTGGACATGGAAAACATAAGTATTATATAGTTTGTTTTATTCTCAGTCAGCAGTGCCCCACATTGATCTGTGTACTGTGAACCCACTGGGCCTATACTCTCCCATGTTAATCCCCAGTAACTCTTTTTTCTTCTCCGGTGAGATGAAGCTTCATTTGTCTGCTTTTCTTGGCTTTGCCACAGAATTCCTATGGAATGCTTTTGTGTCACAAAAGCCACTTAGCAAACCTTGGGACATCTGGAGTGCTTTAGGATAGCATTGTCCCAGCTGCTCAGCTCTGGGGGTTTAAAACTTAATTTTTTTATTTTTTGCTGTTATAGAAAATACACCCTTTAGGAAGAGGCAGATTTGTCTTGTCAGTTTAGTCCTCCAATGTACCATGCCTCTGCTTGTCATTTTAGCATCTGATTTTCCTCACTTGATCACGTTTTAAAGTCCTTACATTCATTTATACTTGCATTTCCATTCATTTGTGCTTGCATTGGAGAATTGAAAGATATCTCTGTTTCTTTAACTATCTTCTTTTATCTTCATACCAGACACCAGCTAATTGTATAGGCCTATATGTGATATTTGTTCTGTGAAAGACCCATTGAGTTCAGTGGGCCCAGACAAGTATGCGTGGGATTTTAGTCTCAAAATATCTGAATCAGTAGTTCTGGTCCTGGGACCCCAGTTTAAATAACTGGAACTGCAGAAATGTTTTTAGAGAAAATAACAGTGTAGAGCTGCCTTAGACAACTTTGCAGATGCTGTTACAGCTCCCTTCATTCTGTAGAATTGGCGATGATCTCATCATTTGCAATATTGGAGCCCTTCCTACACCTTTGCATTGTTTCATGCTCTTTCTTCAAGGCAGGGGGAGAAGGAGCCTAAGGCACTAACAGAACACATCTAACTTCTTCAGGCAACAGGGGAAATCCATAAGATATAAATCTTGTTCCGTTAGCTGGTGCAAAACAGTTGCTTTCAGAGACAATCTGGGAAATTGGTTTGGGAGAATATGGGTTAGGTCTTATTGTCCATCAGAACATGAAAAAAGTAGGACATTGCTTAGGTATTTTGAGATGTGTAAATATTATTTACAAACTGTGATTTCAGAATCCATGCATTTGAAACCTGAAAGCAGTATGTCTGATGCTTATTGTATCGTTTGCATAGACACTGGGTAATCTTGTACTAAAAGTGCCAATGAAAAAGGTTGCAATTCTTTTTGAAAGGTTTGGTGTTGTAAGAAACTTTGTAAAAAGATCTGCCTTATCCTATTTTATTTATAAAATATGTATGTCAGATTTAAAGTGTTTTTAACTTTGATATGCATATAACTTGGATTTTTTTTTAAAAAATGCTGTGTTTATTATAGAACGGCTTTATTAAAGGGTTTCCCAACTGGTAAAAGGCATGACACTAATTTGTCTGTTGAGAATTGTTTTGTAAAACTCCTATTGACAGGATTGCTAGGAGCATAACTCCTCTGTGTTAACTTTTGTCTTTTTTCCACTGTATACAGTGGACCCTTGCTATAGGCAGGGGTTCAGTTCCAGGACCCCCGGCAAGTAACAAATAATTGCATCCCATATTATTAAATGGCAGCAATGTGTACATGGATGTTTCAGTGCTCCTCACTTACACAGAATTTGAAGAATGCATATACAGGGAGTCCACTGTACTTCCTTGCTCGTTTTAATGAACTATATAATACATTCAGAAAACCCTACAGTTTAAAGAAAGTTTAAATTACATATATTTTCTTTTCTGTGCAGAAAAGTTTGACATTTTTTACTCCATTTCCCCTGTTTCACCCAGCTACTCAGAATGGAACTAAATATACCTATCTGTTTAGAACTGTTGCATTTTCTTCCTGCTGTTTTCGAAACCTTTTATTTCCATTGTCATGAAAGTGCAGCTTCAGGAACATACATTGTATAGCTTCAAGAATATACACTGGTTTCTTGGGAATGTTTTAGAAATCTCAGAAAATCCAGCTTTGTAATTTTAAGTACTGACTTGAGAAGTACAAAGTTGGTGAAATTTTTAGTGCATGGTTCTTGCAGAATAAGACCCCAGCTCGTACAATGTACCTATAGTGGGAGACTTGAATGTTAGCCTGATAACAATAACTTAAAATAACTTTTAAATGTTGCCTAACACATTGGCTTCAGAATAATATTCTTACACTCATATATGTTCCATTAGTTAGCCTGAGATGGATTATGACATACATGTTGCTTATACATCCAGACTGTCTTGATACCATGTGACAATTGTTGATTATAATGATACATAAAGTGTCATGAGATCTTAAAACAAAATGATAGGATTTTGAAGCTCAAGAGAACTGTGGAAACCGTTTTCTTAAACAGATATCCCATTTAATAAGTGCTTCAGATAATCCGAGGGTGGGTGATAATTCGAGGTATGGGAGGCTGTGTACAAACCTTGGTATACCTTCAAGGACTGCTGCACTTGCTTCTTACAAAACTTGTAGAGGTTTTTAAAAACTTTTTTTTTAATTTAAAAACTCAAAATGCTCTTTTGTTCTTTGTATGGGGTGTGGGAGGCAGCTTTGCCATATTTTTGCACTTTTTTTTGTGCCCAGGAGAGGCCTTTTTCAAACCAGCAAGTAAACCAAAAGTTATGTCCAGTTTTGAAATAAACCACCTTGTCAGGTTAAAATAGCCTAGAAAGTGAAAGGGAACATTTAAATTCCACGCTTTCCCCAGAGCCTGGACTCAAGGCAGCGTGCAACATTTAATATAAGCACAACTAAAAACAAACACTTAAAAAAGTACAAAAAAATAGTTAACTGTAACTAAAATAACTGCAAATAATATTAAAAGCCTAGAATAAAACCAGTAGAAGAGCACCTTATCAAAAACTGTTGCTTTCAGTTTTAAAAACCCTGTTGAAATAATAATTATAATTATAATTTTTTTTTAACCTGGAAGAGGTGGGAGCCAGTTTGACTTTCTTGGGAAGGGTGTTCCAGAACCTGAGGGTAGCCACAAAGAAGATGCTTTCCTTCTTTCTTATCAGAAGTACATGTAAGTTGTTCGAAGACCAAGAGAAAAGTTTTCCTCAAAATTCCAAGGCCCAGACAGACTTATATAGGAGATTTCAGACCTTCAGGTAACCAGGACCAACTCATGTTTGACTTTATAGGTCACAACTTACACTTTGAATTTTTTCAGATGTGAACAAGTAACCAGTGGAGCTGCTGTGATAAGAGACTTTTGTGCTTCCCATAAACATCTCCGGTTAACAGTCTGACTGCAGCTCACTGGACCAGTTGAACTTTCCTGTGATTCTTCAAGGCAGCCCCATGTAAACCACATTACAGCAATTCAAGCAGGATGTAATTAAGGCATCTGTCACTGTCACACCCAGTAACAGGTATTGTTTACACTTCTGGACACTGCTGAAATCTTAGCTTCCAGGCTCATGGCTTAACTGAGGGGCGAACATGAATCATGAACCTGCGTCTTTGGGCAAGTGTAACCTCTTTCAGTGCAGCCTTAGTCCGTCTTCTTGACCTGGCTTTTCAGCTGACCTGGAACATCTCTGTTTTGTCTTATGCTTCAGTTTGTTTGTCATCCCCCAGTCCATTGTTGACAACAGTGTATATAAAATACATACACATGTTGATTAAGCTATAGCTTGACTTCAGTTGTAACAGTATTGCTTATATTAAAGTGCAAAACTTTTTCTTGTAAAATATTTTCTTGACAAGTATTCCTCAGAAAACGTCTTCTGAAAACTAACATTTCAAGATTTATTTTGTTGTTTGCTGTCAAGTTGCAACCCTGTGAATGGGAGATCCGCAGGATCCACAGTCGTTAGCTGCCCTAAGCAGTCTTGTGAACTCAAGACCTGTGCTGCCTTTGATTTGGATGATTCCACCTATAGTGCAGTCTCCTTTTCCTACCTCCTTCTACTTCTCATATTTCCAAAATACAACAGCTTTAGTTTAATCATCTTCATTTTAATGAGAGCTCAGGCTTGATTTGCTTTAAGTCCTAGTCATTTTTTTAGCAGACCATGGTATCCGTAGAACTCTTCTCCAGCACCACATTTCAAATGAATTACTTCTCTCCCTGTCAGCTTTCTTCACTGTTAGGCTTTCACACCCATCCATAGAAATTGGAAATACTTGTGGCTGGACGATTCTGACTCAAGTATTTAATTTACAGTTGAATATCCTACCTAATTCCTTCATGGCTGCCTTTCCAAGCCTTAGTCTTCTTCTGCCTTCTCGACTACAGTTTCCACTTACTTTTCTAAAGTTTTCTAAAATACTGATATAACTGAGGTTGCAGACAAGCGCACACCTACTTAGGAGCAGACCTTATTTGACATAGAAGGTCTTATTTCTGAGTCAACGTTTGTCATTTGTGCAGAAGTTAGGCAGTTTTTTGTTGCTCAGCTTTACAGCTTGTAATTTTTCAGTGTGAATAGTACTTAAGTAACTGTTAAGTTCTTAAAGGATTGTAATTAAAGTGAAATTGCTGTCTGTATGAACATGCTGAGACAGTAAGTTCATAATAGAAGCCAGAATGTTTCTGTATCCACTAAACTGTACACCTCTTTATATGTCTACTCAGAAGTAAATCCCATTCAGTGCAGTGGGGTTTTCTGCCAGGTGAGTAGAAACAGTTTTGCAGCCCTTAGTGTAGTATTACAGTATGCTTCCATTGTGGAAGTTAAGCCATTTGTCGTTACTTCAGTAGAATGTAGAAAAATTTTAGTAGAGTGGTGCAGAGTATTTTATCAGTGTGTGGGGGAATTATGGTTACTGCACAGAGATAATGGCAAGCAGGGCTTCTCCTTTGGTCAAGAGACCAGCTCCTTTGTCTCTTCCTTTCCTCCGTTTTTTACTTGACAGCAGTCATTCCATCAAGCTGCAGCAGTGGGAATGACAGGAAATAAGGGCTAGTTGGTCACTTCAGTGGAAAGATTGCATTTATTTGACTTATCTCTACCTGAACTATTTTAATTGTAGCTTTAAGAATTGGTACATCCAAATTTGTTTGTTTTTGCTTTTTTTCTATTCTTTTGTGTTGTGTCTTTTCAAGTATAAGCATCAAAACTTAATCTAAAAATTATAGCAAGTATTAATTAGAAAATAGTTTGATTAAGTATAATTTGCAAAACAAATTGGTTCTTCTGATTGTGTGTGAGTCAGAATCCTGGTTAAACAATTCTACATTGTGAGATTGAATAGCAGAGGGCTCAGGTTTACATACTTGCAAGTAAGGAGAGGAGACAGAAAATTTCTATCTTTGGTTTTAAATAAACGACCTTTTCTCAGTGTGTCTGAACTTTGGAATCTTGTTTCTTCTTCTTATTCTATTTTAAACAGACTATTCATTTGTTTAAACCCTAGTTAATTCAGACAGACAGGATCAAACCTTGGTTTCAGATTGTATTTAGAAATCCAGTTTCCAAAATTTGGGCATAATGGAAAACTATTATTTATTTTAAAAAAGTCAGAACCCTCAGTTTCTTTCTTCTAGAATGTGAAGAATGAAAAAAGAAGTGTGTAAGTTAAAAAAAAAAGTTTCACTGCATTCCTTTTTATAACATTGAACCGTGCTTTAGCATTCTGTCTGAACTGGAGCAAGAATTATATAGTGCCTGTACAATTGTAATGGCTTACAGTAGCGTAAAAAGCAAACTGTGAGTGCTTTCCTGCCCCCCCGCTCCCTTCTAAGGCATAGATTTATGTGACATATATGTGTCACATATATATGTGGCATGTTATATTCACTGCGACATAGCTCTTTTCTGGCATGAATTTTCTTCTTATTTTATTATAAAGTGCATTCTTCCCAGTTCTTGTTTTTTTTTAATGTCACTGTCTTAGCTTATTCTGTCCTTTGTGTTATAAATGTACAATGGCTATATATCTGTAAAGACCAGCCCCTCACCCTTTTTATTAATATGTAACAAGGTAAAAAGTAAACCTGTTGCCTCATTTATATATGTCCTTGGATGTATACACTGCTTTCTATGGCCTGACTCCACTTGTCAGAGTAAGTGATACTAAATACAGTTCTTATTTGTCATCTAAGAAGTCACTGGCAGAAATTCCAGGCATTCAGAGAATGTATTATGGAGTTTGATTTCTTTTCTTTTGAATGATAGAACTTCATAATGAGTGCTGCTTTAAGATCAAATGTCTCTTCTTATGAAAGTGCCTGGGTCCTTTCTGTATGCTTTGTTACCCTTCCTTTGATGTAATTCATTAGTGATAATACAAGTGATTTACTTGTGGAAAATACTTTAAATCTTGTAGCTCTTAAAGTTACTGGTATTTTTTTAAAATAATCTTTTTGTTGTGCTACTCCTTTTCCTATCTCTGTTCAGTTGAGTCTGATGAAGTAGACTTCAGTCTACAAAAGCTTTTGCTGCCAACCTCTTGTGAAAGCTGGACAGTGAGGAAAGCTGATAGGAAGATCAACTTACGTGAAATGTGGTGCTGGATAGAAAAAACAATAACATTTGGTAAAGTCGAAGGCTGTAGGAAAAGTGAAAGACCACATTACAGGTGGATAAACTCAGTCAAAGAAGCTATGGCCCTGAGTTTGCAGGAGGGCTGTTGATAACAGACAGACTTGGAGCTTTCCCATTTCTAGAGTTGCCATAAGTCAGTGGTTCTCAACCTGTGGGTCCCCAGATGTTTGTGGAATTCAGCTCCCAGAAGCCCCAGCCACTATGGTCAATGCTCAGGGCTTCTGGGAGCTGAAGTCCAAAAACATCTGGGGACCCACAGGTTGAGAACCACTGCCATAAGTCAAAGTCGACTTGACATCAACAATGTGAGAGGTAAAGGTGATGGGGTTCTACTAAGTGTGGTGTTTGGTTGTCATGGTTTTTATGCTAGGGCTTAAGCATCTCCATACTATTTTGCTTTGTTATGTTTTAACATTGAATTTTATATGAACTGGTCTGTGACTGAGATAAATTGTGATGGTTTGAATAGCCCTGTAACTGCAAATAACAAATAATAAAAAGTGGTGCAGGAAGAGAAATGAAGCCATCCCTCATTCAGTTTGGAGAAAGGAATCAATTATAGCTAACTAGCTACTTTGAGTCATGTAAAGCTATGTGTTGGGTTTCTGACATTCAGGCTTGGGGAGTCACAAGAGTTGAAAACTTTTTGAGTAGTACTGAAATTGCATGGCTAGGTTTGTGCAGTTTTGTACTTGGAAAGAGAATGATGAAAAACTGAAGTCCCTGATGTTTGGGTCTCTTTCTATGTGTTTGTGCATCAGTTAGAATTCATTTACTATAAATTCATCTTCATATGGGAGAAATGAGTTCTAGAAATTCTTATATTGGTAGCATATAGAAAGTAGGGAGGTAAAATGATTGAGATGTAATATTTGCAATATGTTTCTTCTGATCAGGAGAGTCTTGAGATGGAGAATGAAGTCAGGTAGGCATCTAGAGGTGGTAATGTTGTAATAATGGGTTACTTCAGTTATTCTCACATAGATTTGCTAACTGCCTACTCAGGTTATAACAAAATTAAAAAAAAGAGACCTGAATGTCCTAAATGAGTGTGTCCTAGAAAACTCCCCTCTGGAACCTACCGGAGAGGAGGCAGCCTGAAATTAATCGAAAATAGTACTACCTGCAACCCAGTGCAAATGTGAGTGTAATTGAACTGCCTGTCGGCAGTCCTATCAAGTTTAATTTATGTATGACTGGGAAAGCACCAGGGAACTCCAGCAGCTTTATTTGGTTTCAGAGGAGGAAGTTGTATAGATTGTGGGAACTGGTAAAAAAAAAAAAAGTTGAAAGGAAAAGTTAAAAGAATTGAATCTCTCCAAGATGTTTTTGCACTACTTAAAAAAGCTGTATTAATAGATGTTCAACTAGAATCCATGTCACAAATCAGAAAGGGACATCTGAAGTCCAGAGGGAGCTGTTAGCATGGCTTGTGTGAAGGATTAAAGATAAAAGAACTTCCTCCAGAAACTGAAAGTCTTGCCCAAATGAGGTAGACTTAGAAGAACATGAACTCTCAAAAGAAATTGCAAATCAAAAATTTGGAATTTAAAAAAAAAGAATTTTGGGGAGCATACTACTAATAGCATCAGAACCAACACAATATGTTCTTTAAATACATCAGGAACAGGAAGAGAGCCAGGGGAACGGTTGGATCATGAGATAACAGTGGAGTTATAGGAATTCTAAAGATTTTTTTTTGTAGGAGGAAAAGGAACTGTCATTTCCAAGAAAGGAGAGTGAATTGCTGAGACCCAAATGGCAGCAACAAGAGGGGAAGTTCAGGAACTCAGTAACAAATTCATAGAATCGGAGAGCTGGAAGAGACCAAAAGGGCCATCAAGCCCAAGTGTCTGCTGAGTCCAAGCCTCTGCTGTGCAAAAAGAAACAATCAAAGCATTCTTGACAGATGACCATCCAGCCTCTGTTTATAAACTGCCAAAGAAGGAGACTCTACCATGCTCCAAGACAGCGTATTCCACTGTCAAACTGCTCTTGCCATCAGGAAGTTCTTCCTAAAGTTTAGGTGCAATCTTTTACTGAAGTTTGAAGCCATTGCTTCATGTCCTAATCTCTGGAGCAGCAGAAGAACAAGCTTGCTCCATTTTCCATATGACACCTTTCATATATTTAAACATAGCTATCATGTCACCTCTTAACCTTCTCTTACTGAGGCTAAACATACCCATATCCCTAGTCTGTTCATGGTTTACAGGCCTTTTACCACTTTGGTTGCCCTCTTCTGGACACATTCCAGGTTATTCATATGCTTTTTGAATTGTGGTGTCCAGAACTGGACACAGTATTCCAGGGGGGATCTGAGATAATAGAGTGGTACTTTTTCTTCCATTGACCTAGACACTACTCCTACTGATGCAGCCTAGAATCTCATTGGTTTTCTTAGGTGCTACATCACACTGCTGAGTCATGTTCAGATTGTGGTCTTATCACTGGATCTAGATGATACCATTTGAGAACTCAAATATGAAATTAATAATCATCTAACTAAAAAAATCTCCCTGAGATCAGCTTCTATACCAGAGGACTGTCTAGTGGCCAACATACTACCAGTTTTTAAATATGGATCAAGGGGATGTCTTGGATGCTTTAGGCCATTTACCTTAATGGTTGGTGGAAAGTGATTAAGGATAAAATTACCAAGCATGTGGAAGGGCAAGCCCTGCTGAAATAAAAATCAGCCATGGTAAATCATGTTTAATTAACTTTTAAGAGCTCTTTCAAAGTGTCAGTAAACACATGGGCAGGCGCAATCTGGTAGATGTTATCTATGTGGATTTCAGAAAGGCTTTTGATGAAGCTGCATTTGAAAAACTCTGGAGCAAACTTCATAATCATGGGATAAGAGAATTCTCTTATGGAGTCAAAACTGGTTAAAGCACAGGTAGCCAAGCACAGGAATGAATAGCCTGTTCTCACAGAGGTGGTTTTGCCAGTTCTTTCCTCCGAAATATAGCCAACAGCACCTGGTATTGATTGGCATAAATTGAGAAAAGGCCGCCTTTTCTTCATCTCCTTCATTTCTAGGAATAAAAATGTTGCTGTTTATTTCTACACACAAGTTCTGCTTCCACATTTAAATTATTGTTAGAGCAGAAAAGGAACTCTTTCCAAAAGTCATATAAGCTTGGGATCCTGTTTTTTTTTTTTTTTTGGCAGAGGGCCTTGTAGTGTCTGAGCAAGTTTTCTTGATTGAGCCATGCAGATTTTAAAGTTCCATATATTTGTCCTTCAGCATGTTGGGAATAATATACTCTTTTTTTCTGCTATTTATATTTGGCTGTTATTCTAATATTTGAATGTCTTTGTTGTTTATTATAAAATTTAGCTTCTTATTGGTTTACTGTGGCAAAGACATTAAAAAATGTTATTCAGACACATTTGTCTTTGTATTCTCATGTACCTATCATGGGATCTGCAGATGTACTAGGAGATGTAGCAGATAATTGTGTCTAAGGGTGCCTGATCCTTTCTGATCCTGGAAGCTAAGCAAGATCAGCTCTGGTTAGTACTTGGATGGGAAAATGCCTATCAATATCAGGTATTGTAGGCTGTATTTCAGGGGAAGGAACTGGCAAAACCACCTTTGGATATTCCTTGCCTAATAAATCCCTTTAAAATTAATGGAGTCACCATAAGTTGACAGGGAACTTGAAAGCACATACACCCATACAGATATTCCTTGAATTATCATTCTGTTATTGGTTTGGATTGTTTATGGGGAAAAAACCCCTCTCGTACATCACACTTAAGTGTAACCAGTTCTTCTTTCCTCTGGAAGCATAGAAAATAATAATTTCAAGAATGTTCACGTTTTTGAGAAAGTTTACGTATAATGTCAAAGTCTATATTGGAACAGGTATTCAGTATGTTTCTTCTTAGTGTGTAGTCCTTAGCTTTGTGCAGAGGTCAACAAGTGCTATGGCCAAGCGGCCCTTGGTGACTGTGGGTTACTTCCTTGTGACCACTTGTCCAGTGTTAAAACAACGTATGACCTATTTCACTGTATTTCTAAGAACATCATAGAGTAGCGGTTCTCAACCTGTGGGCTGCAACCCCTTTGGGGATCGAATTACCATTTCACAGCGGTCGCCGCTCCTTTATCCTGCCCTGCCCCCTTTTGAAAGAAGGCGGCCTCACAGCCAATGGGAGCACTGTTTCTGAGACTCCGCGCTGGGAGGAGGGGAGAGGAGGCATGCTGGGCATTTCTCCATCTTTCCCTGCTGGGTGGGTGGGGGGCGGAGGTGGCGAGAGGAGACCCTGTGCTGGCAGGAGGTGAGGGGAGGCATGCTGGGCGCATGTGTGGACGTTTCCCTGTCTTTCCCTGCCGGGTGGGGGGCGGAGGTGGCAAGAGGAGATGTCAGCAGCAGGCGGAGGTCAAGCAGACGCAGGACGAGCGGCTGGGGTTGACGGTTTATTGGCACCCGGCAAACAGAGGGTTACAGCTCCCCCACAGATGAGCCCTAGCTCAATGTAAACAGTCCCGAACACAAGTCACACCTCAGTAGGCAAGTAGACTAACTTAGCAAACAAAGGAAGGTTGCTTCACCCAAACACAAAGGAAGGTTACTTTACCCAAACGCAAATAGAGTACTTGGCCGGCAAGGAGGCTGGACGCAGTCACTGGCGGGAGGAGCTGGGTCCAGACACAGACGAAGGAGAACGCGGAAGGCCGATGGTTGTTGCTCCGTGATTCTCCCCGCCCAGCGCCCGACCTAAATAATCCCCTGTACCGGCAGTGACCAATCTGGCGCAGGCCTACAGCTGAGGGCTCCCAGCTTGGCTCACAGCTGGGAGCTCTCAGTCCGCATCTGCTTCTCTATCAGCCGCTGGGACTGGTGGACCGCCTCTTTCACTTGCTGCCGCTGCCGCAATGTGGGAGGAGGGGCAGCAGTCTCCTCAGAGTCCGAGCTGCGGGTGGGTGGAGTCCCCGGGCTGGGACTGGGGCCCGCCTCCCCCGGCGAGCATGCCGGCGACTCGATCACCGGGGCGAGCCCCAGGCCACCCCTGGCACTGATAACTGGGCTGTTCGCGTCGGCAGTGGCCTCCAAGACATCCGGGCCTCCTCCTGCGTTGGCAGCAGCCTTCGTGGCAGCCTGGCCCTCCCCCGCGGTGGCGGCAGCCTCCGCGGTGACCGGGCCCTCCACCGAGTCCGGGTCCGTGACAGGAGACCCTGCGCTGGCAGGAGGGGAAAGGAGGCGTACTGGGCGCGTGTGGGGATGTTTCCCCGTCTTTCCCTGCCGGGCGAGGGGGGCAGAGGTGGGGAGACCGAGAGGGGCTCGTGGGTGTAGCGTGGTCGAGGGGCTACAGCGGGTATTGCACCCCACTCCCAAGCCCTCAGAGGGGCGAAAGGAGGAAGGAAGGGGGCGCGCGTGCGACGTGGGAGTGAGAGCGTCCGAGCAGCAATGCTCCCTTTAAGGGAGGGAGGGTGGGTGGGTTGGAGTGAAACAAAATGCATCTGCTTATGCCACCACCATCTTTCCTCTCTCCCTGTCCTTTCCTCCCTGCGCCTCGTGTAAAATGTGGGCTGTTTCGGCGTTGCCTTTGTGAGTGACTGGCTTTTTGAACTGTGGAAACCTAACATTCAAAACTAGAATTACTGCCTTAATTCTGGCATTGATGGATGCTTACTGTGCTTGAAAAAAGGGGGGAGGGTTACCAGTTTTTAGGCATTAGAAGTCTATCCAGAGCAGTGATTTAGGGCAGTGTTTCCAATCTATTCAATGTTGGAAATAACTAACTAACTAAATAATGAATGAATAAATAACAAATAAATAAATAATGAAAATAATTTTAGGGTTGGGGGTCACCACAACATGAGGAACTGTGTTAAGGGGTCATGGCATTAGGAAGGTTGAGAACCACTGTCATAGAGAATTTGGAGGGGAAAGAAGGGAATCATCTTTTCTCCTTCTTGATATTCACAGGTGGTTGAGAGTAGGGGATAGGTTCACTTCTCATCTTGCAGTGAGATTTGGTAAGGAATCCTTCTCACTGTTCAGCTGTTAAAATACAAGTGAATGATTTTGTATGTCCCGTTTTGAAGTTAGATTAAAAGCAGTGAAAGGAATTACTGCTACTTATAAGCATGTGAAAGATTTTTTTGTATGTGTCAGATATCTCAAGGATGACTACAGTTCATGCCATGGCAAGCCAAAATTTATGGACCTCTGGCTTTGTAATATTTGTAGTAGACTTTAATCCTGGAAAGTTTGTGTTCCCAATATTTAATAATATATTTGATGTTTGTTCATATCTCAGTAAACAATAGTTTATTAAATTGTGAAAAAACTTGTGGACCAGCACACCTCTCTCTTTTTGTTTTATACCTGAACTTAGTACTTTATTTCTGCTCTATTTAAACTACCGTTTTGTGTTATGTCTCAAACTGGAAACTATGTGCTATTCCATTTGCTTATGATAACTAAAGTAGCCCCATTGAGTAAATGATTGTATGGTAAATGAACTGTTGTATAAATCCCATTGAGTCAGCGGATCCACTTTTTAGGACTATTGAACTTAGGAGTCTGATTCATTGTTGGTTTACTAACTAACATCTGAGATAAGATCAAGTTGTTGTTTTAGAACCTGGTTAGTATACCAATAGTTCCTTGTCTGGGATGAGAAATTTTTAAAGAGACCTGGATCAAAGTTGGAGGAGAGAACATGTGTCCCTGACATGCAAAGCTGGGAAGGTTATATTGAAATTGACATAATTTATTCCTAAGGTAAAGAAGAAGTATAGACAAGTTTTGTTTTTCTGGGGAAATCTGCAATATTGCCCCAATCTTTCTAACCACAGCTGAGAAAAGAAGAGTGTTCCAACTGTGTGTCTGTGTCTGTATGTGCCTTCAAGCCACCTGTCAACTTATGGTGACCTCATGAATTTCATAGCATTTTTTAAGGCAAAGAATATTCAGAGCTGGTTTTGACAGTTGCTTCCTCTGTAAAATGTAAAAGACCTGGTATTCATTGGCAGTCTCCTATCCGAGTACTGACATGGCTTAGCTTCCAAGATCAGACAGGAACTGGTCCCTTTAGAGTAGGCATGCCAAATGTACTGATGCTAATAGACTTCTTTCACTCAAGGTACATATTAGCTGATACCTGCTTTTTTTCAAGAGAGTCCTGTAAAGAATGCATATAACTCATAACCATAAATTTTTAAAACAGTGCTCTAAAAAAACTTCTGTGATAGTTTAACAAAGAAAGGATTTTATTCAACAGTTTAATGTGTGTTTAATAGCTGTTATTAAATGTCACAGACAGTTGTAGATGAGACAGATCTTGTCTGAGGATGTAACAGTGACAGTCCCAAAATTCGGATTTATGGGGTTAAAAGCCAACTGTATTGGATTTTTTTTCTATTTTAATTAAAAGCACTTACTGAAGAAACCTGTATAAAATAACAGATAGTAATACAAACTGTTTTAATAGTCATGGTAGAAGTTGTTTCTTCACTTGCCAAGAGGCATTTAAAATGTCTTATGTAAACTCATTTTATGAACTCAAACTCATTATAGACTCATGGGTTTGTCCAGATTTTGTAGCTGCTGGAGAAAACTTTGGAACATATTTTTCCACTCACTTTACTCATTATAATACACTGTCTCAAATATAGTTTCAACACGTTTTGATGTCCTAGCAGTCTCCTGGTATTATTGCATTGTATTATATTTGTTGTGTCAAAACAATTGTAATAATATAATTTTCTTCTGTTTGTGTTCCATCTGCTCCCTGAGTGCTGAGATGACAGCAAAGGTGACAGCAAACCACAAATACTTCTTCTAGGCTGATTATTTTAAGCTTGTTTGCCGATTCCAGCCTCATAGTCAGTTTTTGAAATTAGTTAGCCATTCTGACAGCTGATAAGAGATCCATGTTAACATATTTCCTCAAGGATTGTGTATTGTATTTGAATAACCTGTGGTATTGCGGCAAAGCCATCCTAGATCATCTCAAGATGGAAGGAAATTAAACGTTTTAGAATGTTTTAATATGTGTTGCGTGTAAGTTGAATAATGTAAAACTCCTATACTTGATGTACCTGTTTAACATGGTGCATACACTCTTCAGGAACTAGGTATTAATTCAGTTGGGAGGACAGGTTAAAATCTGCCTCTGCAGAGTGATGTGTTTTCCCTGTTTGTTTGGTGTCAAAAACCAGTTAGTGGTTTATTTCATTTTTGCACATGTTAAATGTTTGATTCCCCCTCCCCTTCAGATGGCAGTGTGTTGCATAATTAAAAGTTGTCAAAATACATGAATTAATTTATCTGCATAGTATTTGTGATATATGAAGTATTCAGATGAATTTTGCCCTTTTCTAGTAATGTGTAGCTGAACCCAAAAAATGCTTTAAAAAAACCATTGTAGTTGCAAGTACAGCAATTGTTTCTGTACAGAAGTAAGCATATGAACAGGTATATTAAATAACAGAAAGGGTCTTCATCCTTCTTCTTGACTCACGTTTTGACTCTCACTTCTTTCTGTATTGAATTTTGATTCTGCTTGGCTTTTGCTAGTTATGCAGTGATTGTACTCCATCTCCCAACTGGTAGTATATCTTTTGGAATTAACTATGAGAGGGCTTTGTGTCTAGTTAGTGGATTTGCTAGAAGCTTCATGGGGTTTTCTTATGCAAGGAATACTCAGAGGGTTTTTTTTCTCCAGTTCTTTCCTCTGAAATAATAGCCCATAACTTACTTAACTATTATTGTTAGATCATGCAAGTAATCTTGGGGAGAAGGCTGTAGAGCAGAGATGGGGGTTGTATATCTCTCCATTTGTTGTTGGACTGCAACTCCCATCAGCCCTAATGAAAATAGTTGTTGGTAACATAATCTGGGAGATAAAATTCAGAAACTTCTACAGGGCTGTACAGTTCCCATATCAGCTGTAGAATGTGAGATTTATTCAATTTTTAGTGGACTTTTTTGCTATCAGGCATTTGCAAAGTTTTTCTGTTATGGAGTTCCAGGTGAAAATCTGGATTGTGTTTCCAGGTTTGGAAAAAAAATCACTTTTTTGACAATGAACTGTGTTCTAGGATGAAGATCTTTTTTTAAATTTGCAGGGTCCAGGACAATGTTTCCTTTGTGACCTTAGACTGGGGATTTTTCCTGTACTTTGTTGATCCTGTCTGAATGTATAGCATGTATATGAATGCAAGTAGTTCAGTAAATAAAACTCCCCAGATATGGAAGAAAACGTCTGAAGTAAGTGGTGAAACTAAATATGTCTGTTGGCACTTAGCTCAGTTTTGCCATTGAATTAAAAATCATCGGAAATCATTTTCCATTGTGTAGCGCAGTAACACATTTTGTCACATTAAAGACCACTATTGAGCCTAACGACCTCTACCATAATTTATTTGTAATTCTTCAAATGGCCATAATTCTTGTTTTTGATAGAAACTATAAATTGTTCAGGTTGTATGAGAGAAAATGGACACTAGGAGAACAGAATTTGCAACAGTTTCCTAGATTAAAATTGATAAATTTTTGCACTCAGTGTCAATTGAAAGATCTGCTGACAAGCTAAGGAAATACAGTACATTTAGTGTTCACCAAATTTTATTCTTTATACCCTACATATGCTACAAAGCATTAAAAAGGTAAATTGCAAACTAAACCTTAAAAAAGTCACTAAGTGGTAAAAGCTTTCTAGAAGATAAATATAGCCACAGAAAAGTACATAGGCTTTTCAGTCTGAGATATGCTTTGAATTATATTTTATGTAATGTTGGATTGCGTTCATAGATCAAGCTGTTGGTTTCATAGACTTAAAGAAGCTCCTGTTACTACCACTGAGGAATCCCCCTGCATGCCTCATAATCTGCAAGGCTGTGTAACAGGCTTGGATTGGAAATATTGCAGCTTTATAGTTTGTTTGTTTTAAAGGTGCAATCACACTTTAATATATGCCAAAGTGCTGTTAAAGATGCATTCTGATTTGCACTTAAGATGGGAATGTCCTCTTGAATTCATTGGTATTTGCAGCCAACCGAAAATGCATGCGTAGTATCAAGATGTATAAATTGCTGTTGTGTGCCTCCAGGTAGTTTCTGACTTATGGTGACTCTAAGAAAAACCTGTCAGGACCCTTTCTTGGTAAGATTTCTTTGTGGGAGGGTGCTTTGTTTTTGCTCTCCTTTAAGGCTGAAAGAATGTTACTTGCTCAGGGTCACCCAGTGGGTTTCCATGGGCAGGTGGGGATCGGAACCCAGTTCTCCAGAGTAGAAGTCCAGTGCTCAAACTACTGCATCACCCTGGCTCTTCTGTTTGTTTATCTCTTTCTAATTATAAGCATATGTTGCGGATTGCTTTAACTATACATTAGTTTGTAGCTTCTTTCTGTGCAACATTAAGTTGCGTATTCTAGGACTGACTAGGATATAAGGATATATTATGCCCTGTGAATACTGTTGAGGAGTGACAGATTAAAGGAAACAAATCTGGGTCACTTGCTTATCATAAAAGAAAGCTTAGCCCTGTAGCAACTGTACTGAGTCAAGAGAATGCTTCTCACATGTGAGGGAAAGTGGTAATTCCTTTGAATTCTAACATTAGGAATGCGCTTCACCTTGCTCTTTATTCTTGTGGGCTAACCCAGTCAAGTTGAAACTCAAGAGACAGAGAAGGGGGTATAGACCATCCTTGCTGATCCACTGTCTTTCTGCATTCTTAGTATATAGTAGTAGTAGAATATTAATAAAAATATCCGCCATAATCATAGTTCTTTGGTTTTGTTGAAATAACTTGCATGGGTTGAAGAAGTGAGGGGAATGAAGGAAAAAGAGCAGTCCTTATCAAATACTAAACAACATTTTAATGCATTTTAATTTTAAACTATTCAGGGAGCACCTTCATTTGAAAAATGCTTTCCCATTTATAGAAAACAACCATTGACTGTGGTGATGTCTTTTAATTGATCTATAAATATAAGATACCGTTACCAAACATCTTTGGTTATACATATGTATGCCACCTGTATTCAAGCTCCATACGTTTTTGCAAACTTGTTGTCTGAAGTAACTAGAGGATTCCACATTCCTAAGGTGTATGGGAAACTTTCTACTAGTAGTTTCCCAAGTATTGCCTGCACTGGTGACCTTCATTTATTTATTTAATTTATATTCTACCTTCTCCTAAGTAGGGAACCCAAAGTGGCTTAAACAAGATACAGACAAAATTCTGATGATACAGAAATTTAAATTTTCATGTAAATATTCATAATTTAAAACAGTATAAATGCGACAGATTTAGCCCATTAAAAATTATAAATAGAGGAAAATGCCTTGCTGTTGCTGTTATCCATGGCAGATTATTAAGAACTATGTGCAAAACCGTGGGTGTAGTGGTTGAGCATGGGACTATGACTCTGAAGACAAGGACTTTCATTTCCCTTAGCCATGGAAACCCACTGGGTGACTTTGGAAAGGTCACATTCTCTCAGCCTCAGCAAGAAAAAGTCACACACCCCCTGAACAAATCTTGCTAAGAAAACTCCATGACAGGTTCACCTTTGGGTTCCCATAAGTCTGAAACAGCTTGAAGGCATGCAGCAAGCAAGACCCTGTACTGGGTTCTGTAACAGACCTCATCTGAATTGCCCTTTTACATCACTTAAAATACTGTGTAAGGATTTACAGCAGCCCCCTCCACTTTTTGAAGGTTTGGGGCACAGAACCCTTGCAAAAGTGGAAAACCTGCAAATAACTCTCCCCATACTACCTCTTTCATTACTTGCCTTTTGCCCAGGCATAGAGAAGGAAGGCATGCACACCTGAGCAAAAAGCAAAGGAGTAAGAGGACAAGAATGGGGTGGAAGGCATGCATACATCTCAGGAATAATCTGATTTGCAAAGATGAGACCTGTGGATGGGGAGAAAGGACTGTATTCTCTTAGAGAGCAGTGTTAATGATTTCTGCAGCTGTGGAACAGGGTCAGCACCAGCTCCTAGCAGCAAGAACTCAGGATTTGACTTTGGGTCCCAAGTAAATTGATTGAAGAATTAAACATGGAAGATAGATTTAAATATCCCCCAAAGAAACTATTTGAGATTGGCTTATTTAAATTATTACTAAATTAATGAGACTCATAAGTGAATTATGGATTAGAGTCAGTTTTACACTTTGGATAAAACTATCTTATGCTCATGTGAATGGATGGGTTCTGAATTGCAATAATCTAAGAAGGAGAACCTGGGCTACAGTAGAAAGCTCACAGTTTTGTGTCTATAGCAGTGAAAAGGCAAATGGACAGGGCAGGTTTTGGGGCCAAATTATGGATTTTGATATAATCTGTGGATAATTTGAGGGTCATTGCTCAGAGAGTGGAAAATGCCAGCCCTGCCTTAGGGCCTGGCAGCCTTGGCCTTGGCCACTGCCATTCCCCACTCAAGCATCCAAAAGGCCTTTTACCACTCTACTCAGAGATGGGGGTGGTTCTTTTTTATATATGAAAGGCACAGCATTAGTCCTACCAAAAAGGGGAACTATCCCCTTCTGTGAATAGAGAGGCGAAAGATGAGAGCTTAGTCTGTTATGGGATAACCTAAAAGAAGCACAGACCTGTCCAAGTGTTCCTTTGAAAGAAAGCACCAAAGGTTGTTGCCACCATTTTCCCAACCAGGTGTTCAGAAAGGCTGGAGGCAGCACCATAGCAGAGAGAGTATGAGGGGTGGTGGTGCTTCTTTTAGGTTCTCCCAGGACAGACTAAACTTTCACCTTTTGCCACTCTACTGAGAGAAGGGGATGATTCCTTTTTTTGGTAAGAGTTAAGGTGCTGTACTTTGACCTGTGGATAACTCAACCCAGGTTTTTCTTGGTTGATTTTTTGATTAAACTTTCTAGACATATACCTGAGTACACAGTGGGCCCTTGTTATCTGCTAGGGTTTGGTTCCAGGCCCCCCATGGGTACCAAAATTTGTGAATGTTCAAGTCCCATTATGTGCAGTGGTGTAGTAAAATAGTGCCCCTTATATAAAATGGCAAAATCAAAGTTTGCTTTTTGGATTTTTTTTTAAAAAAAATTTCAAGGCTGGTTTGGTTGAATTTGTGGATACAGAATCTGCAGATGTGGAGGGCCAACAGTATACAGTATTACATAAGAGGATGGATATAAAGCAACAGGTACTTTTATGCCATAAATTTGTCATATGGCAGATTGCATACAGTCACTTCCTCTCAGTAATGATGCCATAGGGTTGGACAAGGATAACTAAAACAATGAGGTCATTAGAAGAAAGGAAACATGGCAAACTTTCAATTACGTGGAGAAAATGAATAGAGAAAATTGTTTCCTCCAAATTACTGTTTGTTTGAATAGTCAAGGGAGATTTGGAATAGGGTGGGAAAAATAGTGCTCTTATGGGATATAGTTGACTCTGGAGGTATAAGATGGTATGTTTTATATATATGTTAAACTTAAGTGTGTGTCCTCAACTCACACATGATACAGCACATGAATGCCTTGTGAAATTCATTGCTGACATGGTTTAGTGATGGACACTAGGTTAGTTGTGTTTTAGAAGTACTTAATCACTTGCGATTTTGCCAGAAGCCAGAAATCTCATGCCTTTGCTGGAATTCCAATTGCCAAAGTAACAGTTGAACTCTTATTTTGTGTGTGCTGTTTCAGTCATGTGCAGTACTACTACCTGCTGCTCTGAAGGATGTTTGCATCTAGAGTGCAATAAAATACAACGGTGAAACATTTTATTGGGAAAGCAGCCAGTAAATTCTTCTAATAAATAGATAATCACTGAATTGGACCACAACACATGGAAAAGCAGTTGATTTGTTTCTACCTGTACGTACTTGTCACTATAGTTCATAGTGACAAGGGCTTTTCAGTGGCAAACATCAATACGTCTGTATTTAATTTAGATAACTGTAAAACAACCTGCAAATTCATATGGGGTTAATCTGTTGGTGTTTGTTAACTGTTACATTAAAAAATGAATCTCAATATTCAGGGGCAATATTTTTCTGATTGTCAGATCAATATTCTAAAAAAAAACTAGAAGGCTTTCTAGCATGCCTTATCTCCTGAATTTTTTATTGGCATCTGGCTGGTCAGAGCTTTGGAGACTGAGTTCTAGACTACAGAGCTTCTTAACTGTTAGCTTGAAATGCAATGAATGCTGGATAGCCTCTTTTAATCCTGAAAAATAGTGGTATTGACAATATACTTTGCCACTGTTGTATTCATACTTATACCAGATTTGATTTTAATCTCAAAGTTAATTATAATGTTATAATGTTTTTGATGAGCCTTTCAAAGCTTCTGTAAGTAATGTATAAGTTATGCTTTCTCTTTCTTGTGTGTATGTACATACATGCACACGCACACCCCTTGTATACTCAGTTTTCTTTCAAAAATGTTATTGGAAGGGAAATATGGGAAAATTCCCTATGAAACCCGGTTCTGCCCTTGCGATGCCAGTGCCATAGAAACTACAGTCCATGTACTTTGGTATTGTCGATTTTATAAGGATATTTGCCAACAGCTGATTGCTTCCCTTCTGACCAAATTCCCAGAACATTCTACTGTTTTTTACTATGCTATCTGTTGGATAATCAGGAACAAACTATTATACTTAAAGTAGCTAAATTTTGCCACATTATGTGTAAGATACACCTTCAAATAGTTAACAGTCATTGATGTCAGATATTAGAAATTACCTTTGTTACTCACTTGTATGACTGTACTCATTATTTTTATTGGTCAAGTGACCAAAATAAAGTGTCTGTCTGTCTGATATGACCCATGGATAAGTTGAGGGTCATTCTGCAGAGAGAGGAAAGTGGTAGCACCACTTCAGGGGGCCAGCTGCCCTTGGCTGCTGTCATTTTCTCACTCAGGCATTCAGAAAAGCCTTTCACTACTCAGAGAAGAGGATGATTCCTTTTTTTTTTTTTTGATAAAAGTTAAGGTACAGTATTAAGTCTTATCAAAAAAGGAACCATCCCCTTCTCTGTGGAGAGTAGTGAAAGGTGAGAGCTTAGTCTGTCCTGGGAGAACCTAAAAGAAGCACCAACCGCTTCTATACTTTCTTGGTGCTCCTTTGAAGGGAAGCACTATTTTCCTACCCAGACATTTTAAAAAGACCAGAAGCGGCACTGCAGTGAAGAGAGTAGAGGGGGCCGAAGCTACTTTTGAGTTCTCCCAGGACAGACTAAGCCAGTGGTTCTCAACCTTTGGGTCCCCAGATGTTCGTGGACTTCAGCTCCCAGAAGCCCCAGCCACTATGGTCAATGCTCAGGGCTTCTGGGAGCTGAAGTCCAAAAGCATCAGGGGACCCACAGGTTGAGAACCACTAAGCTCTCGCCTTTCACCACTCTACTCACAGAAGGGGATGGTTTCTTTTTTTCGTTTTAATAAGAGTTAAGGTACTTAGAATGATCTATGGATAAGTCGATCCAGGTTTTGGGGGTCAATTTTTTGACTAAAATTTTTAGACTTACACATGAGTATATGCAGTGTGTGTGTGTGTGTGTGTATAGTAGCAAAAGAAAGCCTATTGTTTTTGCTAAAGTTGTCAAGTTAAGCAACTTTTCTAACAACTTAATCTACTTCATTTACAGGAAGTGTCCATCAAAGCTTGCTTGCTTCAGCAGACACAAAAAAATTAATGGGCAAAAATACAGTTTTTAGGTAGGTAGAAATTTTTGTAGCGTGTGTTAGGTTTTTCTAGGAAGAGCTTAAGTATGTATTAAGAGAAGATAAAATATATCTTGTTCTTATTTGATAGAGTCAGGGATGAAAAAGTGCCTTTGAAATGTGTGGGTGCAGTCTGTATGCATCTCTAGGATGAGCATTTTCCTTAAAAGATATATTTGAAAGAAATGGAAGGGTAAAAAAAATGCCCAGATGAGAATCTTGCTTTCAGGATTAGAGTTTAGGGAAGACAATAGCACTTATAACCTGTTGCTGCTTGAAAATTTGAATAATTAATATTTCATTTGCTGTTGGTTAACTTGTAGTTTTACTAAGTCATCTTTACTGATAATTCTGATGTTTCTTTTAATAGAATTTGGGGTCAGTTGACTTTATACTTTTAACAGTTTTGTTTTTCACATTTGTAAACTACATTGTTGGAAACTGCTAGAAAGCACGTACCAAGAACCAAGCTACACTGAGGGCCCATTGGGACATTTGTCAATTTACCTGTCATTTTCCACTGCATTTATGGCAACCTTCACATTCAGATTCTTATCTTTTCAATTCTTACTTCAGAAGCTATGACCATGAACTATGTATGGTCTTTTTAATCCAGGGCTATGCAATATTTTTTTCTGTTAAGAGCTAGTGATGCCATGAATAAATTCAGACATTGGCTACATCTGCTGGTGGCTGGAGTCCAAGCTACAAGTGGCTGGAGCCCCTTTATCTTTCTGACATTCTTTTTCTATTTATTTGATCCAGAAGGTTAAAACCATCAATGGTACACATCTTTAGTCAGATACATAAGAACTGCAGAGTTCCCCTCCCTTCCAGAACATATAAAAGTTGCTATTTACTCATGATGTAGATTTGGTCTCAAATCTAAATGTTATGTAAAGGAAAACAGTTTTTCTGATTCACTTGTATGTTTATAATATTGAAGGTCCCAAAGTTTCACCCACCCTGTCTTCTTTCTACACTAAAATACACTGGGTACTTTTTACCTTTCAGCATAGGAAAGGTTTTAATTAGGGTTCAGTTATCTTGCCCTTTCCATTTGTGGGTAGGGATTTTATTTAGAAAGCATTGATTTGGATGGAACTTCATTTTAAATTTATTGTTGTTGTGTGTCTTCAAGTCATTTCTGACTTATGGAGACCCTAAGGTGAACTTATCACTGGGTTTTCTGGGGTTTAGAGTGTGTGACAGGCCCAAGGTCACTCACTGAATTTCCATGGTGGAGCAGGATAATGAACTCTGGTCTGCAGGGTTGTAGTCCAACCCTCAAATCACCATGTCATGCTTGCTTTTAAATAAACCCTACTTCTTATTCTCTTACAGGGATGGAAGTATTCTGCTTTCACTACTCACATGGGGAGGAATTTGTAGTCTTAATCTAATATATAAAAGTCAAAGTTTGTCTTTTTGTCTGTGTCAGGCAAAGACCTCATATGATTGGCTGCCTAAGAAGATTCTATGGAATCTTGGAGTTTGCAGTTTAGGAAGAGGCCCCTAGAGTTCTCAGCCAGAGAGCTCTTGGGCCTCAGTCAACTGTGTCTGTCTTGACTTGCTCAGTTGCTATGAAGACAAGGCCTAGCAGCAAGGAGGAGGCAGTGTGTTCCCTCAGGAACCCAACCTCTGCATGTTAATAACTTTGAATACAGATTGTATTGGGGAATATGGGGAAAAGTTATAGTTACAAGACAGTTTGGGGAATTAGAGGCACAGGATCTCAAATCTTTCTAACAAGTATTACCTAACGACAAAATAAAATCCTGGGCAACGTCGGGTATATATGCTAGTATAAAATGTAACTTTCAAAACAAATTTAAACATTTAGAATAGCTATACTACTGTTGATTTTCTAATTTACTTTTTACCTTAATAAATTGGTATTTTTTAATTTATTTGTATCTTTCTCCCAACAATGGGCCTCAAAGTGACTAACAATATATTTAAAACAATACAGTTTAAAAACTAAACAAAAAAGTAATACAAGTGTAAATACAGTTGGCCCTTCACATTCGCTAGGATTAGGGATGCAGGATCCTCGCAAAAGTGGAAAAATCACAAATGTCAAAATGGATGTGTGTGTCTTTGCGAAGGGGGCTGAGGCATGGTGGGGAATGGACACCCAGGGTTCAAACCAGGTCAGGGAAAGCAAAGGGAAGGGAGTGGGTCAGTATGATGGCCCTGTACTTCATCTTTGTAACCCATTTCCTTCCTTGGATATGTGGGACATCAAGAAAGGGTTTGTGGTGTTGAGAAATTGAGCTGTGAGCTATCCTTAGTTGACCAGGCAATGGCTGGTGGAGGAAGAGGACCAGAGGTGGATTTTTAAAGGGCTGTGTGGCCTGACTAGAGCTGCCAAGAGGGAAAGTTTCCCCAGAAAAAAGCACCTGAGGCTGGGGACGGGAGTTGAAGAAACTCGCAAATAATCAAATCTGTGAAAGTCAAACCTGCAAATGTGGAGGGCAGACTGTATAAGATTTCAAATAATTACGCTCCTTACAAAGTAAAAATGTAAACATTATAAATATTAGCATGCATCAAAGGACTACACACAAGCCTGATGGCATAAAAATGTTTTGACTTGCTGATGGAAGGAGAGCAAGAACAGGCCATCCTGGCCTCCCTAGCAAGGGAGTTCCAAAGTCTGGGATCAACTAACAGAAGGCCCTCTCCTTTGTTCCCACCAGATGGGAACAGGGAGAAGGGTCTCTCTAGATGATCTTAAGGCTCTTGTAGACTCATAAAGAGTGTTACAATCCTTCAAATAACTTGAATGCAAGGGCTTTGTAAGTCAAAACCAGCGCTATGAATTGTTTGCAGAAATGGGCTAGCAGCCAGTGGAGCTGTTGCACCAAGGAGTTTATGTTTTCCCTGGAACGAGCCCCAGTTAACAACCTGACTGTAATTCTTTGAGCCAACTGAAGTTTCTGAGGAATGCAGCTTCATGTAGAGTTTGTAATCCACAGTGATGTATTTAAGTCTTTTACTCCAACTCCAAATCAAGTGTCAAATCTGTACCTTCAAGTCTCAAGTCAAGTCTCAAGTCCTTGAAGATACTTTCAAGTCAAGTCTCAAGTCTGGAAGCCAAATTTATACCCCAACCAAAATTCTAGAATTACTGGACAGAATCGAATAAAGTCAGTTTTAACAATTTAAGCATAGTGCGCCCTCCACATTTGCAATTTTGCCATCTGCAACTTCAGACATGGGGAATAGGATCCTTCTAACTCCCCTTACAGAAGCTTCAAAATCTTCATGACAAATCATAGAATCATAGAGTTGGAAGAGACCCCAAGGACCATCGAGTCCAACCCCCTGCTATGCAGGAACACACATCAAAGCATTCCCAACAGATGGCCATCCAGGCTCTGCTTCAAAACCTCCAAAGAAGGAGACTCCACCACACTCTGAGGCAGCATATTCCACTACCAGACAGCTCTGACTGTGAGGAAGTTCTTCCTGAGTTCAAGTGCAATCTCCTTTCCTGCAGCTCGAATCCATTGCTCCTTGTCCTAGTCTCTGGAGCAACAGAGAACAAACCCGCTGCCTCCTCAACTATCCTTCCTCCTCAAGCTGGTTGCCTAACACATTTGCTGTTCCCCTCTGAGAAATGAACCCTGCACTCTGGGATCAAGTCTTGTCTTTTGCTCTTAGGAAGCATTTTAGAAGGCTCTTCTGATATGCAGCAGGGACAGGCTGCTGAGCAGACCTCAACCCAGTCTCAAGCCCATTGTCTAACCCATTTGCTGTTCCTCTCTGAGAAATGCACCCACACTTTGGGTTTGAGATAGATTGCCATGTGACCAGTAGGCAAAAAAAGATGGAGGCATTGTTCCAAGTTGTGAGGCTTCTAGGTGAATGTGTTATGTTACCGAGCCAAGGACAGCAAGTCAGTTACTAAAAATATGCAAGTCTCAGGTCGAGTCAGTGTCTCATTTATTGCTGAGTCGAGTCACTGAAGCGACTCAAGTCTGACTTGAGTCTATCAACTCACGTCTACATCACTGGTAATTCAAAAGGGGTATAACCAAGCCGTGTACCACTGTGACCAGATCTGACTTCACCAGGCCTTGGCGCAGTTGGCTCTCTAGTTTTAACTGTGCAAATGCACTCTTGATCACTGCTGAAACCTGGGCCTTCAGGCTCAGACTGAATCCGGGAGAACTCTCAAACTGCAAACCTGCATTTTCAGAGAGAGTGTAACCCCCATCTACCGCAGCCTGAATCCCTATTCCCATACGTGTCTTTCAGCTGACCAGGAGCACCACTGTCTTGTCAGAATTAAGCTTCACTTTGTTTGTCTTCATTCAGTCCATTACAGCTGCAGGCACTGCTTTAGCACAGGGACAGTTTCTTTGGAATTAGGTGGAAAGAAGGAGTAGAGCTAGGTATCCCCAGCATACTGGTTAACACTGACCCAGAACTCCAGATAGCCTCCCCAGCAGTTTCATGTAGATGTTAAATAGCATAGGGGACAAGACTGAACCCTGAACTCCACAGGCCAATGGCCAAGGAATTAAGCAGAAAACCCTCCCCCCAAGCACCACCTTCTGAGAGCACCTCTCCAGGAAAGAATGGAGCGACTGTGTAACAGTACCTCCAAATAACAGTATCCGAATATTGTCCAGTTTTCTTTTTATGTAGGATGTAGAGAGAAGTCATTTGTGATTCAGGTGACCATTCCTTGAGCCTTGTCCAGCTTGTGCCTGCTCTAGGCTGGAATGCTGAAGCAGTGTATGAGGGAACCTGGTGGTGTCTTAGGCTCATGTTTCCTCCATCCCTCATACATAGTGATGCTCTGGTTTGAGGCAAAACATCATTTGCTTCAATGACACAGTGGTCAAACTGTGGTGGTTTTTGAATGTTAAGACACCAAGGTTGGGTTCTAGAGAATCACCGTTGGCTAGAGGAAAAGGTTACATATACATATGTATCATAGGTTACATATACATACGTATCATAATACTGCCTCAATATGTACAGCCTCAATATGCAGACCTGGATTTACTTGTGTGTGTACTTTTCTGGGCAACCAATGTGTAATTGCTTTCCGTGAGACTGGGATTTCATGCATATAGTCTTTCAGAAGAGGCTGCTGCTCATCTGTTTGATTCAGTTTTCCATCCCTGGTTTCCAATGCAAGCTGAATAGCAGGATTTTAATCTTTCTGAAAGGGATGTCAGCATGGGAGAACTGAATACTACACATACATTCCAGTATTTCTGCCAGCATGTTTTGTGTGGGAAAATGTGTTCAGCCTTAAGGAGTCTCTTGACCTTTACAGTACAATTGCATGCATATTTGTTCAGGAGTAAGTCTCACTGGATTCACTGAAGCTTACGTCTAGGTAAATGTGCCTAGGATGGCAACTTTAAAGTTGTAAACAACTTAAATTCTGCAGTGCTGAAGGGACTGGCTTCTGTTTACCTCCATGCTCCTTTAGATTTTCTGGAAGGAGTTACCTCTGTGCCAGCACAATTAGAACGTTCCAAGGCTTTGCCTTAAGTGATTTTGATTTAAAAATTGTCTTCAGAGAAGTGTAGGTAGTAGATTTGATTTTTATAAGGCAGTCAATTAGAAAGGAAGTTTATAGGCTGAGATCCTGTAACTGTGTTTCAAGGCAGTTATGTCAGAATAAAGATGTGGCATTTACTCTTGGGTGGCTTCTTCCGTTAACACTTGATACTTTACTGGATTATTAAAGAGAAGATGTAAATTATGTTAATTGTGGAACATATTTGATATTTCATTAATTAAAAACCAAAAAACCCAAACAGTTCTAAAAGTATATAGAAAAAAATGTAAAGCCTAGAATTCATTTTTACTAGAGAAAAATGTAGTTTAATCATTGAGATGGATCTTTCAAAGATATATGAAATGACAAAACAAATGTGCCCTTCCCAACAAAATATATACTTCTAGGACAGATGTGCAGATGCGGAAACATTTCCCTTTAATCCTTTAAGTTATTTTTCATTTAAAGATGTTAGATACAATCAGACATCTTGTATTTAAGATCTCTGCTGGAATAGGGTATTTTTTTAACTAGAAAAGTGGATAAAGTGAAAATTACCAATTATAAAGCTTTTTTATAGGGATTTCATTTAGGAATAACCACATTCTATGTTAAACAATATAACATATGGTATAATGGTGCTGAAACTCTCAAGTAATAAAAACTTGTAAACAAAATCCAAATGTGACATGTCTCATTATCAATGTAAAAGTTACTATATAATCTAAATTAACTAAGAATACCCAATTTGTACCATATAATGTAGTGATATGTTGTAAGAACAGAAAAAAGACCAATTGTAGAAATATTTTCTCGTGAAGCAGATAAATCATAAACTCTATCAGATTCCTTTGAACTTCTCCTTTTCTCCTTCTTGGTCAAAACTGGAAAAAAAAATTAAAGACTAAATTAAAGATCGGGGATAAGGGGCATGGGAACGTAACTTAAAGGCAAGAACACTTCATTGATGATCACATGAGAAAGAGGAGTCACATGCATCATACTAATGCAAAAAACAAAGTATCACAGGAAATCCTTTTCAAAATATGTAGCAAAACCCTTCAGTAAAATATATAAAGAACTTCCTTTGCACCAAAAGATATAGCATAATCTAAACCTTACTTGTTTTTAAATAAGGCTAGTGCCTCAGAGAAAAGTCTCTGATCCTTTCTGATCCAGTATAAGAGTAACAGTAATAATAATACCCTGCCTAGCTTCCAAGATCAGGCAGGATCTGGTGCCTTTAGGGTAGTTAGATCTTCTCCAGTAAAATAGAAGCTAACAATTATTATTCAGTATTTCTATACCAATAAAGAGGAAAGCCATTAGGAGCTTTCTCCAGTTTCCTAGATTTATCACTATCCATCCTTGCTTTTTATAAAAGAGGTAAAATAATTTGTTTGTTTATTTATTTAAGATATTTTGTTTACTAATAATAATAATAATAATAATTGTTACCCACCTCTCCCCAAGGCTTGAGGTGAGATACAACATAAACACAATTAAAAGCGAAGCTTTTGGTTAGTACCCAACAGGCAGCTTTGAAGTGGTTTACAAATATAAAAATATGAATGAGTCAATAAAACCCTAATGAAGACAAATAAGCTGGCCAAAACAGTATCAAAATATTAAATATTTGTAGCCTTAAAAGCAATTAAGACTTAAACAGTGGTATCAAAAATAAAATCAGTGACTGATTGCCTGTTGGAAGATGAATCTTTAAATATTTGAAGGGATGTCATGTCGAGGAGGGAGTGGGCTTGTTTTCTCCTGCTCTTGAGACCAGGACAAGGAGCAATGGATGCAAGCTGCAGGAGGGGAGATTCCGCCTGAACCTCAGGAGGAATTTCCTGACAGTCAGGGCTGTCCGGCAGTGGAATGTGCTGCCACAGAGTGTGGTGGAGTCTCCTTCGTTGGAGGTTTTTAAGCGGAGGCTGGATGGCCACTTGTCGGGAGTGCTTTGAGGGTTTTCCTGCATGGCAGGGGGTTGGACTGGATGGCCCTTGTGGTCTCTTCCAACTCTACATTTCTGTGATTCTATGAATCTCTTAGTGTGACATTTGAATGTTGTTATTGAGATGTTTTTTGCCAGGATGCTTCTCAAGTGAGGGCCACTACTTATAAGTTTCTTTCTTCAGTAGCTACCCATCACAGCATTTGCAGGCAAGAACGCCCAGAGAAGACACTTTGAGGATGATTTTAAGAGTTGGGCAGGAAAGTATGGGAGGAAGTGTGTCTCCAGGTTGACTGGTTGACTGGTCCAAAGCCATTAAGGGCTTTAAAGATTTTCACGGATACTTTGAACTGGGATCAGATGCAGATTGGTTATTACTTCAGCAGATGCAGCACTAGTATGATGTGTTTGAAATAACTTGTCTCCAGCAAGCAAGTCTTGCTGTGTTTTTCTGTACTAACTGATAAATGTGAAAGATTTGTTATCTGCATAAACACAGCAAGCCCCTGAAACACATGGACAAACACCAGGCTTTGTCATTGTCTGAAACTTCATACCACTAGGAATAAAAATATGTTTGTTGTTGTCCTACAGTTTGCATGATACTTACAATATAAGCTATAGATGGGAAAATAAAGTACTGTGTAGTACTCCCTTACAAAACAAGTTTTGTTAAAAAAAAGTAGAGTGAGAGTTTGATTTCTTAGAACACTAACAATGCAGACCAGTGTGCACATCTCTGTAATTGTGAGATTTATTGCCGGAGAAATATGCATTGCGGTGCACATGACTAGCCTTACACACAGATATATCTCTGTGTGTGTGTGTGAGAGAGAGATGGAGCGATCTGGATTATTCTTTTTTAAAAAATTATGTACCAGGACAAGTCAAAATATTTGGGTCAAAGATACAGTTATCGTTACTAGTACATTTTTTAAACTTTGTAACTGAGTCTGTAAAACTGTGGAATGGAGTTAATTCCAAATCCTTTCTTAACTGTCATGTTTGAGCATGACAGTGGAAATGATGCAAAATCTGTATTGTGATAAACAACATTAAGAAATGGAAACTATGTTGTATAACAATCTATGTCAGTCTGTTTATGATTGTTTGGATGGAGGATATTTTGAAGTGAAAAATGGAAGTCATTTAGTATTGACATACAGCAGACCCCAAAGTGACAAACACACCTCCTTTCAGGATGCTTGTATACCTTGGTCTAGTTCAGTGGTGCTCAACCTGTGCGCCCCCAGATGTTCGTGGACTTCAGCTCCCAGAAGCCCCAGCCACTATGGTCAATGCTCAGGGCTTCTGGGAGCTGAAGTCCACAAACATCTGGGGACCCACAGGTTGAGAACCACTGGCCTAGATGTTTCTATGAACATTTGTTCCTAAGTCTATAAGTAATTATTGCATTTGGGTGCTAATTTGTGGGACTGTAATTCTGTGGGATTCCAGGCTTCATAATGAATTCACAGAGTTGGCACACATAATCTTGCTCCCTGCTGAAAGATTACAAAATTACAGAATACAAAGACTGTTAACTTGAAAATTCAACTTTTTTTAGTGATGACAAGCAGTGCTGTGGTAGCGATATCCCTTCTATAATTGAAAGTAAAGAACATTATGTTTGGCTTCATTACTTGTGGGATGGTTACTTTGGTTGGCTTTGATCCTCTTCATGTTCACTGTGAGCAGCTGCCATTAAGTATTTCTCCTCTGCACATCATTTTGCTCTGCCAGAGTAAAAGAGGAGATAATCCCCTTAGCCTGTTAAACAGTGCATTCCATTTTGCAGGTGATAATTACATTCTTAGAAGATCGTACAATGGGATGAGCCCATCATGAAATGAGAGCATTAGTCTACTGTATTGGAATAATGTGGAAGATGCTTTTTGTATAAAGCAGAAGTTAGTGAACAGTTTACTGAAATAAATATCTTAGGGCTTGTAATACAGAAGAACTGGGAAGAATATGGGTGTCATTGGTATGAATTATATTTCTCTCTGTTTAGGGTCAGCACAGTTGCAGTGTTGCACACATGTAGCGATCTTGGTAAAATATCAAGAAACGCATGTGACTAAGGACTTGCTTGTTGCACATCAATCACATATCTTTATTTGTTCATTTGTTTGTTGAAATAATTATATCCTACTCCTTATCCAAAGATCTCAGGCTGGATTACAATAAAATCAGTTTAAAAACAATAAATAATTACAGAAGTTTAAAAAGATTAAAGGTATATTAAATGGTTTCTTGATTTAAAACTGGTTAAAATGATCTTGAATTGTAAAGCCTGTGCAGCCTTGATAAAAACCAATTTGGCCTGAAGGTTTTAATAAAAAGCCAGGTTTAACTTGTCATTGAAATAATTCCAATGTTGACTTCCAAAGGGAGGAAATTCCACAGTCAGAGTGCCACAGCAGAAAAAGCTCTCTCCAATATCCTCCTACACTGTTATTTCTCCTACTGATGGAACATGGCGGAGTACCCCTCCAATAGATTTCAATTCTCAGGCTTTATCTATATGTACATATAAGCACTTCCTCAAATACTGAGATCCCAAGCCATTAAGGGCTTTAAATGTTATTGCCAGCACATTGAATTCAGAATGATTAGTCTTAACTGTGGCTTAACTGTGGTTTTGGCTTGTTTTCTGAAAGCATAGGTAAAATTAATCACAGTTTATCCAGGTTTTGACATAGTTACTGTGGTTAGTTGCAAATGGAAGCAAAGTTTTGTGTCTCATGCTGCCATGAAGGGGATGAGTAGGGATGGGGAACTTTGTGAGCTGAAGGGTCACTCCCATAATAGTATAGTTAATGCTGCATCAGCACAAGGTCTATTTATTTCTTCTATTCTTAAAAAAAACTCTAAAGATTGCTTTGTTTGTGTTGTTTTTACAAATAATTGCGCAAAGAATAATGCCATGCTCTTGTATCTAGGTGACAAACAGCATGTTTGGTGCTTCAAGAAAGAAGTTTGTAGAGGGGGTCGACAGTGACTACCACGATGAAAATATGTACTACAGCCAGTCTTCGATGTTTCCACATCGATCAGAAAAAGATGTAAGTTTTTTACAATCCTAAATCTTTCCTTCTTTTTGTGTTAACTTTTTGACGATTTCATAATAATGGATCTGATTCTAAAATCACACCAAGTCCTCAAACATATCCTATGTATTTGCAGTCACCCAAAGGGTCATTTTATACTCAAATCATATTATTATGAGATGATATGTGAGATGATTTATAAGATGTTTGAAGTCAGACACATCAAACTGAAAAGCTGGTAGAGTAATTGAAATTTAGCACTTAGAATTAAAATGTTTATTATACATTATTGGATTGTTCAAAAATTGGAAAGGATTTCATATTCCTAGAAGGTAGTAGTTGCACAAATAGGCAGTTCTTGAAGATTTTCCAGCTTTGCATGTTTGTCACACTTCTGAGTACATGTCCTATAACTAACAAGGAGATGTACTTCATGTAAATATTGACACATTTTCCTGCCAGTTAAGTTACCTTGTTATTGATAGATTTGCCCTTCATGGATTTGTCAAAGCTATGAGATGTAAGTATTTAGAATCTAAGTCCTGTTTTGCTTGGGTTAATGTCGTGTAATGCCTGCATGTTCATATTGACTTGAGTAATACTAAAATGTAAACTAGGGATCACCCTAAATAATCAGATATTACTTATGTTCATGGAGCTGTTCATTATATATCATTACTTAGCTTTCTGTAAGTCCACTCAAAAGATTTAGCTTTTTTTTTTTTAAAGAATTGGTCTTCCCTGTCATGCATATTTACTTTTATTAGGCCTTTTTTGTGCCGTGAAAGAGAAAAAAAGAGAAATATCTTTTCCAGTTTCTGATTGATTACTGCAGTCTGCAGACAGTAATCTAGTTTTTAGTGAGATGATAAATTTGTTACTGGGTTGTACCACTTCAGACCATAACTAGAGGGCTCCCATAGTTGAATATTCCTATGTATTTTTTAAAAAAGCCTGTATGTTAAAGTCTAAACTAGAACATCCTGACATCTAGTTCTTTGTGTAGAAGGAACATGTATGCATAGAGGAGCATTATTGCCATGTAAGCCTCAGTGTACAATTGAGAGTGGAACAACCTAGACACCTCAGTGGAACTGGACCAGTGATATTCTGTGAATCCGTTCATCTCATACTTTGCACCTGTGTTTGCTATAATTACAGTTAATGATAAATTTGGGATGTGTCAGACATTAATGTGTGTAATAAAAAATTAATCCTTTAATTTCTTGCATCAGTTTACTTTATTAATCCTCATATACTAGGATTTAAGTGAAAATAAAATTTGCCCTGTGTGCATTGTATGGTAATTTCTGACCCTGATAGGAATTCTAGTGCAATAGAAGTATTATGCATTATGGTTGACGTTAGAGTTAGCATTCCCAGTGAGAAATGTAATATATTTCCCGTCCTTGCAGAAATGTAGATTTTTTTTCATTTGGCCTGGGCTGCATAAAATCAGACCATATCACTTCTTTACTACATCATAGTTTGCTGAAAAAAAAGCAGTTTGTCCTAGTTTGTCACTTCAGCTGTACGGAAAATACTAATGACAAAATGCAGTAAATTTGTTGGGAATATTTATTGTCCTTGCCGGGATTTTTTTTGTGAACAAAGAACTTTCTACATTGAAAGTGGCAGAAATTTGAAGGAATAGTTTGCAGTTATTGAGGTCATGCTACAATAGAATTCTGCCATATAGATTAGAGTGAGCATGCTCCACTGATGAGAGAGCTGCAGTCTAGTGTGGCCTTTGCAGAGCCACAACATGCCATCTCAGCCACCGTTCAGGATGTTGTGCAGGCAGTTTTTTTTGTGCTGTTTCAGGGTACAACATAATTATCGTACTTAATTTAAGCAATTAAACTGGAGTTTCTGGCCAAAAAAGATTTTTGGACAATATTTTTTGGGGGGAGGGGGTTTGTTTGGGAGAGGGTCAGTGGGAGTTCCGACTCTCCCTTCCTCCTTGCTATGTGAAGAGTAGGTTTAACATGGTCTCAATATTTCATACAGTCATTCTGCTGTTATTGTACTTACTGTGCCAAAATGGACCCAACTCTTTCCAGGATCTAGAGCCTAGGTACACACTTGTACACATTAAGGCTCTTTCAGCTTCTTGTTTCCACTGCAATCCCTTCTGATGTGATGGCATCCGCTTTTGTTTTTTTCTGGAAATACTTTGTGAGGGAGAAGACTCGTGACCTATTCATAGATAGAAAGTCTGCTTGTTGCTCTGAATCCTAGTATATTGTGCTGCCATAGCATGCCCACTTTTTCTTTATCTGAGTTTATATATACAGGGAATACAGTACAGTTGGCCTTCCACATCTGCATGTTTAACTTTTATGGATTTGATTATTTGTGAGTTTCTCCAACCCCTGCCCCCCACCACCACCTCAGGTGCTTCTTTTCCAGGGGAATCTTCCCTTTCAGTAGCCATGATCAGGTCATGCAGCCCTTTAAAATCCTTCTTGTGATCCTCCTCCTCCACCACCAGCTACTGCCTGGCCAGCCATAGATAGATCGCAGCCCAGTTTCTCAGTCCCACATACCTTCTTCTGATGCCCCCCAGACACCCAAGGAAGGAGATGGATGAGAGAGGAAGCATTGGGCCGGTATACCAACCAGCCACACTTTCCCTCTCCTTTCCCTGACTTGATTTGAACCCTGGGTGTCCACTCTCCCCACCATGACTCAGCCTGCTTCCCACAGACATGCACACACATTTTTATATTTGTAGGTTTTCCACTTTTGTGAGGTTCCTGTAGAGGGCCAACTGTATTTATAATGTTGTCCTGGTAAGCATTATTGTTCAGTTTTACTGCAGTAGATTAATACATACACTTCATGATACCTGCCTTAATTTTCTTAAAAGAATTTAGTGTTGTTGTTGTTTTTTAAAAAATCATTATCCCATTCTTAAACAGCTTTTTATTTTCTAATTTAGATGCTGGCATCACCATCAACATCAGGTCAGCTGTCTCAGTTTGGGGCAAGTTTATACGGGCAACAAAGTAAGAATTCTTTTTGTTCTGTTAAGCCTTTTCAGTGGTAATAGTGTGTGAAAGAGGAGATATTCTTTGCCAATTAACACGATTTCAGCATATTATTATCCTCTTAGAAATGTGGCATAACCTTTGTTTTCCTGGAATATATTTGCCAGCAGTCCTTTTCAGTGGAGAATTAAATAGATCAGGATTATTTCCAAACCTAGGCAGAAATAAAACTAACAACAGGGATGAAGAGTGAAACTAGACAAAAGTGACTTCTTTACTACTAGCTGTCTAGCTTCTGCAAGCAGACGCTACAATGTTTGCAGCTGCCCACAACAGACATTTCCCATGATGTAACAGTGTGGTTGATACAGTTTTGTTTTCCATATTCATCAGAGCTGAAGTACTACTCTCATTATTACTGTCATCTTTGTTCTTACAGTCAACACAATCACAATACCTTACAATTTTTCACCGTTCCAAAACACCAATCATATGCATAAGCAAGTAAGCACGGTGAAATTTGAATTTGTAGGAGAGCTGATCTTCCTTCTTTTAAATCTCTGAAAAGCAAGCAGGATTGATGAACAGAAGAAACCTGACCAGCCCATACAAGTGCAAATAATGGTTTTGGCACACAGTGTGCAAGCTCCCAGATATTTTCCCAAGGATCATCACAGGCCAAACAGTAGTATTTCACATTTCTTAGCTGTTGGAGTCTGAAGTCCCAGGCACACATGGGTGAATTGGTTCTTGTAGACAATATTATTGGCAATGTTCCCTGCTCATCAGAGAGATGGCTATATGTGTATGTTTTAAGCTGCTTGAGCTCCTAGTGGCAAAATAAAAGGAACCTATGAAGTACTTCTTAATTGACTTTTTATTGTACCAGTTAAATCATTGGATTCAACACTAATATATATGTTGCAGGATTTCAGAATTAATGACTGTGACATGGCTTACTGATATGTGTTTCAGAGGTTATGAAGAAAGCTGGTGTTCATATTTTTTTTAATTTGTAGTAGGGATTATTCATTAGGTTTGCCTGTCATTTTAAAATGTGTGTGTGCATGTGTGTACATTTGTACACATCATACAAATATCATTTTGGGATTTAGATTAAGTGTTCCACAAAGCCGTAGCTTTTTCCTGCTTCTAAAAATACATTGTATGGTAAATAAGAAACAACTGAATCCCAGATTTCTCAAGAAACCAGCACTTGACTTCTTTTTAAAGTGAGATTTTAAAGTGAGTCAAATGGATTTCTTCAAATGCATATGCACTTATGTTTCTCGCCAAAGCATTTTAAATGATGTGCACCTGATTCCATGCATACTTTACTCAGAAATTATTCCAGTTTAAACCCTATTTGAGAGTTCAGGAATGGGCTAACCTGAATGTTTGAGTGGAAGATGTAGGCTGCCTCTTACCACCAGTTGTTGATCTCTATGTGTGGCCAGTGGTAGTACAAAAATGAGAGCTTGTGGTGGATCTTTATGTGATCCGGAACCCTGAGAAGTCACAATTTCCAATCACATGGAGAAGCTACATATGTAACAAGGGTTCTTCTTTTCAGACGGTTTTATTGTTCATGTGGAGAGACTGATGAGCAGGAAAGACTAGCATGCTTCCTTTTCTTGTGCACTTGTTTTAACCCCATTTTAAACAAAGCAGTTGTTCTATGGTGCCTAGGGAGGCATGCAACATCATAAAGTATAGTTCTGCTTACATAGCAAAACATCTTCCTTTCCTCTCCTTGTCAGCACACATCAACCCCAAATATGCTCTGGAGGATCTCCAAACTTCTGCAGCTGATTTTTGGGAACATGTGGGTGAGGGATGATCTCTGTCTAATGGGAGATAAAATCTTTTCCACCAATGTTGCCTGTTCTGTTAACACATAGACATCATTGGGTACAGCCAATACTGTCATTGTGTACTAAACTTGCAAGCGATTTTGTCTTATGTACTTTTTGGAACATCAGTGTAAGTGGCATGACAGTTTACCAAGAAATATTTCAATTGTGGTATAACTTAAAAATACCATCCTATTTTTCTTTTTGAAAAATCAGAATAGTTCCTGTTAAAATTGTTTGAACCAAAATTTTCCTTACCTTTGGATTCGTCTAGAAAATATCATTCGAAAATTAAAAAAAAGTTGGATTTGTTAGGAGAATGAATTAAAGCATCAGGGAAAAAAAATCTATGCATGTATAATTTATGGAGCTTCCAAATGAAGCCCACTTCACCATGATTTTTTGGATTAGAAATACTTCAGAAATGGAAACCAGGGAATTTTGATCTGTTAAAAAGCCTGTCTGGGTTGTGTGTGCTTTTTTTTTAAAAAAAAAAAAAAGAAGAAGAAAGAAAAAAAGAAAACTGCATTTCCCAGCATAAGTCTCTTAAAACTTCACTTCCCTGCATATTTTCTTAAAATACCATTTTTGGCTGTCAAATCGAAGTGAATTCCCATAATTGCAAATTAGATAAAGCTGTTCCTTAATTTTGTACATTCCCACTCCTCTGAATTTTTTTCAATAGGTGCACTAGGCCTTCCAATGAGGGGAATGAGCAACAATACCCCTCAGTTAAATCGCAGCTTATCACAAGGCACTCAGTTACCGAGCCACGTAACGCCAACAACAGGGGTACCAACAATGTCACTTCACACGCCTCCATCTCCAAGCAGGTATTTATTGACAGCAAATATTTCTGCAGGGCCTTCTCATATATGCTGGATTTTTAATGAAATGTTATTTTGCATTCTGGACGCTTTTTTTAAGAAAAGGAAAATGTGTTAATTTCCTAGATTAGTGCTTATGGGTGATGAGGAAAAGCTAATATTCACATTTTTCTGTGCTGCATTGTTAAAATAGTGAAAATAGTGTATGTTATATAGTGGTTCAAGATGGTGTCCTGGGAGCACTGTATTAATCATATAGATGTTCTGGTTTAACTATGAAATATTTCAAATTTAAATGTGCATTCGGTTTGGCAAGCTCTGTTTCCTAAGACTGATATGTAGCTTTCATAGAATGTCCCAGGCTTGACTGAATGTGATCTTTATAAAAATTTGGGTTTAACAGAGTTTGGAAGGACCTGCATGTGAAATAAATGATTGCCACTCAGGATGGATAGTTACTCATTATTTGTCTCACTGCATGGATATTACTTAGAAGCACCCCGAAAGGTGGTGTGTACCCAGGTTACTTGTATGGCCAGGTTTTGACAGCTAAAAATAATTTTATTCTGCTGAACATACTCATGTTTGTTGGTTCATCTTTTTCAGGGGTATATTGCCTATGAATCCTAGGAATATGATGAACCACTCCCAGGTTGGTCAGGGCATTGGAATTCCCAGCAGGACAAACAGCATGAGCAGTTCAGGATTAGGCAGCCCTAATCGAAGCTCACCCAGCATAATCTGTATGCCAAAGCAACAACCCTCTCGACAACCTTTTACTGTGAACAGGTATGATGGATTAATTGTTGCAGAATGTATTCTAGGTTTTTATCTAGCATTAAAGGATGAGGTAGGAATTTTTTTTTAATTTTTATTTTTAAAAGAATATATAAAAAACCAGCGAAAAATATAGAATTATAACCCTAAAAGACAGACTAAGACAGTAACACACACTAATAGCATCTTAATCCACTAATCTACAACTACACACACACACTCACGCACACATACATGAAAGAAAGAAAGAAAGAAAGAAAGAAAGAAAGAAAGAAAGAAAGGGGAAAAAAAGACCCCAGGGGGAAAATCCTAGTCTACCTAAACTAAAATATATAAAATGGAATGGCTTCCAACCAAAGATATATTCAGTATTCATCATATAAGTTTAACCCCTATATTAGTAGTTACTACATAGCAATATTTCGTCTAAAATAATAAAAAAATTTCTTATATATATTTTATCTTTGCTCTGTATCTCTTCCTCTTTAGAAATAAAGAAAATTACCAGATATTATAAGCTCATTAAAAAAGAAAACATTTCTCCTTACACATATCCTCAATGTCTTATCAGCACCAATTCATAATAACCTTAAATTCATCTATCCCTTTTTTCTTCATTTTCCCTGTGTAATTTAGTAATCTTGAAATTATTTCATCACCTACCGTAACAAAACTTTTTTCAGCTTAAATCTCTGGACATTCAAATAACTCATTATCAAATAACTCTTCCAAATCAAGAAAAACGAGGGTAAATCTCTATAGGGAAATAAGTTGGTCTGTTTTGAAATGTTTTTATCATGTTATACAGCTATACAAACAAAAATCTGTGCATCAAATAAAACATATTTGAATTAAAACATGAATTATTTTAATTCACATGGGGATCAGGGAGTTCTGGTAGCCTGACTTAAAATGCAAGGACTGCCCCAGTGCAAAGATACATGTGAGCAACTGATCTGTGACAAGTTGGCCTTCCTACCAAACATTTTGGGAGTGTTAATTACGGCCTCTAGCACAAATGGAGCCTTGTGCAAGTGTTAACGGGGCTGTTTGGACCAGATGGTTCTATCATATATTTTTCTAATCCTAGGCTGGATAAAGAGACTGAAGTAAAAAAGGCATAGGTTAAATAAATGCCTTCTGGTTGTCAGTCTTTCCCCCATCTTTTCAAAGTAAGGGATTGATCCTTTCCCCTGAAATTAGACTACTTAGATTCAGACTCTGATGCTTGTTAATTAAAAAGAGCATTTAACACACAATTTTTGTGTCTGTGATAAACGAGAATAATATTTTATATTAAGTATCTAATTTACAAGATGTTTAACTTAAACTATCAAAAGAGGAAATAGGTCAGCATGGTCATGTGATCAATGTGAGTGGTAATAAACAGGTTACCAAATTTTGAGGGGAAGATATACCTGTACCTTGTAAAGTTTGGATGGGATTTTTTTAAATTATCCACTATTGGTTTGAAACCAGTGATGTCCAAATCTTGGATAACTCTTGAATGATTTGAGGCCCTAGACATAAAAACGGCTGGTATTGGTAGTTTTTGTCAATGTATATGTAATGGAGTCACATCTGCTTGTGAAATACTTTTCCAAAAATACCTAGCAGCCATTTAAAATGCATTTGTGGTTTTTCTTTAGCATAGAAGAGGTGCAGTATTGATATCCCTTAGTTTGTGAAATACATGTTACTCATATTTCTAAAAAAACATAATTTTCAAGGATGGTATTGGTATAGCTCAGATGCAGTGGAGAAGCTTAGGCTTGTTGAATCTGCTTTGTTTTTTACTAGAAACTCCAATGGGAGCTAGTCTCCAGTTAAAGAATGCTTGAGTCCAGGAATTTGTTTTGAATACCAGAACCTGAATACAAATATCTGCTCTTGGTTACTGTAAGCGTTTTTTATGTTGGTGGTATATTGTAGAGAGGAGACCATTTTGTTTTTCTATCAGTGGGATTCAAAAATCTGGATCATCTACAGATCATCCAGAGAATGATGTGGGAAAACACTGGAAACGCTGGAACATATTTTAAGTAAGACTTGTTTTAAAAACCATTTAACCACCATTTGTTTCTTTGACAAGGAATAACAAATGCACAGAACAATGAATTCAGAAATGGAGGGTGGGCCAACTAGAATTATATCTGATTAGACACTCCCAGTTTCAAGCAGTTTCAAGCTGCTAATTTCTAGACTAGTGGCTTATGAATCTATCACCACGGTATTCAAGATATATTAGAAATATCACATAACAAAGGAAGATTCTTGTTGCATTTGATCTGTTAAGGAGAACAGGTATATAGCCATGCTGTTACACTCATGGCTGTGATCTACCCAAAGACAGATATTTGGGATAAACCAGATGACAGGCTGCCTTGAACTATAAATGAGAAACTCATCAAATGAAAAAAAATAAACACTTGGTGTAAACAAGGGACAAGAAGACAAATTTGAGTATTAAAGTAGTTCTTTGTTTATGAATATGCCTAAAATATGAAATAACTAAGATACCTTTTTTTTTAAAAAAAAAGCCACATGTTGATTTGTTTTCAGTGTTATATGTGAACTCATTACTTCATGTTGAGGTTTTCAATTTCCTTTGCTGTTTTGAGGCCTTGCTTGGGTGGTTATGACTTTGTGTTTCCTCAGAGTTACGCTTCATATCTTGTTCTGTTGTGGGTGTTTTATCAGCAATGCCAGTCTAATTTTTTTTTTCATAATAGGATTTGTTCCAGACAAAGCAACCTTTGAATATGCTCTGTGCTAAATTAAATTTTTATTTCTTGACCTTGTTAAGTTTAAAATTTGATCTATTTTTCTTAATGTTCATGGATACAAGATAATTCTTCAGCATATTTACTTGTAGTTAGAAGATAATAGTGCATGCTTGTACTATCAGAAGATTTAGAATTTTGGACCATTTTCTAGATTACTTCTATGAGTTATGTAAATCCATGTGATCTTAGCTGTAGTAAGAGATGATTGTTTAAGAGTTCACAGGTAGATTTAATAGGTTGCATTTCTTCAAGCTTAAAAAATATTTAGCATCTAACCAGCTTTCCAATTGGAAACAGTTAATTCTCTGCCTGTTAAACTGATTTATTCCACACACAGTTTATCTTTGTGACAAATTCAGTGCTAGCAGTAGTGTATAGCTTTTTTTATTTTAAAATCTGGTGGTATTTTTTAATTTTGTTTTGCTTGAGTTCATTTATTCACCTATCAAGCTGTATTTATATAATTCATTTACATAGTAAATGATTCATTGTAAGGGCACAAAAAAGGCAGAGTAAGGTGCTGGCCATGTATTCTTTCCTCCTTCCATTCAAAACTAGTTAAGATACAGTGATTTAATATGTTAAATTTCTCCACCCCAACCCTTTCTGTTTTGCTTATATCAGTATGTCTGGATTTGGAATAAACAGGAATCAGGCGTTTGGAATGAATAACTCTTTATCAAGTAACATTTTTAATGGAACAGGTAAGCCTATTTTAAATCGGTACTTTTGAGTCTTGCTGCAAAGTATGTTTTAATATATTTTAGTCTCTTTTCTAATTTCAAAATTTGTATAGGAATTCCTAGATTCATGGATTTGGATCCAGATTTTACTCCTACGAGCACAGGGTAGGGACCAGAGTTTTTCCATTCCATTTGCACCTGGTAGTGCCCTCCAAAAATCTATTTGGAAGGTTGGGGAACTGTCCAGAATAGTTTGGGTGATGGTACCAAGATTACAAGAGGAAGAGAAATTGACAAAAATGATCTCTCCCCTTCCAGCAGTGGGACACTTCTGCTGGATTAATATACTCCCAGAAATAATTCTTCCTTTCAAAGAAGGCAAGGTCTATGTGCAGCCCATGCTGTTTGTTCATTCAGAGTCAAAAAGTTCAGAGTGCATCTTAGAATGTGAACTTTAAATAAATTTATAAAAGTCCTCTGGTGTGTTTGCAGCCCTCTTGCAGCACCTTAGAAGATTTAGGTGAGGCATGGTGCTGAGATTAGAAGCTTCACATTTCCAAACGAAAGATTAGGGAGCGGTAAAGTGAGCCATACTGAAATATTTTTGTGGACCTCAGGTGCTCCTCCATTTTAATTTTTTTTTTCTTTTATTCAAAATACCCCTGTCCACATGGTGAGCAGTTTTGTCACTTCTGTGCCCTTGGGTATTCAAAGCCCAATGGAAGACATTTTTCAGAAGTGAAATTGTCTTCCTGTTCACTTCCTGTTTCAGAAAAAGGCCTTTCATGAGCCCGCAATAGCCTGAGGGAATGGGGGAAATTTGGCCCTTCTCCATCACCCCTAGAAGGGGATAGGGTATTCTGAGTATTTTTTTACTTAACAAAAAAAAAACCCTTTCTGAAAAAGAGTTTTGGAGGATGACAGAACAATTGAGAATGCATCCTTTCCATATCTGGTGAGGGACAGGCTCCAGTTCTTGAGTAGTTGCCCATTCCTATAGTAAAGTTTCTTATTACTCTGGTTAGACAAGAATTGAGTGTCATTCATGGATATAGTGTTTGGCTTACAAGTATTAACTGGTTTTCTTGGGAGCTCATTTTTCTTGCTGGTTACACAACAGGCACAGTACTCCCTTCTATCAGATTGTTTCCTCTGAGAAATGTCAGTCTGCTGGATCATTCAATGGTAGACTTGTTGTTGTGTGCCTTCAAGTCATTTACAACTTATGGTGACCCTAAGGCAAACCTATCATGGGGTTTTCTGGGGCTGAGAATGTGTGATGTGGCCAAGGTCACTGTGTGGGTTTCCATGGCTGAGTGGAGAATAAAACCCTAGTCTCTAGGGTCATAATTCAACCTCAGACCACTACACTGCACTGGCTATCTAATGGTAGACTACTTAGAGTCAAACACAAATTCTGTTGCACCAGTTAATGGCTGCACTTTAAGTTGGAAAGTGATCTCCTCCAGTGGAGTGCTTCAAGGTTCTTTCCTAGGACTGTTATTCTTGAACAGTTTTATCACTGACTTGGATGGCAGGGTGGAGGGAAACCTTATCAGATTTGCAGATAACACAAAACTGGGAAGGATGGCTAACACATTGGAAGATAGGAGCAGAAGTCAGAATGATCTAGATAAACTAGAAAGTTGGGCAGAAATTGATAAACTAAAATTCAGTAAATACAGATGCATACATATGGTAAATACATTTAGACCACAAAACCCAAATGCACAGGCATAGGATGAGGGGAAATACATGGCTCAGCGTACTACATGCAAAAAAAGATCATGATCCAGCAGTGTGATAGTGCAGCAAGGAAGACAAATGCTGTTTTAGCCTGCATTAGTTGAATCAGTTTCCAAATCAGGGGAAATAATATCTCATTGTATTCTGCATTGGTCTGGTTTCATCTGGAGTATTGTATTCAAGTTCTGGACACCTCATTTTAAGAAAGATATAGACAAGTTAGAATAGGTTCAGAGAAAGGCAACAAAGATGATAGGAGGTATGGAGAACAAAGCATATGAGGAAAGGTTGAAGGAGCTGGGTTTGTTCATTGTGGTGAAGAGAACACTGAAGGGTGAAATGATTGCATTTTTTAAAAAATACGTCAAGGGCTCTCACAGAGAGGAGAGAGCAGATTTGTTCTCTGCTGCTGCAGAGAGTAGGACCAGGGCTAATGGTTTTAAGTTAAAAGAGAATGGATTTCATTAGAAGAGACTTCTTGACAGTAAGAGTGATTCAACAGCAGAACCAATTACTTAGAGAAGTGATGGAATCTCTTCGCTGGATGTCTTCAAAAAGAGGCTGGACAGCTATATGCTAGGGATGCTTTAGCTGGAGATCTTGCATTGAGTGGGTGGTTAGACTCAGTGGTCCTTTGGTCTCCTTCCAACATTGTGATACTGTCCTATGCATCACAGTGTGAAGCGTAAGATAGTACTCTGAATCTCCTTTTCTGTTAAGAGTGTGGACTGTAACCATTTCTCTCCATTTTGGTATCTCTTTCACCTAGCAAATTACTAATTACTTTGTGATATATTGTTTATATCAGTGCATCTTAAGCTGTCTGATGTGATTTTCCAATGTTCCAGGGACTGGTACATTATTTGTCTCCATTGGTTACAGCTATTTCTTTCTTTTCCTGGAAACTCACCAGGGTCTGGCAGCCATTAGCTCAGGGACTGGCACTGGTCCATTGACCACCACTTTGAGCAGCATTGGTGTACATATTTCATGCAAAATGTTGTTGTAAATTATAAAATATTGAATCTGCTTTCTTTTAGATGGCAGTGAAAATGTGACAGGATTGGACCTTTCAGATTTTCCAGCACTAGCAGACAGAAGCAGAAGGGAAGGAAGTGGGAACCCAACTCCGTTAATAAATCCTTTAGCTGGAAGGGCACCTTATGGTGAGTGTACATTACTTTAAAAAGGTTGGAAATATATCACTGTTATCATCACAAGATATCATGGTCACTTGAAAAAAAGTTTGTTACACTTGTAACTGAGTTACTTTCCCTTTTGTCTTTGAAAGAAAGTTAGGATTCCTGTAAGAAATTGACAATCTTTTGGTTTTTAGGCTGCAGTCCATTAAATACTTGCCTGACGATAAGTCACGTAGAACTCAGTGTGGAGTACCTTTGAATAAACATGCATCAGTTTGCCCTGTGAGAATTTGTTTCTGGTATCATCTTTATGTCTCTCTGATCACCTTTGTGAAGGTGTGCACTCTCTTTATACTTGGTCCTTAATTTGAAAGCTTGAATAATAATTTGTTCCAGGGCTTCTAACACTGATTAAAAAATTTGACAGTATGAAGACCCAAATGTTGGCAAATTAAAAGTTTTATAAAAATGACACTACCACTTAAAACCATAATACAGAGTCTGGATTTGTAATATCAAGGCTATCCTAGTTTAGGAGTAATTCGGGAGAGAGAATTATCAGATTATTTGTGCTATGCATCTTCTTATTTCATCCCCCTTCACTTGTTTCACTTGCACAGTAATTTGCAACTACTTTATTTTTTCTAAAAAAAATGCTGTTTGAAAGCCAATTCTTTATCTTGGTAGTAGATATTATTGTGACTGCTGTCCTTTAGTCCTAAAATTCCATATTTCAAATCTTGAATGGCTTGGCCTACTTTTTTGAAAAAACTTTTTGTCCGGAGGGTATCTATAGTCACATTTACCAGTTAAATACTTGAAGTTTTTCTCTTGCACTCTTCCACTGTAAACAATTTGCAGTTGTTTGTTGTGCTGTGGATTATAGTTAAACAGTTTTTATTTCTTTTAAAAAATAATTAACTTGATAACATTTGTTATTAAGCAACTTGCTTCAATGCTATTAACTATTTAAATAGTGTTTACTAATTAAATACTAGTTAAAATACTATTTAATCGTCTAGGAAAAGATGTTGTTTTGCTTCTCCCATAGCTTAGCAATGTAATAAAAGTACTGATTTAAAGTCCAATTTACAAAAGGATCATTAGTAAACCTATATTCATAATCATTTCTGCAAACCTAGTTAGTGTAAAAGAGCAAAATACTTTCATTTTATTGTTTTTTTTTAAATTTCAGTGTCTGTAAAGATTAAAAAATTGCTAATGGTGAAGCAGGTTAATTCATTTTAAGGCAGTTTTATTTAATCAGTTTCTGTGCCACCTTTCAATGATCAAAGCTTCCAGATAAGCTTGCCATGTAGAAATTAAAACAAGAAGTAACAAGAAGCACTCTCCAAGCTACTGTAGTCAACAGCAACACAAAATATATTTATAATATTAATGTGGTATATTTATCTTCAACACAGTTGGAATGGTAACAAAACCAGCAAGTGAGCAAACCCAGGACTTCTCAATACACAACGAAGATTTTCCAGCATTACCAGGCTCCAACTATAAAGATCCAACATCAAGTAATGATGACAGTAAATCTGTAAGTGTCTACTGTGTAAAAGAGAAAATAATTTCTTAGGAAAGGGGGAAAAAAATCTTTAAACTCAGTTTAATTTACTCTTAGGCAGTTTGTTCATATCTTTCTACAACATCCCTGGCAGAAGGTGCCCTATGTGCATAATGCCTTCTCACAGCTATACAACTTTTAAAAATTAAAATTAAAATCCTTACAATAGAAAATT